>CATOUR010000114.1:0-600000 GCA_951848785.1 Callosobruchus maculatus
TTTCTTTCCGTTTCAAAGATATTTGCTTGGTTCCATACTTTAGCCCAGTGGTTCTCAACCGCCGTTCCGCGGAACCCTAGTGTTCCGCGAATCCATCTGAAGTGTTCCGCGAAATATTTAAGTATTCGATATTAATTTGAACTGCGTTAATACAAGCATTCAGGGAAAAAACGAAAATATTTTAACATCTACTGATAAACTGTCAGCATTCCAGAAAAAAATAAATTATTGGAAAAATCGTATTACAGAAATAAATAAAGTTGATATGTTTCCATTACTTCAAAATGAAGATACCAACGAAACTATTCCCATAGTAATAGAACATTTTATCTTTATTACAAGAAAAAATTGCTAAATATTTTCCATCTCTGGATATAGAAAAATATGACTGGCTACGAAATCCATTTGGTGAAGCTGTTACCACTAGGAACGAATTATCTCTGCGAAAAGAAGAAGATTTTATCTCGTTGTCATCTGATCGCACTTTAAGAATAAATTTTAATGAAGGTGTTGAAAATTTTTGGATTTCTGTCCAAGACGAATATCCAGCTCTTTCCAAAAAAGCACTTAATAATGTTTTGTTACTTTTTTCCACTTCTTATCTATGCGAGTTTGGGTCTTAACTTTGACCAATATAAAAACTAAAAAAGGGAAAGATTAACTAATTTGGAGGATGAAATGAGAGTAGCATTATCTCATATCAGACCAGACATTGCGAATATCTGTAGAACTCACCAAACTCAAATATCTTATTAACTATATTTTTAAGGTATATTGCGCGTAATGTAAAAGCCGTTTATACACCAAAAAATGTATTTTTATTGTATACGTGTACTATTCTTTTGTATTTTAGTATTAAGCATTAAACTAGTAAAATTAATTATTTTATTTAAATAAATAAGTTAATACTAAACGTGGTGTTCCGCTATTTTTTTAAATTTCCATAGGTGTTCCGCGTCCACAAAAAGGTTGAGAACCACTGCTTTAGCCCAACCCTGTATACTATAAACATCTAAATTTATGTGGCTGGCTTTCTCCTAAGCTCACGCTGCCACAGTAGCATAAGGCGCGTTTGAATCAACTTAGTTTCAATAACATCTGATATAGATACGCCAGAATCACCTTCAACCTTCCATCTTTGACCTCTTTCAACAGACGTTTCAAGTTTTGGACCCTTTGGTTCGGATCTGCCACTAGGGCCGCGCCACCTTTTTTTTTCTTCAAGGGGAAACCGCTTGGCGAAGGATGCTGGCATTTTTGCTTCAAATGCATCCAACAGTGTCGGGCGCCACTCCGACTAAAACCCCTTGCTCTTCTTTCAACCTTCCAGCACTGGCATCCGCTTGCGCATTACTTCGGTACAGGAAGGTCCAACAGCTCATTGTATATGTATGCCTTATATGCAGTTTCTACTGCTACTCCAACTCTAGCCTCATCGAGATTCCTTTTCCTTGGTCTCTATGATATTTCGGATGGTTATATATGTCTGATTCCAAGACTCAAGTGAACTTAAGAGACATGACATCATGTTTGAGCTGTTGAAGACCTTCCCATTTGTTTTCCAAAATTGGCTGCGACTGTCCTCCCATCTAGGACACTCGAACAAAGTGAACCTTCCAGTGCTGCCGACGAGTTATCCGTTGAAAAGTAGTACTTTCAATATAGCTATCCTCATCATTAACAGGTAGTTTTAGATTCGACTAATAACTTAAATCTTCATTCTTGCTAGCAGGACAGAGAACACCCATTACCTCCAATCTACGCTTTGGACTTTGGAACCTGGCGGCCCTATCAGTGCCATTTTACTAGGAACTAGAAGTGGCAAAGGTATCCTTTTAGGACATCTCAAGATCAAATTTGGTTTTACACCAAGAACACACTGATGCTAGTAACATTTCAGTTCGATGTGATTCTGCGAAACCCATCAAGCCACATTGTAGGTTATCTGCATGGTCAAACAGCATAGGGACTAGTAGTGGAGATATACAGCGTTATTCACGTTATTCGACACGGAGCATTATGGCTAAAGTATTTCATAAAAAGGAAAATAATGATTTGGGATGTATAGAGACCCATAAAGGCTACATTTTAAAAATATTTTCATGTTATACAGGGTATCCCAAAAACACGAAATGTATCAAAGTTCTATTTTTTTAAATGGAACACTCCGCGTATTATTGCATATTCAAATTCCTTGGTGAATTCTAGTGTCACTTTATGTATCATACATGGGACCTAAAGTGAATCGTTTAGGTATAAATCACCATTTTCGGTATAAGTAGATATCAGGAAAAAATTGAATATCGCAGAGACTATAAAATATGGAAGGCTGTGACTTTGCCGTATTACTAAGCATAAAATGCGTCAGCTTCGATGAGACTGTCAAATTTAAATTACGTTTATGCTTGGAGATATCGGTCGATGAATTAAGGAAACTTCGATCAGCGATAACTTGATTTTTTCAAATGGGAATGCCTATTTTTTTTAAACGGTTAAACGCAGAATTTGATAGCCTTTCTAATGATATAAGGTTGTGAATATCAATCTCTGGTAGTTTTCATTTAATTTTAAATTTTCAAACAAATCGACGTTTTTCAATTTGCCTACCTATAAGCAACGAAGCAGGCCATGAAATATAAACAAAAACCTGTTCCGGTAGAAGAAAACAATTAACTTAGCTGAAAAATACACACGAACTAGACTAAAGGGACAAGATTGTAAAAATTGCTAACAACAAAGTCTGACCAGAAACAACGGCGGTAACATATCTTTGGTCAAAGAGAAGCTGAAGTATGGCAGAAATGGATTTTTTCACGGCCTACTAGCTACTGCAATGTTCTAGAGATTGGCAATTTCCAAAACCATTAAAAATTTGAAATAAAATTAAAACTACGAGAGAATGTTGTAAGCAGTTTATTATTTTGTTAAGTATGGTTTTCCTACTACCTGGACAGGTTTTTGTTTATATTTCATGGCCTACTTCGTTGCTTATAGGTAGGCAAATTGAAAAACGCCGATTTGTTTGAAAATTTAAAATTTAATGCAAACTACCAAAGATTGATATTCATAACCTTATATCATTAGAAAGGTTATCAAATTCTACGTTTAACCGGTTACAAAAAATTAGGCATTCCCATTTGAAAAAATCAAGTTATCGCTGATCGGAGTTTCCTTAATTCATCGACCGATTTCTCCAAGCATAAACGTAATTTAAATTTGACAGTCTCATCGAAGCTGACGGATTTTATGCTTAGTAAAACGGCAAAGTCACAGCCTTCCATATTTTATAATCTCTGCGATATTCAATTTTTTCCTGATATCTACCTATACCGAAATGGTGACTTACACCTAAACGGTTCGCTTTAGGTCCCATGTATGATACGTAAAGTCACACTAGAATTCACCAGCGAATCTGAATATGCAATAATATACGGGGTGTTCCATTTAAAAAAACATAACTTTGATACATTTCGTGTTTTTGGGACACCCTGTATAACATGAAAATATTTTCAGAATGTAGCTTTTATAGGTATCTATGCATCCCAAATTATTATTTTCTTTTTTATCAAATACTTTAGCCATAATGCTTCGTGTCGAATAACGTGAATAACCCTGTAGACCTTCCAAAAAAAGTCATCGTGCCAAGTATTCAAACCTAAGGTTGCGAAGGAAATGAAATTTGGTGGGATGGTAGACACTGGTCCCATGAACCTAAACCTAAGTGGACGACCGCAGGGGTGTCGCCCTAGGGGTGGGAGCTGAAAACTCTGCTTCGGGAAGATTTTCGAAAAATAGCGTCCTTTTGGAGAATGATATCGAAAAAACTTCAGATGATTTATGGGGAGAATAAAACTTCATGTACGACCAATACTTGCGATCCTACAGTGCTTGAAAATTAGGGGTTGGGTTATGATTTTCACTAAAATCAAAAATTCGTCGCGGATTAAGACGAAGAAATTTATCATAGTCGTGTAAAATTTTTGTTTCCCTAAAATAATATTTAGTAAAACAATCTTGGGATACGGTCACTTATTATATTTCAAAATATAAAATTTTACGACGTTTCGACGCTTCTATTAGGCGTCATCTTCAGGTATTAAAACTAAAATAAAATATCAGAATTGTCAGATACAAATTGACTAACATTTACAATAAAAAAATTTTTTTTAAACAATTGAATATCGAAGGAGGAAGGTAAATATTGATAAGATGGAAGAAAGTATAGGCTATGTTCCATTTATTAAATTTGTATATATACTTTCTTCCATCTTATCAATATTTACCTTCCTCCTTCGATATTTAATTGTTTAAAAAAAATTTTTTATTGTAAATGTTAGTCAATTTGTATCTGTTTGACAATTCTGATATTTTATTTTAGTTTTAATACCTGAAGATGACGCCTAATAGAAGCGTCGAAACGTCGTAAAATTTTATATTTTGAAATATAATAAGTGACCGTATCCCAAGATTGTTTTACTAAATATTTGGTACCGACGGTCAGGATTCAAAAAGCAAAAAGAATTCTAAAATAATATGTTATCATTTGATTGATTGATTTATAATCATGATAATATGTTACCATTTTTTTACCTGCAGCTGCCTAAACTCACGCATTTGGTTTTAAAAAAATACTACATTCAAGAACACACCGCTAGCTACTACCGATATGTGCTGTGGTGAAAGATATCTTATTTTGTGCATGCTTTTAGTGGAAACGTTTAATCAAGATAAGATTCAACTTGCGACCTCGCGTATTAAGCTGAAAAACGCTATCAAAAAGCTCCGTAACACTTTTTCGCCTAAGAGAATAACATTTCTCATATCTCTAGTATCTGCAGCTTCCTAAATAACACATTTGGGCTTAAAAAAGTACAACATTTAGAAACACATCGCTAGCTACTACTGATATTAACCAATCGTTAACTCCTACAAAAGGTCGCAAAAATCAAATTTGGTGGGATAGTAGGCCCTGATCCACTCAACGTATACCCAAGTGCACCTTTTTAATTCTCACTGACTCACTGAGGTCACTGAAGAGAGCTTATGCAGAGCCTCTGTCTGTCCGTCCATCCGTCCGTCCGTCCGTATACAAAAAATAGCCAAAACTACGGGTGCTAGAGAAAAACTAAATACAGATTAGGAATGAGCATGAAAAAACTAGTACGGGAAAAATCCGGTTTTGCCAATCTAGCTTCAGGTTTAAAAAAAATTGAACCAAAATATGCCAGGTAAGGTATTTTGTACGGTATTGATATTCCCGAAGCACAGGCAGCGAGGCCGAGCGATTATGACGCTAGGCACCAGTCCGAAAGGGCGTGGGTTCGAATCTCATCGCGGTCAACAACTATTTTTTTCTTTTTTTTTAAGATTAAGTATTGAATTTCTTGATTCCTAGTACGGCAAAAATCCAGTTTTGTGAATATAGTAAAAAAATTATATTTTCATACCAACAAATTCCATCCTGAGGGCGCCTTTTGAACTTAATTGAGTAAATTCTTTCCTACTTTTTTCAATAGCACTAACTAAAATGACACTGTTTTTAGAAAGTCGTCGCGAAGCAGAGTTCTCACCCCCCAGCTACTTCGAGCTGCAACCTCCGAGGTCACAAACTTAGGTGTACTTTCACTTTCAGGGGATCAATGCCTAGTATCCACCAAATTTCATTTCTTTCCGACCTCTTGCACTCAAACGATTCTTGAAGTCATAGCAATTGGCTAATATCGACAGAAGGTAGTGATATGTTCCTAAATGTCGTATTTTTTTTAAGCCCAAATTTCTGATCTACGCAGCTACAGATGATAGGGATATCAGAAATGTCTTAGGAGAAAAAGTGTTACAGAACCTTTTGATCACGTTCTTCGACTTAATACGCGATAAAATTATGATTCTAGTAAAAACCACAATTCACCCCCAACTTTGAGGCACTGTAAAATGGATACTATTTTGTCGCACACAAAAAATGTAAAGAGAATTTTGTTCTCTCCATAAATCATTCGAAGCTTTTTTGATGCCACTTACCAAAAAACGGCGCTATTTTTCAAAAATCGTCGCGAAGCAGAGTTTTCAGCCACCCATCCCTCAAGCAACCCCCGGGGTCTTAGATGTAGGTTCAGGGGACCAACGTTCACCATCCCACCAGATTTCATTTCTTTCCGAACTTTTGATGCCAAAAGCCTTTTTTACACGACGGCGACGTAACGATTGGACTATAGGTGCGCTGTCGCAACTTTAGCTTTTGGATACTTCGCACGATGACTTTTCTGGAAGGTCTATATCCCCACAACTAGTCCCTATGCTGTTTGGCCTTGCAGATAACCTACAAAGTCGATTAATGGGTTTCACAAAGCCACCTCGAGCTAAAATGTTACTAGCGTCAGTGTATTCTTGTTATTAAACCAAATTTGATCTTGTGATACCCTTAAAAGTTAATGCCACCTCTAGTTCCTACCATATACAGGGTGTCCCACGGCGACTGAGGCAAGCGATATATCGTAACTGGGCAGTAGTAGCGAATTATAATTTTGGTTGTTTAAATTAGAGCAAATATAGTGTTTTTTTCCTATTACTGCGTCACTCAATGAGGTATTTGTTTTTGATCACGTGACGTCCGAATCAGAAATTTTAATGTGACACCCTGTATATTTATGACTTTTTGTGTTCCCGCCGATAAAGCAATTCCGACAAACTTCGGGTCTAAAGTGATTAATTCAAGAGCTACAGGTACTTAAAGGATGGTACCACTGCTATTGATTATAACATGTACCCCTTCGGTTAAATTACTTTGGTAGTGGTAGTGATAGAAGTGGTACAGTCCTTTAAGTACCTGAAGCTCTTGAATTAATCACTTTAGACTCCAAGTGTGCTAGTTTGTTGGAATTGTTTTATCGGGAGGAACGCAAAAAGTCACAAGTATATAGGGTGTCCCATTAAAAATTTTGAATCGAACGTCACTTGACCAAAAACAAATACCGCATTGAGTGACACAATAATAAGAAAATATACCATATTTGGTCTAATTCACACCCCCAAAATTATAGTTCGCTACTACTGCCCAGTTCTGATATATCGCTTATCTCAATTGTCGTGGGACACCCTGTATTTAATGATATGGCAATGATAAGAGCCTCCAGGTTCCAAAGTCCAAAGCTTAGACTAGCTTAAGCCAACTTGGAAGAAGTTTGGGTGTTCTCTCTTCTGCTAGCAGAAGTAAAGGTTTGTGTTGACTTTTACCTTGCTCTTAAGGTAAATAATAATGTCGAGTTTAAAACTACCTGGTAATTATTAGGATAGTTGTATTGAACGTATCATTTTTCAACAGATAACTCGTTGCCGGCACTGCGGGGTCCAGGAGGTGCGGCCCTAGTGGCAGATCTGAACCAAAGGATCAAAAAGCTGGAACGTTTGTTGGAAGAGGTGGAAGATAGGCGCAGTGATGGTGTTTCCGCTGTATCTATATCGGATGCTAATGAAATTGGATCTGATAGAGATGCCCCTAATACTACTTTGGCGGCGTAACCTGAGGAAAACGTCAGTTACGTAGATTTAGATCTGTACAGTATAACGTCATGTGGGAAATACAGGCATGCCTATCAACTACCTCTTTTTAGTTTTCCTCTATAATGTCCTTCAATCCTTCAAAACAGTTGAATACATTGATGGCAAGCAATGCGACTAAGATGTGAGCGAAAAACAAATGTGTTTCGGGGAGGGACAAAAGGTCCGCGGCTGCTGTGGAAGGGTTATGTTAGAGGAAGTTTGTTAACGCGGGATTTGAATGTGCCAATACCCGCAGGCCCAATAAATACATCTCCTGGCAGCCCATTCCAAGCCTTGGATACCCTGGGAATGAATGTGCGGTTGTACCGCTTGATGTACGAAGAACGACCGCTAGGGATGAGATGCAGCGGTCGCGCGATAGAGGATAGCTCAGAGGAGCATATTCCGTTTGAATATCGGTAGAAGGGCGAAAGGTCACCAACAACACGCCGGTGAAAAAGTGGCTGGAAGTGGCGCGTTAGGGCCTAATCGCCAATTAGTCGAATTGCCCTTCTCTGGACGGCATCAACTATAGACAGGGTAGTATTGGCAGCAGCTCCCCAGACAAGAGAGCAATACTCCACGCCAGGTCTTATCTGGGCTTTATATAGCGTGAGAAGTACTTTCTGGCTCTAAATAGGTACCCAAGCTTTTTACCAGCAGCTGTTGCAATTGATGCAACGTGTTCGTGCCAGACCAGATTCTGTAATGTTAACTCCCAACAGCTTGAAGGAGTGACTCCTTGGCAGGGCCCGGTTGTTCATTAGAACCTGGTGTTGGCTTGGGTACTTCTTGTTTGATAGCGTACAATACTGGGTCTTCGAAACATTGAGTTTTACCATATTCTTTGAAAGTGAAGCTGCCACTGCCAGTCTTCTGCATTCCTGCTCGACCCCAGAGATCGGTCTATTGCTCATGATGCCAGCATGCAGCGTATTGTCATCTGCAAGACTGTGGATGGGATTCGTAGTGCTAGATGTGAAGCAGAAACAATGTCGGAGCCAATACCGATCCCTGGGGACCTCAGCATTAATGCTATGGAAAGAAGTGGAAGAGCCGTCTACCATGACACAAATTTTCCGACCTGAGAGGAGGTCTGCGAGTCAACCGCAGAGCTTAACAGCGAGACCGTAGAAGGGGAGCTTGTTTAGGAGTGCTGCATGCCACAGTTGATCGAATGTCTTTGGAATATCGAGAGCGACGACGTGAGCCTTGCCAAATGACTGGATGAGTTTACTCCACACATGTGTGACGTAAGCCAGGAGATCCCCAGTTGAACCCATATTGTCTGTCGTTGATTAAGTGATGGAGCTCCAGGTATTTCATGAGCTCTTGGTTGACGCACTTCTCCATTACTTTATTGATTACAGATTATAAGTCGTACCTTTAGAGTAGAACCATACTACGTCCAAATTGTCGTATTTTACGATTTGAATGCCTACGCATACATTCAATATCACCGAATTTACTGCAGAAGTATACCATGTCCACACTGAAGAGGGACAATGGATTCGCAAAATTCGAACTAGTCTGTCTTTTCTATCCTGGAGTTGGACTAGTTTTGACGTGCCATTTTGGAGGTAGTATACATTGATAGTGGACTAGTTCTGCTTTCGCATGTTTCAAGTTAGTACACTGCATCTGAGGACATAGATTTGTTCTGATCTGTAGTATGTGAGTTAGTATACAACCAGTGGCGATGGACTGCTTGTCCTAATACTATATATACTATATACTATGTCCTCCATTTACTACAACATAAAGGGTCATATTTAAAAAAAAGAGAAAATCTGGATTTTGCATTCTACATCACCCTGTATATGAATATGTATTGCGGGCTTTCTTTATAGCCGATTTAAAAACTAGAAGATATTTTTAATCTTCTCATGTAAAAAAATAATTTTTGATTCATTATTTTTTTGGTATACAGTACGTTCGTTTGACACCGATTTGGATATAAGAATGGTCATAACTTTTGAAATACCCTGTATAATGTTATAACACCTTATGCTGTGAGAAGAGAAATTGTTAGTGGAATCGAAAAATGAGATAGTATATAGGGTATCTCATTTAAAAAAATGTATGTTTGCATCACCACGTAGTTATGGATCACCCTGTACAAATAAAAATATTTTCTTAGCAAGGAGCATATCCGTGGCTACAACTTTTATGTACAACTTTTTTCGCTATCTTCTACAGTAGTGGAGTTATCGACCGAGCCGGTACTAAAAACCTGTATAATTAGATTGATACCACGACATTTAGAAAAATTCTTTAACTTTTGTTTCGTTATATATTAGATGCTTTTCAATTAAAACAGACTGAGAACCCTCTATTTGCCTGTTTTTAAACATGGCCAGTTCTTTCTGCCTTTGTTTTGCATGTTGTAGCGCCAGATGTAAAATTAAACTTTCCTTTTCGGCCTTCGGCCTGATAATGCAATAACACTAAGATAACTGCACTTTTACTAATTTTTATTTACAATATGCGACTTTTCCTCGGACTTTTCCGTTCACTAGAACTTTGAAGGATATTCAATATGTATTTAGGCAACAATCTTGGCAACTGTACAGGGTGTCCCATTTTGGGCACTTTCAAGGGTATCTCGGTTATTTTTAAAGATAGAGAGTTGCGGTTTTCGCGACACTGTGCTACCAACACAATTATCATGGCCCTTGGCCCTTGGTTTTTGAGATACAGGGTGAAATCGGAAATGGACTAGTATCATGAATTTTATTTCTGGTTGCATATGATAGAGTACGTCATAAAAAGCATCTCATTTTTTTCTCCGATTTTTTTGGGGACAGGAAAGCCGTGAAAATAAGGAAAATATTAGAATTCTCCTAGGGCAGTGACGTCACTGCCCTATAGGCGAACAGCCAATCAAAAGACAGATATGTGTGCTGTGTTGCCGCATTCTGATGGCGCGCGAAATGCCGGAGCTGTACGCGGGCTGGCTCATCTATCTTGTCTTCTGTTCCCGTCTGATATGTTTTGTGGTTTTAATGTCCCGTGATCCAAAATTCCAGGGCTGTTCCAAATTACGGTTCTATCACCATCCTAGAACTGTTTTCATCATGCCCCGCCCATTTTGTGATTCTAGAATCGATGATTGGTTGGGACGCTGGTGGACTAACCAATCACCGTTTTTAGAACTGTAAAATGGGCGGGGCATGATGAAAACAGTTCTAGGATAGTGATAGAACCATAATTTGGAACAGCCCTTCCGAAAGCTAAGTTAAGGTTCCTGATCCGTCAATCCTGTCAATCAATCGTCATGCGGTCATTGTCATTTCCAAATTCCATTGGGCTTTGACTGTAATTTTCAACAATCTTAAAGTTATTATTATTTGTTTGCGTTTATCTGTACAGGATATCCTTTTATTCCATTTTACTAGGTTTCAAGTTATTTTATCATAACATAACCAAAAGTATGAGTAAAATCGATAGTGGATTCGCAAAAGCCGATTCAGATAACCTGCCTAAAGTTGATATGGCTATGGTGAACGACTTTTATGGGGATAATATGCTGTTCTTCAATACGGAAATGAGAAATGTGAAAGCTAAGAAGTGAGTTTCAAAATATTTATAACACTTGGGATAGCAAATAACATGTTTATGTGAAATGTAAATGTTTTGCGAGTCGGAGCTGTTCTTGGCAACAATGCACTGCTGATAATTCGCGCGGTTGGCACTGATTGGCTGAATTTGAATTCCTTTCTTTAAACTTTAGAATGGAATTACTAAAAAACAAAATGATATAGAAAGTAACGAAATGCAGCAGAACGTTTATTTTTGTATGCACTAAGCGGTCGTAATAATTAAATCATTGTTCTTAACCTCGTGATACTAGTCCATTATCGATTTTGGGACCACCCTCGTAACTCAGTTGTCTTTTATCTTTTATCTTTTCAATAGAATAGTTTAAGTTTACAGTGGTGTAGTTTGATTTTTTCTTGCACTAACCATTTTTCAGTTATGAAGCAAAAATTTTTTGTTAAATGGAATACCCTGTATATTATTTTTCAAGTCAATCGGAAATAATTCAAGCTTTTCAAAAATATATACTAGTATTAAGTTATTTTGAAAACTAAGCTCAAAATTTCATTTTTTACTTTATTTGTAGCAGTAGGCCATGACTAATCTATTAAAAACAATATCTAGGTAAACAATTATTAAGATACTAGATACTCCATACTTTTAAACTCAATTATTTAACTGTATTTTATGCGCTATGAACTACTATTTGTGATAGTATTCAGTGAATATTGCTTATTGTATTACAATACTGGAAACCAAACAACATTATATCTTACTTACTCTTACTCATACTTTATTCAAGTTTTACACACAATACACATGTGTCTACACAAGTCAACTAAAAAACATTTAAGCACTGCTGAGCAAGCAGTGCAGAATTGTAAAATCCAAAATGGAATATAAAATATTACACACAAACATATAGTTAAAAACAAACACACATAAATATATAAAAATACATGCAATTTACAGTCGAAGATCACAGGTACAATAATCTCAGTCTGCGAGAAATTCAGCTACACTATAAAAGACCTTGCTAGTTAAAATTTGTTTAACTTTTTTTCTAAATTCTTCCATATGTAGCAATCGAATCTCGACTGGAAGCTTATTGAATAATTTTATGGCTAAAAACTCTGGCCGATTTTGGCACCTAGAAAGTCTACAATGTGATGGCACTAGCTTACCTCGCTGTCTGGTATTGTAATTACTCAGTTCGCCATGCTTTTTAAAAGCGTTCTCAAACTTTTTGACGTATGTAACACTCTCCAGAATAAAAACCGATGGAAAAGTCAATATGCCTGTTGGTTTAAATGATGATCTACGGTCATCTCTACATTTGAGACCCATTATTACCCTGATTGCCTTCCTTTGGAGTCCAAATACTCTATCCGCCGATGCCGCACTGCCCCACAACATTATCCCATATGACATAACCGAGTGGAAAAGTGCGTAGTAGGCAGAAAGTATAGTCTCAATAGAGACACAATCATATAGATTCCGCAACAAGAAGACACAGCTTCTGAGTCTACTTGACACGGCATCAACATGAATGTGCCATTTCAGTTTGGGATCCAAATGTAGCCCCAAAAACTTGACGCTCACAGGGTTGGGTACTTCGCTCATATCTCTTAGTGATAACAGCATCTTATGAGTTTTGTCATTGTTGAGCTTCAGTTTGTTGGCATTAAACCAGTTTTCGACTTTCGACTGAGTCTCAACGACCATCATCTCAACAGCACATAAGTCCCTCCCCCTCACAGTTAGAGAAGTATCATCAGCAAAGATGGTGTATTTTGGGAAATTATCCTGGAGTGGTAAATCATTGAAAAATATAAGGAACAGAAGTGGTCCCAAAATAAAGCCTTGAGGCACACCAACAGTTACTGCCCTCTCTGTTGAAGATACTCCTCCAATCCGAACAGATTGGGAGCGACCACTTAAATACGACTGTATAAGTGATACGCTATTATCACTGAAATTATAATATTTCAGCTTGTTGAGTAAAAGGTCATGCTTGACACAGTCAAAAGCCTTACTTAGGTCGAAGAACACTGCTAGGGTATATTCCCGATCTTCAAAAGAGTCCATGACATCTGAAAGAAGATCGAGAACAGCCAGCACGGTACCTTTGCCCTCACGAAACCCAAACTGATGGTCAGAAAAAAGGTTGTTAGATTCGAAGTGCCTTGTTATCAAAATTGCCATAGATTTCTCTACTATCTTCGATACAACTGGCAAAAGAGATATTGGCCTATAATTGCACACATCGTCTCTATCTCCTGATTTAAAAACTGGTGTTACAAGTGCTTTCTTAAATACTTTAGGAAAAGTGGATTCGTTGAAACATAAATTTATTAGTTTAGTTAAGGGTGAAATGATAAGGTTTTTGACAGACTTAATTAAGCGAACAGAAAGCCCAAAGACATCTGAGCTGTTTTTATTTTTCAGCCCGTCAATAATATCTCTAACGAAGTTGAATGAGACCTCCTCGAATCTAAAGATACTACTTGTTGAAAGTTCCAGATTCTCCATATACTCCATAGGGTCAGTCTGAGTTGATGGGATGCTATTAATAATATCATGAGCTATGCTTGTAAAGAATATGTTAAAATCTTCAGGATTTATATTAGTAGTATTGATGCTATATTTAAAGTTGCCTCGCTTGCTGTTGATAATATCCCACATGGCTTTAACAGAATTTTTGGAAGTAGATATCAGTTTATCATTTGCAACTTTTTTCGCTTTTTTTAATGCTTTGTTGTGAAGTTTTTTGAATTTGTTATATTCGCTTTTGTTATAAGGTGAATCAAATTGCTTACAGATATTGTTTAAAAATATTAGGTGTTCCCTCATACACCTCAGCTCATCGTTAAACCACGATACCCTATAAGGTGCGTTGTTTCTAACTTGATACTTTTTTTCCGGGAAATAATTTAAGTAAGCATCGCTTAAAATCTTGGTAAAAGTCTCAGCCTTAGCCTCAACTGAAGAATCATCATTTATTTTGTTATTGGTCTTAGAGAGCGGCTTAATAAATTAGAACAGGTAGTTGCCTGATGGAAATTTAGAGAAAGAACTTGTCCTTGATGGTCAGATAAACCAAAATCGACAGTGTCTGAGCATACATTACCAAAATTGAAATTTAAGAAGATGTTATCCAGACAGGAGTTAAGTCTAGTACTTACAGCTATTGTTGCCTGGAAGCCAAACCCTGCTAAAAGGTCGCATAAAGCAGTAGCTTCATTATCTGCTTTCTGATGTTCAGTTTCAAAAGATACGTTAAAGTCGCCCATAAGTATACAATGCTTTCGAGAGCCTATTTGCTCTAGATTGTTTTCCAAGACTTTCATGAATGTGCCAAAATCTCCAGAGGGTGACCTATAAACTACAATGATATGAATATTGAACGACTTTAAAAAGACAGAACACATTTCAATGGATTTATCAATATTGACAACTGGAAATAGAACATTCTGATTATACATTATATTTTTCTTTACTAGAATAAGCGATCCACCACCTCTAATGTCCTTTCTTGCGGAGAATGTAGCGACCTCATAGTCTGGGATCATATCTGAAGAATATCAACACACTATTAAATTCGGATTTGAATCAAAATAAAAACGAGGAGCTTTTAGAGATGTTGGTTCAAGTTGGAGACTATTTTCTCGAATGCAAATCTGGCACAATTTCTTATTCTTTTTATGGCTATTAAAATAATTATTGGTCTCCTTCGTGTTATGGCGACTAAATGCAAATGTTGAAGTATCTTAAATTTGTATGAATGGTAATTGTATTTTTTTAGAATTATTTCTGCAGTTGATTTTTGTACCCCTACAGCTTCTTTTTTGTGCTTACAAGATGATGAATGCGTTGCTTCTGTGTAACCTGATACGTTTGTTTCCCTTTGCTTCCTATTCTCCTTGACATGGGTTTTAGGACGTGGTTGAATAGAGGATCCGTACCTAACTACATATATTTATTTTTAGACGAGCAAGTATATCTGAAAACGGTTGCTGTCTCTCTGGGAATCTAAGCTGCCATTATTATAGAAAATTGACAATAATGAAAATGAAAACAGAGAAAGAACAAAGCTATATTTAATAAAAATATAATAGACGCTGGAAATGATAATAAAAAGATTTGGGAAGTGATAAAAAGTGCATCAGGTAGTAAGAAAAAATTAAACAATATTGAACATGTAACAGTTATTACAGAAAATAATGACCTTATAGCAAATAATATAGATAAAGCTAATGCATTCAATGATTTCTTCACAACTCTAGGTCATAGCATGGCCAAGAAAATACCTAAAGTAGTATTGCCTGAGAACTTTCTAAATAATGTATCTGTACCATCATCTCTGTTTCTAAAACCGATAACAAAAAATGAAATTATATTATACATATCACGGTTGAAGAATCATTGCTCTACTGGCCCAGATGGGATAACTTCTGTGATTATAAAGGAAGTGCATGCATTTTTAATTGTTCCTTTAATGCATATTATTAATCTTACCTTTTTATCTGGAGACATTCCATGGCAATGGAAGGAATCAATTGTTTCTCCAGTTTTCAAGTCTGGCGATCCTAGTTTTTTAAGCAACTATAGGTCTATTTCTCTAACAAATTCATTTGCAAAGATTTTTGAACAGGCCACAAGAAACAGGCTTAATGACTTCATTAGTGACAATAACATATTATCAGATAAGCAATATGGTTTTATTAAAGGCTTAAGCACTGAAGACGCTGTACTCATTTTTGTAGAACATACTGTTTTTCTTGATCTCGCCAAAGCCTTCGATACAGTTTCGCATAATATTCTTTTGGAGAAGCTATATAGCATCGGTGTCCGTGGTGTTTCCCTAAATCTCATGAGAAACTATTTAGATAACAGAAGGTAAAGAGTTAAAATAGGTAAGGAGTTCAGCACGCCATCTATAATAAGGACAGGGGCGCCACAAGGAACGGTACTAGGTCCATTACTGTTCCTTATATACATAAATGATGTTACAAAAATTAATAATTTTGATGGGCATACAGTGTGCTATGCTGACGATATGGCAATAATATTTGTAGGAAAATCATGGGATGATGTTAAACTACTAGCTGAAGCAGAACTTCAAAAAATCAACATCTGGCTCCACCATAATTTATTAACCTTGAACGTAAAGAAAACGAAATTTATAGCAATGTCACCAATTATTGTGCTTCAACCAGAAAATTACTCCATAAAGTTTCATCTCCCAAACTGTTGTGCTGACGATTGTAGCTGTACTTCATTAAGTAAAGAGTGTAGTATAAAATATCTTGGAGTGATTATTGACCAACACATGAGATGGACAGAACATATTTTATACCTCACCAAGCGCTTGAGGGTACTTGTACATAAATTCTACGTTCTAATGCCCGTACTTTCGAGGAAAAATATTATAATGCTGTATAACTCCTTGGCAGAATCTATATTGCGCTATTGTATAACGGGATGGGGAGGGGCTTTTAGTACCAAAGTTCAGATATTACAGAGAATGCAAAACACAGTCATCAAAGTCATAACAAAGAAAAATAGATACTATTCAACAAACATCTTATATAAGGAAGCAAATGTGTTGAACATAAGATTACTTTACGTATTTCAATGTTTGGTAAAGATATATAATAGTAACTATAAAAAAAGTTATGCAAAAAATGATCATTTAACTAGATCAGTTTCAAATATGAATCTCAATATTCAGCTTTTTAAAAAATCACTTACTCAGAGATCTTTTTTCTTTCTTGGACCTAAGCTATACAATGAAATCCCTAAAAATATAAAGCAAATATCCACTATGAGGCAGTTTAAAGCTGCAATAAAAAACTATATCATGGCTCATTCTATTAAATTTATCGACATATTAATGATATAAATAGAAATTACATTCTCACCTTCCTGCTATCTCTATCTCTATCTGTACCACAAATTTTATTAACTTATCTTATTTTTTAGTTTTCAACTAGTATTTTAGGTTTTTTTGTAAACATTTAATTAGTACATTACTCTAAAGAATGTTATATTTGCCAAAACTTATTGTACAAGTACATTTCATTTGGGGCACCAGGAAAGAGCATTGCAAGACAGGCAACTATGCCTAGGCAGTATGCAACTTCCGAGTGACCTAAAACATAAAATTGATGTGTAATAGTGAATATTATTGTACAGCATATGTTTCTGAATAAACTTGAAACTTGAAACTTGACTTGAAACTTGAAAAGCTGACAGTCTCGCAAGGTTTTTGCAGATTTGCTTTTTCCACATCGTGTGGGCGTGAGTTGGCGAACTGCATGTGTCCAAGGTTGGCCGCATGGCAAGTTCGGGCTCTTGTAAATATCAAAGGACTTGCGTCTAGCCCGATCATGCAACTTTTCAACCCTCAGTTCCGCATGCGCATTTGTTATGACTATCGAGATGAACATTGACAGTGACGGTACTGACAGTTCTGTGTGCCGTTTGTAGAATTCAAAAACAAAAATATACAGGGTGACCGACGGGAACCGGACGTTTTTCAAATGGTTAGTATAACGTCGCTAGCTGTGGTAGGGGATTCAGGTATCAGTCGCCTTGCTGTATAATGCCATTTTAGTAGATATGGAGCAGTGGACCGTAGAGCACTGTATGTTCGCTTATGACGCATATGTTAAAAATGTTTAGTCGGTCACGGCCACGCAGCGACTGTTCCGCGTTCATTTTAATTTTGGACTTCACGATAATATTCCAAGCCGCAATACCATTCTCAAATGGGTTAACAGTCTGAGAACAACAGGAACGTTTGTGAAGAAAAATCCACCTGGAGACCAGTATCGGAAATTTTGTTTGTTTATCTCTCCGCTTGAATGAAAATGAGCTTCATCACTCATGGCGATTACTGCACTTTCATGGTCTCCAAGCAGGATTTGAATTCGAATGGCGAAGTCTTCTCGTTGCTCATAATCTGTTGGCTTAAGCTGCTGAACAATACACGTCTTGTAAGGATGAATCGCTATATCTTTTTTCAATACTATGCCCACTGATTCACGGCTGAAGTTTAATTCACGCACGTGTCTTCATGCAGACCGTTGAGGGCTCCGGGTAAGCACTTGTCTCACCCGCTCGACGTTTTCTGGCGTCCTCGCAGTCTTCGTGGGACCAGGTAGCTTTTTCTTCACAACCATTCCTGTTGTTATCAAACTGTTAACCCATCTGAGAATGGTATTGCGGCTTGGAATAATACCGTGGCGTCCAAGATTAAAATGAACGCGGAACAGTCGCTGCGCGGCCGTGACCGACTCAGCATTCTTAACATACGCGTTATAAGCGAACATACGGTGCCCTACGGTCCACTGCTCCATAGCTACGAAAATGGCATTATACAGCAAGGCACCTAAATCCCCTCCCTACCACCGCCAGCGGCGTTATACTAACCATTTGAAAAACGTCCTGTTCCCGTCGGACACCCTGTATATTGTTTTGGAAGAATTTCTCTGTTTTCGTGGGATTTTCATTTCTTGTACCCACCATCCAGATGCAGCAATGAACAATAATGTGTTTTGAAGAATGTTCTCTACTTTTGTGCTATGTGTAGAAAAGTCTTAAAAGTCCTTAAATTATCCTACTTTGATTACATTTTGAACTGTCAATAAATGTTTACTGCCATGTTGTGAACTCATAACATGCATTAAGTCGGAGCCAGAGTATTGGCGACACGAATATTATCAATAGTTTTGAGAACTGTAGCTCGCCATCATTCAGTGGCGCTCTTGATACTCATATCCAGCAACTGTTTCGCCGTATCCACCCAGCGTGTAGGGGAACGGCCGCGGCGCCGCCCACCCGGGGTGCGACCCTGAACTACAAGTTTCTCCATATTATCGCTTCTGTGAACATGTCCTAAGAATGCAAGCATTTTCTTCGACACAGTGGAGGATAGACTCTTTGGATTACCGAGCTCATCCACTATGGAAACATTAGTTCGATGGGAGGTAAGGAACTCTCAGCATTCTCCTCCACTTCCACATTTCAAAACCATCTATGCGAGCTCGATCTGCCTTTTCAATGGTTCAAGTTTCCGAGGCATATAAAAATATGATGAATACAAGAGACTGAACCAGCGACATTTTGGTAGCTTTAGTGATGTTATGACGCCATATTTTAGTGAGCTTTCTCATAGCTTCACGTGCCTGTTGAATGCGCCGCCGAATCTCATTTTCACAACTACCCGAATTGTCGATCAAAGATCCGAGGTACACAAAAATTTGAACCACTTCAAGACGGCCTATTAACTTTATTTCTCGATGATTACCATGCTATCTCAACATTTTTGGTATAAGTAGATATCAGGAAAAAATTGAATATCGCAGAGATTACAAAATTTGCAAGGCTGTGACTTAGCCGTATTACTGATGACGTCAGATTTGATGAGACCGTCAAATTTAAATTACGTCTATGCTTGGATAAATCGGTCGATTAATTAAGGAAACTTCGATCAGCGATAACTTGGTTTTTTCAAATGAGAACTCCTAATTCTTTTATATGGTTAAATGTAGAATTTGATAGCCTTTCTAACGATATAGTTGTGGATATCAATCTCTCATAGTTTTTATATAATTTCATTTTTTCCACCAAATCGGTGTTTTTCGATTTTTCAACCTATAAGCAACCTAGCAGACCATAAAATATAAACAAAAATCTGTTCGGGCAGAAGAAAGTAACTAATTTAGCGGAAAAATTCACACGAACTAGACTAAAGGGACAAGATTATAAGAATTACTAACAACAAAGTCTAACCAGAAACAACGGTGGCAACATATCTTTGATCAAAGACAAGCTGGAGTATGGCAGAAACGGATTTTTTCACGGCCTACTAGCTACTGCAATGTACTAGAGATTGGCAATTTCCAAAACCATTAAAAATTTTGAAATGAAACGAAAACTGCTAGACAATGTTGTAGGCAGCTTATTATTTTCATAATAATATTTCATATTTAATGATATAAAAAAGTATGCAATTCTGTCAAAACTCAAGTCAAAAGTACCTCTGACTGGAATTCTGAAAATTCTTCAGTACCTATTAGCAAGATTGTAGAAAATGAAGAATGAATTAAAATTTGTTCAATTTATAAAACATAACTTAATTTGCAGAAAATTTAAATCTGATTTAACAGTATTCCTTTTTTGCAATATTGCTGATAGATATTGAAAAATAGAAGGGCTCCAGTCAGAGGAATCGACCTCGACACAAATTGCTATTTTTTCACACCATTACATATGATTGACAGTTGCGTGCTGGAGCAACACTCGCTGGTCGACTTTGTTTCATATCAGGGTTTTTAATTGTCTTGGAAATGTTTAACCTCTAGTAAATTGCGGTAGCCAGTAGATTAAAAAACATCTATTACTGCCATACTCCAGCTTCTCTTTGACCTTAGAGATGTTATCGCAGTTGTTCCTGAGAGAGTCGATTTGTTGTAAGGAACTTTTAGAGTCTTGTCTCTTTATTCTATTCTGTATCTTTTTTCTAAGTTACTTGTTTTCTTCCATCCAAATTAACATGTTTTTGTTCTATTTCATGGCCTGCTACGTTGCTTATAGGCAGAAAAATTGAAAAACGCCGATTTGTTTGAAAGTTTAAAATTAAATGAAAACTGCCAGAAACTGATATTCACAACTTTATATCATTAGAAAGGTTATCAAACTCTACGTTTAGCCGTATAAAAAGATTAGACATTCCCATTTGAAAAAATCATGTTGTCGGTGACTAAAGTTTCCCTAATTGATCGACCGATTTCTCCAAGCATAACCGTAATTTGAATTTGGCAGTCTCATCAAAGCTGACGCATTTTATGCTTAGTAATACGGCAAAATCCCAGCCTTCCAAATTTTATAATCTTTGCGATATTTTTTCTTGATGTCTACTTATACCAAAAATGGCGATTTACACCTAAACCGTTCGTTCTAAGTCCCATGTATGATACATAAAGTCACACTAGAGTTCACCAAGGAATCTGAATATGCAATTATATATGGGGTGTTCCATTAAAAAAAACATAACTTTTATACATTTCGTGTTTTTGGGACACCCTGTATAACATGAAAATATTTTTTTGAATGTAGCCTTTATGGGTCTCTATCCATCCGAAATTATTATTTTCTTTTTTATCAAATACTTTAGCCATAATGCTCCGTGTCGAATAACGTGAATAACCCTGTAGACTGCCTATGTAGTAATGTGATGGAAAGGCCTAGCACATCAATAACAAAATGATGTTCATAATTAGACAGTTCCCAACGTTCATTGCAACGAATTTTTGTGAAAGACTTGCACTTGTTCTCCTACAAAATTCAGCTCTCCCAGAAAGTTCTGCGTTTAGACTACGAAAAACGACTTTAATGTTGTAATGATATCGTACTCCTTGAAAAGGAAACTGAGGAATTTTTAAATAAACTCATAATGAGTGATGAAGCTCATTTTTGTTTGAATAGAGCTGTGATGAAGTAGAAATATTACTTTTGAGATAGAAAGAATCCACAAATTATTCACCAGCAACCAATCATCATTACCAGAGTTACAATGTCTTAACAGACCCCGTAAAATGCATTAAGTCGGAGCTAGAATATTGCCGACACGAATATTATCAATAGTTTTGAGAACTGTAGCTCGCCATCGTTCGCGATTTACTGTCAGTTCAGTGGCGCTCTTGATACTCATATCTAGCAACTGTTTCGTCGTATCCACCCAGTTTGTAGGGGGACGGCCACGGCGCCGCCCACTCGGGGCATGACCCTGAAATACAATAAGTTTCTCCATATTATGGCTTCTGTGTATACAGGGTGTCCCAGAAGTCAACGTCAAGCCGCTACGGGGTGGTAGGATTGGTTGAAACTATCATGAGAAAAATCAGAATAAAAAATCTATCCCATGTAGTTTGAAAATTATGGGCGTTTAAAAAAAACCTAGAAATTTGGTCAAATTATGACAACTTTTCGGTTATTGTGGTTAACTTTTATTATTTTTGTTCATTTAAACTTTGGAAACGTCATCCAAAATGACATTTCTAGGAGCACAGTTAAAAATAATGACACAATTGCCCCAAGTTTTCTAAAATGAAGACAATTTATTAAACTATAAATTTATAATTTTCTAAGTTTGCTGACTTTGAAAGCCCCTGCTTTAAAAAAATGTACTAAAGTGCCTTGGCAAGTGCCACTAAAAGTTGGCGCATTCAACCAGGATTGTAAAATGGTACAATACTTGTTAGTTTTATACTAAAAAAAACGAGTAAAAAAATAAGGACCTCAAGTAACCCGATTTTTGCTAACCCATTTCACTCAGGTCAGACGTTCTTTATTCGCACAAGATTCTGGTAGGTTCTTAATTTTATGGCAAAATAATTTGAGAGATGGATAATGCACATATTTGCTATGAGTGGGCAAGACAGATAGTGACGCCACTTTTAGCAAAGTCAACAAAAATAAGTAAAATCCAATAAAATAATGAAAAATGTCGACCTAGTTTAGTTTGGGTTTATTCGAATAAAGGTTAGGCAATTAATATTCAAATTGTTTACCATCAGCCTCAATACATGCCCTAAAAAAGATCTACTTATTAGCCAGGCATATCCTCGAGAGTTGATTTCCTCAGCAGCTTGAGAAATTCGCTTACGCAGCTCGGCTACGCTCTCAATGGGCTTTGAATAAACTTTTTCTTTGAGAACACCCCGATAACAAAATTCCAGGGGATTTTAATCTGGGGAACGGGCTGGCCACGAGATGATGCCTGAACATCCACCTGCACCTCCCGGATATTTTTGGTCAAGGAAACCTCTTACTTGCACTGCGTAATGCGCTGGACAGCCATCTCATGTGGCGGACGTTGATGCATGCTGCGATTCAGGTATCGACTTCTACGTTTCATAACGCAAGTAGCAGCGTGTGTGGTACTGAATCACGACTTTGGTATCAGTGCAGCGATGCAGATTCTGGAATCCTATTATGGTCGGTGAGCCATGTCGCCGAGCCGGTGACGATGATGCAGTGATGCAGGTTTCAACGTGTATAGTATTGCGTCGATGCAAAGAAATGAGCCCACCCTACTGTTCTTGTGTTGCATGAAATGTGCATGAAATAGCAAGTCGATTCAGGCGTCGCAGCAGGTTTCGATTTGAGTAGGAACTTATGCAACTGATGCAAGTTTCATGAAACCTTGAGTCGATTGAGGAATCGCAGCTTACATCAACATCTGTAGGCTGTTTTAGTCGTACGCCCTGTAACAAAGTTGGTAAATTTTATCGTAAAATATGTGCCATTCAAATTTGCGAAAATGTGATTGCAATTTGATTTGCCTAGATTTGAATTTAGAATACAAAATAAATATAAAATGATGTTAAACTTAATTGCAGCAATAGACATTGTTCAGGTTAGTTAACATACCTTTTATGGTCATTTACCTTTCCAAATGTCGCGGAGATATATGTTGTCTTAAATGTACCGCCCGTGTGGGGACGGGTTAGAATATCTCCCATCGTATATCCTGCGTGTCGTAAAAGGCGACTAAAAGGAACACCGAACTACTGTCGGTATAGGCAGTAACCTCTTCTCAACCAACAGCTTCGGGTGGACGAGTTGCGAAGAGTCAGGGCACCTTCTTGTCCTTGGGGTGAGAAATTGCCCCTAAAGGCGGATGAACCAGTAGATACCATCTGGTCAACGGCATGAGGATGCAGAAAGCAAATGGGAAACTGCTGCATTAAAGATCTCAAAGATATCCCAAGAGAAACTCGTAAAATGTGTAAATGCATTTTACGAGTTCACAACATGTCTGTTAAGACATTGTGACTATGATGATGAAATGTACTGAAAACAGTGAAACATATATTTAAAACTTCATTTATTTATGTTGCATTTTAGAGGGTAGTGTTTTGTGGTAGAAAGTAAGATGTGAGTAAGTATGGTGCGAAATAAAGTGATACTTGTCTCTCGTGTAAAAAGGACGCAGTTTTTGACAGCGTTGACACCAAAAATTTAGTTTGCGATTTGTTGCTTTTGACAGAAGTCAACCGGACAAATGTCAACTCCATTATTCGTCTTCTGTGCGCTTCTACTCGCAGTTTTGATATCAAACTTGCTAGTATCTAGAACAATTCTAAATAATTTGATGTCAAATTTCATATAAAATTTCGTTTGAAATATTGGCTCAAAAACACGTATACTCTGTTACCTGATACTTTAAGCTGCCAGCCGCGTCAACAGCGAACAGCTAGTGATAAATAAAAATACCCCAGATTGAGTCTAGACGTATCATTTGTAAGATTTGAAGGAACACAGGGCTGTACTGAGTGCAAGTATTTTTTTTCGCCAATTATACGTTGTACGTTTTAACCAACGAATATCCCACTAGTGATCCAAGCTATACATTGAATTGTCCTTATTGCTAAATATAGCGGTAGTTTGACAGTTTCTAACAATACACAAGTCAATAAAATAATCTATTTCTCTTAACCAGCCATTTTTGCTGCGAATTTCTGGATATTGAAGCAATTTCTTGTCTAAAAAATAGTCATTACATTTTGGCAGTGAGATATTCAGTAAGAATATTACCAATACGACCCTGATCGCAGAAAATTGCTAAACAACACCACGAGTAAAAAATTAAATTTGAGATACATCAAATACACGTCAAGCCAGTTTAAAGTATCAGGTAACAGAGTATAGGTATGACATGTTACGAAATTTCATAACAAATTTGATCACAAATTTGATATGAAATCTGATAGCAAATTTAGTATCGTATCATACGACTTCAAAAAATTACTATAAATAGCACTCTAATTTTAGTTACTACAATTAATTACCTGTTTTACCTTTCCGGACACACAACAGGAAGGCGAAAGTCGTTCAGTAAGAGACGCTATCAAAGGGATTAAAGGTTGGTTTTTTTTTTGTGAAAGAAGGGTTGGCATCGGAATGACTCCATTTGCCACAGAGATATGTTAAACATACATTTATTTGGTTTCATGATTTTAGAATCTTATTTGTTTTTTATAATTAAATATCTAGTTTAATTCTTTTTAAAAAGTTAACCAAGCTATTAAATACCTGTTTATCATGCATACTCAGCAAAGAGGTTATATTGATAGGTAGCTGATATTTTTGTTTTATTTCATCTAAGAGATCTGCACGTTCTTGTGCATAGTTCCTGCATGCAAAAAATATGTGGTTTAAATCTGCGGTTGACATATCATCACAAGTGCATTTGTCAGAGTTAAAAATGCCTATTTTAAAGAGATGGGCAGGAAATTTCCCATGGTTTAATTTCATTCGAGTTACTGAGACGGAGTATTGTCTACTGACATTATTATATTTAAAGATATGTGGTATGTTTGTGGGGATCAATGTATAGTGGTTTTTGGACTTTTCAACAAATTGGTTCCAATGTATTTCCCACTTGTTTCTGATTTCTCTTTTTCCCACATTGATTTAAGCGACGCTATCAAAGGGATTAAAGGTTGGATAGACGGCATTGTTGGGGATTTAAAACATTGGGCTGATAAACACTCTCCTGGCTTGTCCAAGTTGACTGAAGAGATAAAGAACGTTATAGCTTCAGTAAAGAGTGTCCCTCCGGAGCTGCAGGAAAATGTTTTGAAAGTAATTCAAAACGCCGCAGACAAGTCAATTGGAGGAGTAAAGAAAATTATATCTCGGCTAGAGAAGATACTCCCACACGACGTGACAGATCGTATAAGGAATCTTCTACGTAAATTAGGTATTATACTCTGTCCAGTGAAGAAAAAGAGTGATCACGCGCAAGATGAGTGAATTCTTGTCGCCTGCCGTAGCCAAGCTTACACCACAGCAGACCGCCTTTTGAAACGCACACGATGTGGATGGCGTTGTGCCATAAGGAATTTAACATAACTTTGGTTATTATCGTTTATTTGATACCAAAACGTGGAGGTTCCATTCTACATTGAGCATAAATATCCTAAACCATTGTTTACATTTTGGCGACATCTATGGGTATATTCCTATTCCATATTGTCAAACCAATAATCATTAATTAAATAATTTTTTAATTATTAATGCATTAATTCATTAATATCCATCCAGCGGAGAAACGGGAAAACAGGTGAGCAATGAGTGAGTTCTCGTGGCTTGGTCAGAGGCAAGCTTACACCACTTGGAAATGCCAATGCCTAAGCGCACGCCTGGCACCGACAAATTTGGAGAACAGGCCACCTTTCATGAAGAATCAAATACACAGCTGTTTGTCGACGCCTCCTCATAATATGACCGCGGTCGAATTGTGGTCTAAACTAGTTTGCCAAACATCGAAAACACATGAACGTGAACATCACATTTTTTTGTAGCCTGTTCTTCCGCTGAATAAATATGGCATTATTATAATCCACAATATGTGAGATATACACCATTATTGAAAAACTATTTGCTAGATGAAATATGATATCAAAACTACAAGATTAGGTTGAATATATTCCTTGAAGGTATATTCGTCGGCAGACCAAGTAGGGGTATTTGCAATATTTGATTAGAATATGAAGCTAGGATGAGTACGCAAAAGCAAGTTGGTTCCTGCTCACGTAGATATGTAAATACAACTAAACATGCTTCTGTTAAGAAGCGTGTATGGTCAAAATCATAATATTAAGCTGGCCTCCAAGCTCATTCACGTTTTGCATAATCATCCCTCATTTGAAAGAATCTCCAAAGTCAAGATTTTTAAAACATCTTCAAAGAAGTGGTCGTGATCTAGATTAAGAGACTGATGAAAAACAGCTTTGTTAAACTCAGCGTACTTCAGCTTATTTGGGTAGATAGGTGGTCTACTCCTGCTAATAAATCTTATGTCTGGTTTGGTAATTTTTTCCTAATTTTATTTGAATATAAAAAATTATAATAAGAGTGTTTTTAACTAGTACAGTCCAGAAGGCAGCTTAATACAAAACTTAATTTTCTCAAAACAACAGATCGGTGGCTCACGTCACTTTTGTATAACACCGTCCATTTGTCGTTCCTGGAATGACTGTTACCGTCGTCGGTGGTTACCGTGTAAACAGGTCTCGCAAATATCGAGAGCACGTGAACACCATGAATTTTTTGCGCTCTTTTTCTTCGGTGGACCGGGTATAATACAGAGTCTTAGGTACGAAACGCCTCAATTATCTCGGAAACGGTTTGCCCGATTTTAGTTAATTTTGGGTGGGGGTTCTTTGCAATGCGGCCGATCTAACGGTTGTATTTACAATGTTGTCACATCTACTATTTTTCCGGAAGTATAATAAACTTTAGGCCCGATTTTATCAACACGCATATTTAACAAAGGATTTGACAAAGCTTTTCTATTGGATGTTATTTAGCAAAAGCTTTCTATTGGGTATTGCGGGCTAGGTTAATAAATATTGTATTTTATCAATATTGAAAACAAAACGTCAAAGTTGAACGACACTTTTCATCATATAGTATATAAGTTTTATAGTATATAAGTTTTATAACAAAACTATTGTTGTAACATGTTGTTGCAACATAATCGATGAATGAAGTTTGCAGCTCGAGACTAAGTCAACGATCGAAATAAATATCTTTTTGAATGGTTGAAGTTAGATCACAAATCCCAGTAAAAAACTACCTAATCCCAAATCAAATATGTACCGTTGAGGCGATCCCTGAGGCAAGATGGCGGGTGGCCGAGTGGTATGGTGTTCGACAACGCTTTCCTGTTTTCGTGGTTGGCGTTGATGCGTGTTGATTCGAGACCGAGCCCGTGCAATTACTTTTTTTTACCAAAATATTCATTGTTATACGTTTTACCCATATTACACACATTTTTTTGTACCATCGACATAAATGTGTTTTTGAATCAAATTTTATTAGACTTGACATATTGCAAAAGCTAGTACCGGAGTCCAGAGGTGGTGGAGAATTCTGTCAGTCAGAGTGAAGTTTATCCGTCAATATCAATCGTTAATTGCTCTGATAGCGGTATCAAAATGAAATTATTCCAAAAAGTAAAATTATTCGCAATTTTTGTTGTACTAGTAAAACGTCTAATAAAATTTGATTCAAAAGCACATTTATGGCGATGATACAAAAAAATGTGTGTAACATGAGTAAAAAGCATATCAATGAATATTTTGGATAAAAAAAATTAGAAAAGTAGTTTGCACGGGCTGGGTCTCGAACCAACACCCACCAGCATCACCCACGAAAACAGAGAAGCATTGTCGAACATCATACCACTCGGCCACCCGCAATCTCGCCAAAGGGATCGCCTCAACGGTAAATATTTGATTTGGGATTAGGTACTTTTTTACTGGAATCTGTGATCTAATTTCAACCACTCAAAAAGACATTTATTTCGATCGTTGGCTTCGTCTCGAGCTGCAAACTTCATTCATCGCCTATATTGCAACAAATATACATTTTAGTTACAACTGTTGCAAGTACTTTCGCGAAGTACGTCACACGGGTTCGGGAGCCGTCGGCGTGTTTTCGGTTCTGGATCCAAAAACCCATTTTTATTTTGATATAACCTTTGAATTACTGCGAAAAAAAAAATAAAACAAAAACAGTTTTGTTGTAAAACTTATATTTGACCTCTCCATTTATCACAAAAAAATGTATTCAAGACCCTAATTTTTTGTCAGCATTATCATTTAGCAGAAGAAAAAACCCGCGATCAAATGTATAGTTTCTGCGGAATCTGATTGGTTGAAATTAGCAATTGCTAAACTTTTTGTTAAACAAGAAAACGCAAATTTTCACCCACTTAGGATGGAAAATCAGACTGGAAAAGATACTTGATGGTTCATAATGGTCGATTGTATACAGGGTTATTCACGTTATTCGACACGGAGCATTATGGCTAAAGTATTTGATAAAAAAGAAAATAGTAATTTGGGATGGATAGAGACCCATAAAGGCTACATACTAAAAATATTTTCATGTTATACAGGGTGTCCCAAAAACACGAAATGTATCAAAGTTATGTTTTTTTAAATGGAACACCCCATATATTATTGCATATTCAGAATCCTTGGTGAATTCTAGTGTGACTTTATGTATCATACATTGGACCTAAAGCGAACCGTTTAGGTGTAAATCACCATTTTCGGTATAAGTGGATATCAGGAAAAAATTGAATATCGCAGAGATTATAAAATATGGAAGGCTGTGACTTTGCCGTATTACTAAGCATAAAATGCGTCAGCTTTGATGAGACTGTCAAATTTAAATTACGTTTATGCTTGGAGAAATCGGTCGATGAATTAAGGAAACTTCGATCACCGATAACTTGATTTTTTCAAATGGGAATGCCTAATTTTTTTTATACGGTTAAACGTAGAATTTGATAGCCTTTCTAATGATATAAGGTTGTGAATATCAATCTCTGGTAGTTTTCATTTAATTTTTAATCTTCAAACAAATCAGCGATTTTCAATTTTCCTACCTATAAGCAAACGTAGGAGGCCATGAAATATAAAGAAAAATCTGTTCAGGTAAAGGAAAACAACTAACATAGCTGAAAAATACACACGAACTAGACTAAAGGGACAAGATTATAAAAATTCCTTACAACAAATCAACTCTCCCAGAAACAACTGCGATAATATCTCTAAGGTCAAAGAGAAGCTGGAGTATGGCAGTAATAGATATTTTTTACAGTCTACAGGCTACCGCAATTTACTAGAGGTTAAAAATTTCCAAGACAATTAAAAACCATGATATGAAACAGAAACACCCAGCGACTGTTGCTCTAGCACGCAACTATCAATCATATGTAATGGTGTAAAAAAGTACTAATTTGCGTCGAAGTCGATACCTCTGACTAGAGCCCTTCTATTTTTCAATATCTATTAGCAATATTGCAAAAAATGAATACTGACAAATCAAATTTAAATTTTCTGCCACTCAAGTTATGTTTTATAATTTGAACAAATTTTAATTCATTCTTTATTGTCTGCGATCTTGCTAATAGGTACTGAAGAATTTCCAGAACTCCAGCCAGAGGTACTTTTGACTTGAGTTTTGACAGAATTGCATACTTTTTTCATATCGTTAAATGTGAGATTTTATTATGAAAATAATAAACTGCAACAACATTCTCTAGTAGTTTTTATTTTATTTCAACATTTTTAATGGTTTTGGAAATTGCCAATCTCTGGTACATTGCAGTAGCTAGTAGGCCGTGAAAAAATCCATTTCTGCCATGCTTCAGCTTCTCTTTGATCAAAGATATGTTACCGCCGTTATTTCTGGTTAGACTTTGTTTGTTGTGAGTAATTTTTATAATCTTGTACCTTTAGTCTAGTCCGTGTTTTCAGTTAAGTTAGTTGTTTTCTTCTACCAGGTTTTTGTTTATATTTCATGGCCTGCTTCGTTGCTTATAGATAGGCAAATTGAAAAACGCCGATTTGTTTGAAAATTTAAAATTAAATGAAAATTACCAGAGATTGATATTCATAACCTTATATCATTAGAAAGGTTATCAAATTCTTCGTTTAACCGTATAAAAAAATTAGGCATTCCCATTTAGAAAAATCAAGTTATCGCTGATCGAAGTTTCCTTAATTCATCGACCGATTTCTCCAAGCATGAACTTAATTTAAATTTGACAGTCTCATCAAAGCTGATGCATTTTATGCTTAGTAAATACGGCAAAGTCACAGCCTTCCATATTTTATAATCTCTGCGATATTCAATTTTTTCCTGATATCTACTTATACCGAAAATGGTGATTTACACCTAAACGATTCGCTTTAGGTCCCATGTATGATACATAAAGTCTCACTAGAATTTACCAAGGAATCTGAATATGCAATAATATACGGGGTGTTCCATTAAAAAAAACATAACTTTGATAGATTTCGTGTTTTTGGGATACCCTGTATAACATGAAAATATTTTTAAAAGGTAGCCTTTATGGATCTCTGTCTATCCCAAATTATTATTTTCTTTTTTATCGAATACTTTAGCCATAATGCTCCGTGTCGAATAACGTGAATAACCCTGTATAAAGCATGTCATTTGTAACCTTTTTGAGGTAAACTTCAAGAGGAATCGATAGTTTTCAGAGTACTTTGACAGATGCATGTTCTTTAATGGGCTGCTCTGATTGGTCAAAGCCTTTGCTAAAATGCGCCTGTTGATAAAATCGGCCCTTATTATACCAAATGGGTCATCCTGTATATTTCTACCTTCTTGAAATCCTTGAAAAATACTAATTATTTTTTGTGTAACATTTTGTACACCAAACCTCAAAATTTGGGCGTTATAACTAAATTTACATTGCATTCGCCCAAAATAAAATAACCAAGGGCCGTAGTCATAGTTGTTAGTGTTTTGTGATGAGAAGTAAAATGTGTGCCAACTCGTTCGTTTCATGTCAATATGGTGAGAGGTTTTCGGCTCAAGAAGTTGTAGTGAGCAACGGGTCACTGTCAAAACCGATACCAAATTTGGAAATAGCCAAAATGGTCAAGATGTCTAGTGGTGGAATCTAGAACCCAATGTTGTGTGTGTGCCTGTGATAACCAGACTCTTTTAGCATGCATGTGTGCCAACTCAGAGAGAGTGAAATCAAAACACAGAAATGTTATGATATGGTTTTTTTTATTATTTGTTTCTTAACATTTGTTTTGTATTTATTAATCACGAGTGCTGAGTATTTATGGTATGGTTTTATTACTTGATTCTTGTATTTATTAAATCATGAGTGCTTTACATTTTATATATTTTACTGGTGAAATTTTTATATTGATATATTGAAGTATACGATTCAAAAAGGTCTTAATAATAGTGGTAAACTAGCTCTTCTTATTGATATTTGTATAATAAAGTAATGGTTATAAAAACTCACAGTCTAAATAGTAAATAATAACAATACATGGTGGGCCAGCTCTCTGTTCAACGTCAGGGAGAGAAATATGGATAGGATGTGGAAAAATATAAAATATCAGCATATATAAATAAACAAATATAACCAACACTTAAAGGGGTAAATAAAGGATGTAATTGGAATAGGATATCTAAAATGTAAGCATAGTATAGCAAGCATAGCAAGCATGGTATATAAGCATATAAATAGATCAATATAAATATAAACAATAAACAACATATAAAAGGGCTGGTTAGAGGAAACCGTATAGTTCGTGACACGTGATTCATTCCACTTATCTCTATTGATAAGGTGATTAGGCCGTCCCAGCCCGTCGCCACTGTTTCCACGACCATAAAATAAATATCGTATATAAATAAAGGGGATCAGTAAAGGTTGAAATAGATACACCTAAATACCACAAAATTGTCTCTGCTCACCACCAGCCTGCAATCCCTCAGGACCTAATACTTAGAGTAGACGTAAATTAGAGACCCAACTCCATAAAACAGCCGGATTTATAGTATATGTTGTCAAACACTTTATATATTGTAATCAGATCACATTAGTTAATAATACAAACTCAGAAGACAACATACCTGCAGATATTCGTGAAAAAAGCTCAAAAAATGCTTGTTACGTTTTTCAAAAACAATCCCCTCTCGTAAAAAAATAAACAAAACTACGAGTCTCCAAGGACCCTCACGTGAAAAAGGAAAATAAAAGGTATCACAGAACTGTATCTTTGGCTTTGAGTCACAGAATGAAGGGAATTTTTGCTCTATGAAAAGTCACTCATGATCTGACAAATATCAAAATATCTGAACCCCATATGATGTAGTAATAATCAAATACATTACTTATCTGAACTTCATCGACTAATTGCACTCATACTCAGATCTTACAATTTTTTATAAATCATCCGTCGATGCCGTCCATGTCAAACCTCGGCCGCCTGACAGCTAAAGATGCGTTCTAACGTATGGCAGCCAGGAGCGCGTTTCGTATCACCACAAAGTGAAGTGATATTTGTCTCACATGTAAAAGGAACGCACCCTTTGACGGCGCAGGAAAAAGTAAAAAGCACACACTACTAGTACATAGTACATAATATAGAAAACTGGGTTATAATACCTTTAACACTCGAAGGTAGGCATCGACTATTTTAAAATTTTCATAGTCGGTGCGTAGGTCAACTTAAATTTTAAATTGCGGCCTTATCAAACGACACTTGCACAAAACAAGAAGTCATTTTTGTGTTGTCATGTCCGATTTGTAGTGCTCCTATCGACTCTTGACAGATCTCTAGTTTGATTGCGGACGATCTATGCTCGCCCTGAGAGCAGTAAATCGAAAACGCTATTAGTTTAGCGCACTGTGCACTGCAGTGCAGTTTTGACACAGCATAGAAAACAACCAGCACAATAACTCAAGATGACGGCAATTACACGGGCATCCCTACTTTTGGATGGGTTTTTTGTAGGGATGGCAACGGTGCTTCGATACTTCTGCACTAATATCGAATATTTTTGTCATCGATACTTTTTGAGGCATTTCAAGTTGGTATCGATACTTTTGTATCGGCATCGAAAATCATCATACATATAATTATTGAAGGGTGTAATCAGTTGCACAAAACACTCTGTACGAACGAAACGCGCCTATGAGGTTAAAAATTATCGAGTTGGTACCGGTATCGATATTTTCATTTTCGCATCTCTACCCAAATTTGACAGCCGTAAAATCATCCAAAAACCCTCCCAAGGTCAAATTTTGTGGGAACCATTTTTATATAGGAAATCCTCGAGAGATATTATGCTGGTTGTTTTCTATGCTGTGGTTTTGATATCAAATTTGCTAGCATTTAGAGCAATTTCTAAATAATCTGATGTCAAATTTCATCTGAAATATTGTCTCAGAAATCCATATGACAAGTTACGAAATTTCATAACAAATTTGGTCATAAATTTGATATAAAATTTGATAGCAAATTTAGTGTCGTATCATACGGCTCTAAGAAATGACAATAAATGCCACCCTTATTTCAAGTCATTACAATTACCCGTTTTATCTTTCCAGCCAAACATGAAGGCGAAAATCGTTCACTACAGGGTGTTGTGAAAGGGATAAAGAAGGCTATAAGGCCTTGGATAGTGGTCCCTCGGAAGCAGCTGGTGAAGATATCTGAGCTAGAGAGGATACTACCACACGACGTGGTCGAGCAACTTCTACGTAAAACAGGTATTAATACAGAGTCTTAATGAAAGTTATCTCGGTTTGCACGATTTTAATTAATTTTGGGTAGGGGGCTTTGTAATACGGCCGATCCGATTTTTCCGGAAGCACAATAAACTTTATTATATCAAATAGATCATCCTGTATATTTCTACCTTCTTGAAATCCTTGAAAAATACTAATTATTTTTTGTGTAACGTTTTGTATACCCAAACCTCATAATTTTGGAGTTATAACTAGCAAAGAGTTTAGCAATTGCTAATTTCAACCAATCAGATTCCGCAATAATTGTACCTACATTTGGTCGCTAGTTTTTTCTTCTGCTAAATGATAATGATGACAAAAAATTTGGGTTTTGAATATTTTTTTATGATAAATGGAGATATCAAATGTAAGTTTTACAACAAAACTGTTTTTGTTTTCTTTTCTCGCAATAATTGAAAAGTTATATCAAAATAAAAATGGGTTTTTGAAACCAGGACCGAAAACACACCGACGGCTCCTGAAACCGTGTGACGTACTTTGTGAAAATACTTATAACAGTCGTAACTAAAATGTATATTTGTTGCAACATAGGCGATGAATGAAGTTTGCAGCTCGAGACGAAGTCAACGATCAAAATAGATAGGTATCTTTTTGAATGGTTGAAATTAGATCACAAATCCCAGTAATAAAGTACACAACCAAATATGTTTCGTTGAGGTGATCCATTCCGCAAGATGCTGAGTGGCCTAGCGGTATAGTGTTCAACAGTGAATCACTGTGTTCGAGGGCGGTGTTGGTTCGAAACCCAGCCCTTGCAACTACTTTTTTTTATCTTTTTTTAACCAAAATATTCATTGATATGCTTTTTACCTACCTCGTTCAGTTCGTTCAGGGGATAATATAGACTGCTTATGTAGTGATGTGATGGAAAGGAATGGCACATCAATAACAAAATGATGTTCGTAATTGAACAGTACCCAACATTCATTGCAACATGTTGCTGTCTTGCTTTAACTCTGCATCGCAAAATGAAGATATGATGTTTTTACACGGCGCCGGCGCCATCTATGGGTAAAGAAGCGAGGTAGGTTTGTGATACTTTTACACAAGAAAATATGCATGATTTCAAGATGTTTAAAACAAAAACCTCAAAAAGTGAAAATTTTGACATATGTTATGTTGTCTTAAATGTACTGAAGACAGTGAAACGTATATTTAAAACTTCATTTATTTATGTTGACATTTAGGTTAGTGTTTTGTGGTGGGAAGTAAAATGTGAGTATGTAAGTATGGTGCGAAGTAAAGTGATATTTGTCTCACGTGTAAAAGGAACACACTTTTTGACAGCGTTGACACCAAAAACTTAGGTTACGGTTTGTTGCTTTTGACAGAATCGTACACGCAGCTTTGATATCAAATTTGCTAGTATCTAGAACAATTCTCAATAATTTGATGTCAAATTTCATATAAAATTTCATCTGAAATATTAACTCAGAAATACGTATACTCTGTTACCCGATACCTTAAACTGTCAGCCGTGTCAAGAGCGAACAGCTGTTCGGCTAGTGATAACTAAAAATACCCAGATTGAGTCTTGACGTACCATTTGTAAGATTTGAAGGAATATAGGGCTGTACTGAGTGCAAGTATTTTTTTCTTCAATTATAGGTTGTACGTGTACGTTCAAAAAATAGTCATTACATTTTGGTAGTGAGATATTCAGTCAGAATATTACTAATACGGCCCTGATCGCAGAATTGCTAAACAACAGCACTAGTAAAAAATTAAATTTGAGATACATCAAATACACGTCAAGCCAGTTTAAAGTATCAGGTAACAGAGTATAGGTATGACATGTTACGAAATTTCAAAAATTACTATAAATAGCAAAATGGCCGTTCGATTTTACGATTTTATTAAGATTTTAACTTTTAACAGTAAATTGTGTAATGTTTTTCGTAAATTTCTGTGTCTGTATAACGTGCTTCATGCAAGATATGTGTTGTTACTTGCTCTTTTGGCTTGTTTTATAACATCTTCCAGCAACATCCTCACAAACTTTTGTAAGTAAAAACTTTTCATTCTTAATTTTTTCCAATGTTGCTGATTGCTAAATTGTCTTTGTAGCCCTGAAGAAGGGATCAAATGATCCCGAAAGCTTGGAAATAGAGTTTTAAGAGTACACTTCGCTGTTTATTTACCGCTACCCAGCCATCTAGCTTGAGTTTTGTTTCCTAACAAATCGGCAACGATTACCCGCTTCCTTAAATAAACAAATATAACCAACACTTAAATGGGTAAATAAAGGATGTAATTGGAATAGGATATCTAAAATGTAAGCATAGTATAGCAAGCATAGCAAGCATGGTATATAAGCATATAAATAGATCAATATAAATATAAACAATAAACAACATATAAAAGGGCTGGTTAGAGGAAACCGTATAGTTCGTGACACGTGATTCATTCCACTTATCTCTATTGATAAGATGATTAGGCCGTCCCGGCCCGTCGCCACGGCTTCCACGACCATAAAATAAATATCGTATATAAATAAAGAGGATCAGTAAAGGTTGAAATAGATACAGCTAAATACCACAAAATTGTATCTGCTCACCACCAGCCTGCAATCCCTCAGGACCTAATACTTAGAGTAGACGTAAATTAGAGACCCAACGCCATATAACAGCCGGATTTATAGTATACGTTGTCAAACACTTCATATATTGTAGCCAGACCACACTGGTTAATAATACAAATTCAAAAGACAACATACCTGCAGATATTCGTGAAAAAGACTCAAAATACCCCTTTGTTGAAATTTTGGTCTCCAGCTCGTTACGTTTTTCAAAAACAATCCCCTCTCGTAATAAAATAAACAAAACTAATGCAACGAGTCTCCAAGGACTCGCAAGTGAAAAAGGAAAATAAGAGGTATCACAGAACTGTATCTTTAGCTTTGAGTCACAGAATGAAAGGAATTTTTGCTCTATGAAAAGTCACTCATGATCTGACAAATATCAAAATATCTGACTCTGCAGGGTTATTCACGTTATTCGACACGGAGCATTATGGCTAGAGTATTTGATAAACAAGAAAATAATAACTTGGGATGGATAGAGTCCCATAAAGGCTACATTATAAAAATATTTTCATGTTATACAGGGTGTCCCAAAAACAGGAAATGTATCAAAGTTATGTTTTTTTAAATGGAACACCCCGTATATTATTGCATATTCAGATTCCTTGGTGAATTCTAGTGTGACTTTATGTATCATACATGGGACCTGAAGCGAACCGTTTAGGTTCCGCAATTTACTAGAGGTTAAAAATTTCCAAGACAATTAAAAAATCTGATATGAAACAGAAACAACCAGAGACTGTTGCTCCAGCACGCAACTATCAATAATATGTAATGGTGTAAAACAGTACTAATTTGCGTTGAAGTACCTCTGACTTGAGCCCTTCTATTTTTCAATATCTATTAGCAATATCGCAAAAAAGGAATACTGACAAATCAGATTTAAATTTTCTGCCATTTAAGTTATGTTTTATAATTTGAACAAACTTTAATTCATTCTTCATTTTCTGCGACCTTGCTAATAGGTACTGAAGAATTTTCAGAACTCCAGTCATAGGTACTTTTGACTTGAGTTTTGACAGAATTGCATACTTTTTTATATCATTAAATGTGAAATTGTATTCTGAAAATAATAAACTGCTTACAACATTCTCTAGTAGTTTTTATTTTATTTCAAAATTTTTAATGGTTTTGGAAATTGCCAATCTCTAGTAGATTGCAGTAGGTAGTAGGCCGTCAAAAAATCCATTTCTGCCATACTCCAGCTTCTCTTTGATCAAAGATATGTTACCGCCGTTGTTTCTGGTTAGACTTTGTTTGTTGTGAGTAATTTTTATAATCTTGTCCATTTAGTCTAGTTCGTGTGTATTTTTCAGCTAAGGTAGTTGTTTTCTTCTACCTAAACAGGTTTTTGTTTATATTTCATGGCCTGCTACGTTGCTTATAGGTAGGCAAGTTGAAAAACGCCGATGTTTTTGAAAATTTAAAATTAAATGGAAACTATCAGAGATTGATATCCACAACCTTATATCATTAGAAAGACTATCAAATTCTACGTTTAACCGTATAAAAAAAATTAGGCATTCCCATTCGAAAAAATCAAGTTATCGCTGATCGAAGTTTCCTTAATTCATCGACCGATTTCCCCAAGCATAAACGCAATTTAAATTTGACAGTCTCATCAAAGCTAACGCATTTTATGCTTAGTAAAACGGCAAAGTCACAGCCTTCCATATTTTATAATTTCTGCGATATTCAATTTTTTCCTGATATCTACTTATACCGAAAATGGTGATTTACACCTAAAGGGTTCACTTTAAGTCCCATGTATGATACATAAAGTCACAATAGAATTCACCAAGGAATCTGAATATGCAATAATATACAGGGTGTTCCATTTAAAAAAACAACTTTGATACATTTCGTGCTTTTGGGATACTCTGTATAACATGAAAATATTTTTAAAATGTACCCTTTATGGGTCTCTATCCATCCCAAATTATTATTTTCTTTTTTATCAAATGCTTTAGCCATAACGCTCCGTGTCGAATGACGTGAATAACCCTGTATATGATGTAGTAATAATCAAATATATTACTTATGTGAACTTCATCGACTAATTACGCTCATACTCAGATCTTACAATTTTTTATAAACCATCCGTCGATGCCGTCCATGTCAAACCTCGGCCGCCTGACAGATAAAGATGCGTTCTAACGTATGGCAGCCAGGAGCGCGTTTCGTGTCACCACAAAGTGAAGTGATATTTGTCTCACATGTAAAAGGAACGCACCTTTTGACGGCGTTGACACCAAAAACTTATTTCGTTTTCGATTTACTGCTCAGACGCTCTCAGAGCGCATTTGACGTAAATTGTATGTTCCGTTTGACGGCTCTGCTCCAGATTTGCAAATTCGATTTACCTATTGTTCGCTCGCGGAACGCTCTCAGATTGAACTTAATTGATCCGAGAAGCCAAGTCAGAGCATTTGAGGGCGACGTCTTGTATGTCAAAAAAGTATAGAAGGCTTGGTGTTCTGTGAGGAGAAGTATCTTTTGGTTGGTAGAAAAAGGTGAAAAACATTCGATCATTCGAAGAAAATAGCGAAAATACCCCCTTGTGGTGATCGCAGGAAAAGTAGATAGCACACAGTAGTAGCACATAGTACGTAATATAGAAAACTTGGTTGTAATACCTTTAATATTCGAAGGTAGGCATCGACTATTTTATAATTTTTATCGTCGGTGCGTAGGTCAACATAAATTTTAAGTTGCGGCCTTATCAACCGTTACTTGCACAAAACAAGAAGTCATTTTTGTGTTGTCATGTCCGATTTGTGAAGTGCTCCTATCAACTCCTGACAGATCTCTAGTTTGATTGCGGACGATCTATGCTTGCCCTGAGGGCAGTAAATCGAAAACGCTATTAGTTTACGATTTATTGCTTTTGACAGACACCAATCTGACAGATATCAACTCCATTATTCGTCTTCTGTGCACTTTACGTGCAGTTCTGACACAACATAGAAAACAATAACTCAAGATGGCGGAAATTCCACGGGCAGCCCTACTTTTGGATGGGTTTTTTGTAGGGATGGTAACGGTACTTCGATACTTCTGCAAAAATATCGAGTATTTTTGACATCGATACTTTTTGAGGCATTCCAAGCTGGTATCGATACTTTTGTATCGGCATCGAAAATAATTATACATAATAATTATTGAGGGGTGTAATCAGTTGCACAAAACGCACTGTACGAACGAAACGCGCCTATGAGGCTAAAAAATATCGAGTTGGTACAGGTATCGATATTTTCATTTTCGCATCTCTACCCAAACTCGACAGCCGTAAAATCATCCAGAAACCCTCCCAAGGTCAAATTTTGTGGGAACTATTTCTATGCTGTGGTTTTGATATCAAATTTGCTAGCATTTAGAGCAATTTCTAAATAATTTGATGTCAAATTTCATCTGAAATATTGTCTCAGAAATCCACATAACAGGTTACGAAATTTCATAACAAATTTGATCAAACATGAAGACGAAAATCGTTCACTGGGGTGTTTTGTGAAAGGGGTAAAGAAAGTTTGGCCTTTGGTAAAGATTGTCGGTCCGAAGGTGGCGAAGGGTGCTTGGAAATTAATAAAAAACTCCGCAGGCAAGTCAAGTGGAGGACTAAAGAATACTACATCTGAGCTAGAGAGGATACTACCAGACGACGTGGTAGAGCAACTTCTACGTAAAACAGGTATTAATACAGAGTCTTACACCCGTATGCACCGTAAGTCAATTGCGCCATTAGTTACGTGAACCTGGATTAGATTACTTGTTTACTATGCACCGCAAACTGACAATTTTGACACTGTCACTGTCAAAATAATCCCGCGAACACAACCTTGCCGCATCTCCAATCTGGATTAGTTAATCTCTTGACGGTGCATGGCTAGATGCCAAAGATTAGCAAAACGCGATTACGGGACTAAGATTAGAATCCCCAAACGGTGCATACGGGTGTTAATGAAACGCCTCAGTTATCTCGGTTTGCACGATTTTAATTAATTTTGGGTAGGGGGCTTTGTATACCAAAACCTCATAATTTTGGAGTTATAACTAAATTTACATTGCGTCCGCCCAAAATAAAATAACTAAGGGACGTATTCATAGTCGTTAGCGTTCTCTGGTGAGAAGTAAAATGTGTGCCAACTTAATATGGTGATAGTTTTGCGTCTCAAGAAGTGAAGTAGTATTTGTCTCACATGTAAAGGGAACGCACCTTTTGACGGCGTTGACACCAAAAATTTAGTTTACGATTTGTTGCTTTTGACAGAAGTCAATCGGACAGATGTCCATTATTCGTCTTCTGTGCACTTTACGTGCAGTTTTGATATCAAATTTGCTAGTAGTTAGAACAATCTCTAAATAATTTGATGTCAAATTTCATCTGAAATATTGTCTCAGAAATCCATATAACAGGTTACGAAATTTCATAACAAATTTGATCATAAATTTGATATAAAATTTGATAGCAAATTTAGTGTCGTATCATACGGCGCTAAGAAATGACAATAAATGCCACCCTAATTTCAAGTCATTACAATTACCCGTTTTATCTTTCCAGCCAAACATGAAGACGAAAATCGTTCACTGGGGGGTTTTGTGAAAGGGGTAAAGAAAGTTTGGCCTTGGGTAAAGATTGTCGGTCCGACGGTGGTGAAGGGTGCTTGGAAATTAATAAAAAAATCCGCAGGCAAGTCAAGTGGAGGACTAAAGAATACTACATCTGAGCTAGAGAGGACACTACCAGATGACGTGGTAGAGCAACTTCTACGTAAAACAGGTATTAATACAGAGTCTTAATGAAACGCCTCAGTTATCTCGGTTTGCACGACTTTAATTAATTTTGGGTAGGGGGCTTTGTATACCAAAATCTCATAATTTTGGAGTTATAACTAAATTTACATTGCGTCCGCCCAAAATAAAATAACTAAGGGACGTATTCATAGTCGTTAGCGTTTTCTGGTGAGAAGTAAAATGTGTGCCAACTTAATATGGTGATAGTTTTGCGTCTCGAGAAGTGAAGTAGTATTTGTCTCACATGTAAAGGGAACGCACCTTTTGACGGCGTTGACACCAAAAATTTAGTTTACGATTTGTTGCTTTTGACAGAAGTCAATCGGACAGATGTCCACAATTCGTCTTCTGTGCACTTTACGTGCAGTTTTTATATCAAATTTGCTAGTAGTTAGAACAATCTCTAAATAATTTGATGTCAAATTTCATCTGAAATATTGTCTCAGAAATCCATATGACAAGTTACGAAAGTTCATAACAAATTTGATCATAAATTTGATATAAAATTTGATAGCAAATTTAGTGTCGTATCATACGGCGCTAAGAAATGACAATAAATGCCACCCTAATTTCAAGTCATTACAATTACCCGTTTTATCTTTCCAGCCAAACATGAAGACGAAAATCGTTCACTGGGGGGTTTTGTGAAAGGGGTAAAGAAAGTTTGGCCTTGGGTAAAGATTGTCGGTCCGACGGTGGTGAAGGGTGCTTGGAAATTAATAAAAAAATCCGCAGGCAAGTCAAGTGGAGGACTAAAGAATACTACATCTGAGCTAGAGAGGACACTACCAGATGACGTGGTAGAGCAACTTCTACGTAAAACAGGTATTAATACAGAGTCTTAATGAAACGCCTCAGTTATCTCGGTTTGCACGACTTTAATTAATTTTGGGTAGGGGGCTTTGTATACCAAAATCTCATAATTTTGGAGTTATAACTAAATTTACATTGCGTCCGCCCAAAATAAAATATCTAAGGGACGTATTCATAGTCGTTAGCGTTCTCTGGTGAGGAGTAAAATGTGTGCCAACTTAATATGGTGATAGTTTTGCGTATCAAGAAGTGAAGTGGTATTTGTCTCACATGTAAACGGAACGCACCTTTTGACGGCGTTGACACCAAAAATTTAGTTTACGATTTGTTGCTTTTGACAGAAGTCATTCGGACAGATGTCCATTATTCGTCTTCTGTGCACTTTACGTGCAGTTTTTATATCAAATTTGCTAGTAGTTAGAATAATCTCTAAATCATTTGATGTCAAATTTCATCTGAAATATTGTCTCAGAAATCCATATGACAAGTTACGAAAGTTCATAACAAATTTGATCATAAATTTGATATAAAATTTGATAGCAAATTTAGTGTCGTATCATACGGCTCTAAGAAATGACAATAAATGCCACCCTAATTTCAAGTCATTTTGACGGCGTTGACACCAAAAATTTAGTTTACGATTTGTTGCTTTTGACAGAAGTCAATCGGACAGATGTCCATTATTCGTCTTCTGTGCACTTTACGTGCAGTTTTGATATCAAATTTGCTAGTAGTTAGAACAATCTCTAAATAATTTGATGTCAAATTTCATCTGAAATATTGTCTCAGAAATCCATATGATAAGTTACGAAATTTCATAACAAATTTGATCATAAATTTGATATAAAATTTGATAGCAAATTTAGTGTCGTATCATACGGCTCTAAGAAATGACAATAAATGCCACCCTAATTTCAAGTCATTACAATTACCCGTTTTATCTTTCCAGCCAAACATGAAGACGAAAATCGTTCACTGGGGGGTTTTGTGAAAGGGCTAAAGAAAATTTGGCCTTTTGTAAAGAAGGTCGGTCCGAAGGTGGCGAAGGGTGCTTGGAAATTAATAAAAAACTCCGCAGGCAAGTCAAGTGGAGGACTAAAGAATACTACATCTGAGCTAGAGAGGATACTACCAGACGACGTGGTAGAGCAACTTCTACGTAAAACAGGTATTAATACAGAGTCTTAATGAAACGCCTCAGTTATCTCGGTTTGCACGACTTTAATTAATTTTGGGTAGGGGGCTTTGTATACCAAAACCTCATAATTTTGGAGTTATAACTAAATTTACATTGCGTCCGCCCAAAATAAAATATCTAAGGGACGTATTCATAGTCGTTAGCGTTCTCTGGTGAGGAGTAAAATGTGTGCCAACTTAATATGGTGATAGTTTTTTGCGTCTCAAGAAGTGAAGTAGTATTTGTCTCACATGTAAAGGGAACGCACCTTTTGACGGCGTTGACACCAAAAATTTAGTTTACGATTTGTTGCTTTTGACAGAAGTCAATCGGACAGATGTCCATTATTCGTCTTCTGTGCACTTTACGTGCAGTTTTGATATCAAATTTGCTAGTAGTTAGAACAGTCTCTAAATAATTTGATGTCAAATTTCATCTGAAATATTGTCTCAGAAATCCATATGATAAGTTACGAAATTTCATAACAAATTTGATCATAAATTTGATATAAAATTTGATAGCAAATTTAGTGTCGTATCATACGGCTCTAAGAAATGACAATAAATGCCACCCTAATTTCAAGTCATTACAATTACCCGTTTTATCTTTCCAGCCAAACATGAAGACGAAAATCGTTCACTGGGGGGTTTTGTGAAAGGGCTAAAGAAAATTTGGCCTTTTGTAAAGAAGGTCGGTCCGAAGGTGGCGAAGGGTGCTTGGAAATTAATAAAAAACTCCGCAGGCAAGTCAAGTGGAGGACTAAAGAATACTACATCTGAGCTAGAGAGGATACTACCAGACGACGTGGTAGAGCAACTTCTACGTAAAACAGGTATTAATACAGAGTCTTAATGAAACGCCTCAGTTATCTCGGTTTGCACGACTTTAATTAATTTTGGGTAGGGGGCTTTGTATACCAAAACCTCATAATTTTGGAGTTATAACTAAATTTACATTGCGTCCGCCCAAAATAAAATATCTAAGGGACGTATTCATAGTCGTTAGCGTTCTCTGGTGAGAAGTAAAATGTGTGCCAACTTAATATGGTGATAGTTTTGCGTCTCAAGAAGTGAAGTGGTATTTGTCTCACATGTAAACGGAACGCACCTTTTGACGGCGTTGACACCAAAAATTTAGTTTACGATTTGTTGCTTTTGACAGAAGTCATTCGGACAGATGTCCATTATTCGTCTTCTGTGCACTTTACGTGCAGTTTTGATATCAAATTTGCTAGTAGTTAGAACAATCTCTAAATAATTTGATGTCAAATTTCATCTGAAATATTGTCTCAGAAATCCATATGACAAGTTACGAAATTTCATAACAAATTTGATCATAAATTTGATATTGTCACGACGGCCTCTTTTTCTTCACCCAGTGAATCAAACTCGACGTAACTTTCACCGTTTTACTTCAGAACTTAATACAATGTCTCTTAACCTTATCTCAACTAGATCTCAACTCAACTGACTCCTGCCACGCTACTCGTGGTGCCTTATATACTTCATCGAACCATCTAGAAGATTCCAGACACCCAGATGACATTCGAGAATGCCGATCTGTCAGTCTAGAAAATTCCAGATGATTCGATGACGTTTACACATCAAAAAAATCTAACCTAGTCATTGTGAAAGAAACATTAACAAATCCAAATAAGCAATGTAATATACAGGATGTTACACTCTTCCCCCCTTAGCGTTCGGCGTCCTCGACGAACAGTTCGCTTCGATCCTTGTATGGCCACAGGCGATCGCTATGGACGACCTTCGGTTTTCCACTACCCATACGTATCCTGTAGACTACGTCGTTGAGGCGCTTCATCACCACGTAGGGTCCCTCCCAATGGCGTTGTAGCTTCGGACATTACCCCTTCTCCGTCGTGGATTGTAGAACCATACCAGATCACCTTCGACGAACTTTGGGCTATTTGCTTTCAGATCGTATCTGGCTTTCATTCTGTCGCTGGCAGACTGGATGTTTCCTCTAGCAGACTCATGGATATCCCAGAGCGTTTCCTGAAGCTCGCTCACCCATTCGCATGGAAGACGGCGTTCCGTTTCTGGGGGTGGACCAAGAGCTAAGTCCAGAGGCAGCCGCAGTTCTCGACCAAAAATTATCTTCGCTGGGCTCAACCGAGTTGACTCGTTCACCGCTGATCTGTAGGCCAACATTCCCAGAGGAATCTTCGTATCCCAATCAGACTGATGTTCGTTAACGAATTTTGATAGGTAATCTAGGATTTTCTTGTTGAAGCGTTCCACCATACCGTCGGACTGCGGATGAAGAGCAGTTGTTCTAGTCTACCGAATTCCGAGTTTTCTCATCAGCTGTATGAAGACTTCCGATTCAAAGCTTCGTCCCTGGTCTGAATGTATTTCATTAGGAACTCCGAATCTGGACACCACGTGTTCTAAAAGAGCCTGTGCCACTGTGCCTGCTTCTTGATTGGGCACAGGAATTGCTTCTGGCCATTTAGAGAAATAATCCATTACAACAAGCAGATACTTGTTCCCAAGGCTGGTTTCCGGCAAAGGACCCAAAATGTCTATGGCGATTCTCTCAAATGGCGATCCAACGTTGTACTGCTGCATGCGTGATCGTTGACGAATACTTGGACCTTTTGTTGAGTTGCAGACATCGCACGTGGAACAGTAATTTTCAACATCTTCGCGACAGCCAACCCAGTAAAATCTCTCCTTGATTCTTTCCAGGGTCTTCCTGATGCCAAAGTGACCCCCACTGCTACTATCATGTAGTTGTTCCATAATTGCTTTCCGTAATTTCCTTGGTACTACAAGTTTCTCTTTAGCATGTCTGCCATCAGTATCCTCCCAGATTCGATACAGGAGGTTACCCCTTACCTTTAGTGAGTCCCATTGTGCTAGGTAGGCTTTAGTGATGGGACTCATAGCACTTATTTCCTGTTGACTAGGCTTGTTTCCATTTAATAGCGAATGAATAACCAACCCTAGCTCAGCGTCTTGTGACTGAGCTTGCTTGAAGGCTTCTAGTGAAATCTTGGTTCCTTCCAATTCAAATGCTTCTGTTCTTAATGTGTTTATGTCGAATTCTCGTTGTTTCTCTTCTTTCGAGCAGTGCTTACAGTCTTCATCACAGGGCCTGCGTGACATAGAATCGGCATTTCCGTGTTGCTTTCCTGGACGATGACGAATTTCAAAGTCATAGCTTTGGAGGAATTCAATCCAACGAGCAAGCTGGCCTTCTGGATTCTTGAACTTCATTAACCACTGCAAAGCTGAATGATCGGTTCTCACGACAAATCTTCTTCCGTACAATAAGTGGTGGAAATTTCCGATCCCTTTCACCACACTGTACAACTCTTTTCGTGTCACACACCAGTTTTTCTGCGCTTTGTGCAAAGTTTTACTGTAGTATCCAATTACCTTTTCGATGCCATCTTGTTCTTGAGATAAGACAGCTCCAACAGCATATTGGCTAGCATCTGTGTCCAAGTAGAAAGTTCCTTCCCTTGTAGGATGAGCTAGTATCGGTGAGGAGGTCAAAGCCGTTTTTAATGTGTCGAAGGCTTCTTGGCAGATGGAGTCCCAATAAAACTTATTACCATTTTCGGTTAAGGCAAATAATGGTTTGGCGATGGTAGAGAAATCTTTCACAAATCTGCGATAATAACTGCACAGTCCCAAAAAGCTTCGTACCTCATGAGTGTTGGACGGTACTTTCCATTCCTTCATAGCCTGCACCTTCTCTGGATCCGTCCGGATTCCGTCTTTGGTTAACAGATGTCCGAGGTATTTTACTTCCCTTTTGAAAAGATAGCATTTCTTAGGGTTTAGCTTCAAGTTCGCTTCCTTAAGCCGCTGGAAAACTTGTCTTAGTCGGAGTAGCTCTTCTTCAAAATCCTTTCCAAACACAATAACGTCATCGAGATATATCAGTGCTGTCTTCCAAGATAAACCTTGTAGTACAACATCCATTAATCTTTCGAAGGTACTGGGTGCATTGCATAGACCGAAAGGCATTACTGTAAACTGCCATAGCCCAGCACACGATGTAAATGCCGTTTTCTCTTTATCTTTTTCATCCATTTCAACCTGCCAGTACCCACTTTGCAGGTCCAAGGTGGAGAACCATGAAGAATTTCCAACTGCATCCAAAGTGTCGTCAATTCTTGGTAAAGGATATGAATCCTTTTTGGTCAAATCGTTGAGCCGCCTGTAATCCACACAAAACCTCGTTGATCCGTCCTTCTTCCTAACAAGGACTATCGGAGAGGCCCAAGGGCTAGATGATGGCTCGATTACTCCTCGTTTCTGCATATCTTTTACCATATTCTGTACTTCATCAATCCTAGATAATGGAGTTCTTCTTGGGGGCTGCTTGACTGGCTGGGCATCTCCTACATTAATTTTATGACGTACCAGATGGGTTCGCCCTAGGTCATCATTATTTTTAGCGAAAATGGAATGAAATTCTCTTAGTAGCTTCAGGACCTTCCGGCGCTGTTCGGGTCGCAAATGCTCACAGCTTCTATCATACAAATCTTGAAGACTATCTGAGATTTGGGTGAAGTCACTATCATCTTCTTCTTCCGCGCCATCTAGCCTTCGTATCCATGCTACTGGTTCTAGTCTACCCAGTGGCGTACCTTTCTTGATTTGTATTGAATTCCTGGATACATTCACGGCCCTTATTAACATATTTGAAGAATCCGTTATTGTTCTGGCTAATAAAATAGGTTTATTCCAACCTAGCGTAGGATCTGGTTCAAAAACGCATGGGGTAAGGTTATGTTCAAGTGCTTTATGTGCATATATGGGTATAACAATCTCTTTCTGTGGTGGAATGGACTAGTATCACGAGGTTAAGAACAATGATTTAATTATTATGGCCGCTTAGTGCATACACAAATAAACGTTCTGCTGCATTTCATTACTCTCTAAATCATTTTGTTTTTTAGTAATTCCATTCTAAAGTTTAAAGAAAGGAATTCAAATTCAGCCAATCAGTGCCGACCGCGCGAATTATCAGCAGTGCATTGTTGCCAAGAACAGCTCCGACTCGCAAAACATTTACATTTCACATAAACATGTTATTTGCTATCCAAAGTGTTATAAATATTTTGAAACTCACTTCTTAGCTTTCACATTTCTCATCTCCGTATTGAAGAACTGCATGTTATCCACATAAAAGTCGTTCACCATAGCCATATCAACTTTAGGCAGGTTATCTGAATCGGCTTTTGTGAATCCACTATCGATTTTACCCATACTTGTTGGTTATGTTATGATAAAATAACTTGAAACCTAGTAAAATGGAATAAAAGGATATCCTGTACAAATAAACGCAAACAAATAATAATAACTTTAAGATTGTTGAAAATGAAAATGACCGAATGACGATTGATTGACAGGATTGACGGATCAGGAACCTTAACTTAGCTTTCGGAAGGGCTGTTCCAAATTATGGTTCTATCACCGTCCTAGAACTGTTTTCATCATGCCCCGCCCATTTTACAGTTCTCAAAACAATGATTGGTTGGTCCACCAGCGTACCAACCAATCATCGATTCTAGAATCACAAAATGGGTGGGGCATGATGAAAACAGTTCTAGGACGATGATAGAACCGTAATTTGGAACAGCCCTGGAATTTAGGATCACTCGACATTAAAACCACAAAACATATCAGACGGGAACAGAAGACAAGATAGATGAGCCAGCCCGCGTACAGCTCCGCGCGCCATCAGAATGCGGCAACACAGCACACATATCTGTCTTTTGATTGGCTGTTCGCCTATAGGGCAGTGACGTCACTGCCCTAGGAGAATTCAAATATTTTCCTCATTTTCACGGCTTTCCTGTCCCCAAAAAAATCGGAGAAAAAAATGAGATGCTTTTTATGACGTACTCTATCATATGCAACCAGAAATAAAATTCATGATACTAGTCCATTGTAAAATTCCTTGGTGCCATAACGTTCATTTCCTCTAGATGAACAGCTCGGCAGTTAAATGAAATCTCTTCTGAATCCCCAATGCTTAAGGTATTACCAGTGAAGTTTATTACGCAGCCAGAGCTCTGCAGAAACTCAGCACCAAGGATGCAATCATTTGTGACTGAAGCTACTAAAATGGGATGCTTCTTACCGAAACTGCCAATGCGAATCTCTAATTCTTCAACACCCAGTACTGGTATACGGTCTCCATTAGCGGTCTTCAGCAACATTCTATCCGTTTGCGTGGTTCTGCTTGGCAACTTCCTTCGAATTTCTTGGTATATGTTGGGGCTTATTATAGTCACATTTGCTCCGGTATCGACTAACATCTTGCATGGTATATTTTCTGTGTAACCTTCAACTACTGGACTCTTCTCAATTTTATTAACTTCAATTTCGATGACCATGGGGCTTTCGTCATGATGGCCAGCCAGTTTTTGCCCCCTAAAACTGGCCGGCTCTAGTTTTTCCGACTCATTATCAGTATTAGTACTAGCCTCCCTTGACTTCTCTGCCACCTGCATGCGACAGCCTACTCGAAGGTGCCCCTTCTGCCCACATTTCCAGCACGTAAACTTCTCAGGTCCTTCTAGATTTGTGCGAACTGGGTTTCTTCGGAAGGTACCACCTCTTCTTCTTGGAGTGAACGCTGTTGCCCTGACTTCTACTTCATCATCTTGTTCTAAAGAGCGCACCCTCCGTGTCATTCTCGTAGCTTTTTGTGGCAGCTTCAATTTCTAGAGCCTTGACCAAAGCGTCTTGTAAGGTTCTGGGACTGGATAGTCTTACGAGTCTCTGGACGTCAAGGTCTGCAATTCCTTCGACAAACTGACGAGCAGCGACGTATTCCTGTGTCTCGATGGGACTGCTGACGAATGCTCGTTTAGCTAAGCTTTGGACTTCGTATGCAAATGTGGTTAAACCTTCCTTCGCTTGTTGTGTCCGGTTATGCAACTGGCCATGCAACAGCTCTGTTAAGTGTGCATCTCCAAAGCGTAACTTTAGTGCAGATGTTATCTTATCATAGTCACGTAGGTCTGATGCGCAGAGATTTTCCAAAATAGCTGCGGCAGAGTCTCTTAGCATGGATGTAAGCACACAAGCTTTTTCTTCATTTGACCAGTTATTCATACGAGCGATATTTTCAAATTGCATATAGTAAATGTCCCAGGACGTTTTGCCGTTGTACGGATAGGGCTTTGCTACTACGCCACTGTGTCTATCAGAAAAAGCGGGTGCTGCAGCTGTTAAACTACGCTCACCTGCACTAAGTTCTCGCAGCTCCTCTCTGATCATTTCCTTGACCTGATCTTTCACCTGCTGTAGTTGTTCACGCTCACCTCCACTAAGTTCTCGCACTTCGTCTCTCACGATTTCCTTCACTTGATCCTTCACTTGCTGCAGCTGTTCCTCAACGATCTTTTGCGATGTCTCTATAGCACTAATACGCTGATCTTGATTTTCTAACGCCTGACTTACGGCTTGCCTCTGCTCCTCCAATCTGGTCATTACCAGCTCCTGTCCACTTTTCAAGTCACTCTTCAAACCTGCGACTACCTCATCTTGATGTTGCTTGAGTTTTTCTTCTAGGTTCACGACTGCTTCGTCCTGGTGTTGCTTGAGTTTTTCTACTGTGTTCACGACTGCCTCGTCCTGGTGTTGCTTTAGCTCCACGACGGTTGCTTGCATAACGGCTGCCTGGTTATCTAAGCTGGTTCTCATTTCGGCTGTTTGTTCGATGCTGTTTCTCATATCTGCCTTCATTCCTTGTATCATAGCCATCAATGCACTCATGTCGGACGCCATAGCTCTGGTTACAGGCATTGACTGACGCTGTACTCACTTCTTAACTCCTTTTCCTGATTTGATTCGATGGATAATCCCACACTTCCGACACCAATTGTCACGACGGCCTCTTTTTCTTCAACCAGGGAATCAAACTCGACGTAACTTTCACCGTTTTACTTCAGAACTTAATACAATGTCTCTTAACCTTATCTCAACTAGATCTCAACTCAACTGACTCCTGCCACGCTACTCGTGGTGCCTTATATACTTCATCGAACTATCTAGAAGATTCCAGACACCCAGATGACATTCGAGAATGCCGATCTGTCAGTCTAGAAAATTCCAGATGATTCGATGACGTTTACACATCAAAAAAATCTAACCTAGTCATTGTGAAAGAAACATTAACAAATCCAAATAAGCAATGTAATATACAGGATGTTACAATATAAAATTTGATAGCAAATTTAGTATCGTATCATACGGCTCTAAGAAATGACAATAAATGCCACCCTAATTTCAAGTCATTTTGACGGCGTTGACACCAAAAATTTAGTTTACGATTTGTTGCTTTTGACAGAAGTCAATCGGACAGATGTCCATTCTTCGTCTTCTGTGCACTTTACGTGCAGTTTTGATATCAAATTTGCTAGTAGTTAGAACAATCTCTAAATAATTTGATGTCAAATTTCATCTGAAATATTGTCTCAGAAATCCATATGATAAGTTACGAAATTTCATAACAAATTTGATCATAAATTTGATATAAAATTTGATAGCAAATTTAGTGTCGTATCATACGGCTCTAAGAAATGACAATAAATGCCACCCTAATTTCAAGTCATTTTGACGGCGTTGACACCAAAAATTTAGTTTACGATTTGTTGATTTTGACAGAACTCAATCGGACAGATGTCCATTATTCGTCTTCTGTGCACTTTACGTGCAGTTTTGATATCAAATTTGCTAGTAGTTAGAACAATCTCTAAATAATTTGATGTCAAATTTCATCTGAAATATTGTCTCAGAAATCCATATGACAAGTTACGAAATTTCATAACAAATTTGATCATAAATTTGATATAAAATTTGATAGCAAATTTAGTGTCGTATCATACGGCTCTAAGAAATGACAATAAATGCCACCCTAATTTCAAGTCATTACAATTACCCGCTTTATCTTTCCAGCCAAACATGAAGACGAAAATCGTTCACTGGGGGGTTTTGTGAAGAAGGCTTGGTCTTTGGCAAAGAATGTCGGTCCGAAGGTGGCGAAGGGTGCTTGGAAATTAATAAAAAACTCCGCATTCAGGTCAAGTGGAGGACTAAAGGATACTACATATGAGCTAGAGAGGATACTACCAGATGACGTGGTAGAGCAACTTCTACGTAAAACAGGTATTAATACAGAGTCTTAATGAAACGCCTCAGTTATCTCGGTTTGCACGACTTTAATTAATTTTGGGTAGGGGGCTTTGTATACCAAAACCTCATAATTTTGGAGTTATAACTAAATTTACATTGCGTCCGCCCAAAACAAAATAACTAAGGAACGTATTCATAGTCGTTAGCGTTCTCTGGCGAGAAGTAAAATGTGTGCCAACTTAATATGGTGATAGTTTTGCGTCTCAAGAAGTGAAGTAGTATTTGTCTCACATGTAAAGGGAACGGACCTTTTGACGGCGTTGACACCAAAAATTTAGTTTACGATTTGTTGCTTTTGACAGAAGTCAATCGGACAGATGTCCATTGTTCGTCTTCTGTGCACTTTACGTGCAGTTTTGATATCAAATTTGCTAGTAGTTAGAACAATCTCTAAATAATTTGATGTCAAATTTCATCTGAAATATTGTCTCAGAAATCCATATGACAAGTTACGAAATTTCATAACAAATTTGATCATAAATTTGATATAAAATTTGATAGCAAATTTAGTGTCGTATCATACGGCTCTAAGAAATGACAATAAATGCCACCGTAATTTCAAGTCATTTTGACGGCGTTGACACCAAAAATTTAGTTTACGATTTGTTGCTTTTGACAGAAGTCAATCGGACAGATGTCCATTATTCGTCTTCTGTGCACTTTACGTGCAGTTTTGATATCAAATTTGCTAGTAGTTAGAACAATCTCTAAATAATTTGATGTCAAGTTTCATCTGAAATATTGTCTCAGAAATCCATATGACAAGTTACGAAATTTCATAACAAATTTGATCATAAACTTGATATAGAATTTGATAGCAAATTTAGTGTCGTATCATACGGCTCTAAGAAATGACAATAAATGCCACCCTAATTTCAAGTCATTTTGACGGCGTTGACACCAAAAATTTAGTTTACGATTTGTTGCTTTTGACAGAAGTCAATCGGACAGATGTCCATTGTTCGTCTTCTGTGCACTTTACGTGCAGTTTTGATATCAAATTTGCTAGTAGTTAGAACAATCTCTAAATAATTTGATGTCAAATTTCATCTGAAATATTGTCTCAGAAATCCATATGACAAGTTACGAAATTTCATAACAAATTTGATCATAAATTTGATATAAAATTTGATAGCAAATTTAGTGTCGTATCATACGGCTCTAAGAAATGACAATAAATGCCACCGTAATTTCAAGTCATTTTGACGGCGTTGACACCAAAAATTTAGTTTACGATTTGTTGCTTTTGGCAGAAGTCAATCGGACAGATGTCCATTATTCGTCTTCTGTGCACTTTACGTGCAGTTTTGATATCAAATTTGCTAGTAGTTAGAACAATCTCTAAATAATTTGATGTCAAGTTTCATCTGAAATATTGTCTCAGAAATCCATATGACAAGTTACGAAATTTCATAACAAATTTGATCATAAACTTGATATAGAATTTGATAGCAAATTTAGTGTCGTATCATACGGCTCTAAGAAATGACAATAAATGCCACCCTAATTTCAAGTCATTTTGACGGCGTTGACACCAAAAATTTAGTTTACGATTTGTTGCTTTTGACAGAAGTCAATCGGACAGATGTCCATTATTCGTCTTCTGTGCACTTTACGTGCAGTTTTGATATCAAATTTGCTAGTAGTTAGAACAATCTCTAAATAATTTGATGTCAAATTTCATCTGAAATATTGTCTCAGAAATCCATATGACAAGTTACGAAATTTCATAACAAATTTGATCATAAATTTGATATAAAATTTGATAGCAAATTTAGTGTCGTATCATAAGGCTCTAAGAAATGACAATAAATGCCACCCTAATTTCAAGTCATTACAATTACCCGTTTTATCTTTCCAGCCAAACATGAAGACGAAGATCGTTCACTGGGGGGTTTTGTGAAGAAGGCTTGGTCTTTGGCAAAGAATGTCGGTCCGAAGGTGGCGAAGGGTGCTTGGAAATTAATAAAAAACTCCGCATTCAGGTCAAGTGGAGGACTAAAGGATACTACATATGAGCTAGAGAGGATACTACAAGACGACGTGGTAGAGCAACTTCTACGTAAAACAGGTATTAATACAGAGTCTTAGTAAAACGCCTCAGTTATCTCGGTTTGCACGATTTTAATTAATTTTGGGTAGGGGGCTTTGTAATATGGCCGATCTAGTGGTTGTATTTACAATGTTGTCACATTTACCATTTTTCCGGAAGCACAATTAACTTCATTATACCAAATAGATCATCCTGTATATTTCTACCTTCTTGAAATCCTTGAAAAATACTAATTATTTTTTGTGTAACATTTTGTATACCAAAACCTCATAATTTTGGAGTTATAACTAAATTTACATTGCGTCCGCCCAAAATAAAATATCTAAGGGACGTATTCATAGTCGTTAGCGTTCTCTGGTGAGAAGTAAAATGTGTGCCAACTTAATATGGTGATAATTTTGCGTCTCAAGGAGTGAAGTGGTATTTGTACTACTACTACTCGTCGTTAACTGTCAAGGCGGTCCGGAGGACCTTTGCCTTTATGTTACAGTTCGTCAGTCAGTTTGTCATCCTGTCGGCCTGGTCACCCAGAAACCAGGTAATGTTATAGAGAAAAAAAAAAGAAAGGGAGGAGGAAAGAGAGGAAGAAAGAAGGAGAGCAAAGAGAGAAGTGCAACTGTTAAAAAAATAGGCATCGATAAAATAACTAGGGTAATTAATTTTTATGAACTAAACGCAATTTTGTTGGGATCCGATATTGCTAAAAAGGGAATTTATATGATCTAAAATTCCACGACTTAATTTTGGTTACAGTGCGAGCCGCGGCCTGGAATGTTTGCGGACTTGCTCGACCGTGTAGTCCACTGGGTCACGCAGCAAAGGGTTGCTATGCGATTCCGCTTGTTCATAGCGCCGCTGCGCCTGTGTTTTGATATAGTCCTTTAAGTAAGGACTATCAAGATCTTTATGCAGGGTCTGGTTTGAAACATACAAAGGGGCATTTATAATAGTTCTCAGGATCCTACTTTGGAGTACCTGCAAGGCTCGCATGTGCGTCTTCGCTATAAAACACCAAGCCGCACATGCGTAAGTAATTGCAGGTCTAATAATAATTTTGTACAGCCGAATTTTGTTAACCAGACTTAATTTTGAAATTCCACATAGCAAGGGATAAAACTGCCGGAATGTAATTTGGATTTTGTTTTTAACATCTCAGTATGGTTTCGCCATGTCATACCCTTGTCTAGGGTGACACCAAGATACTTGACGGAAGAGCTCCATCGTAATAGAGTACCGTTAATAGAGACCTCTGGCAGGGTGCCGCGACGCTTTTTGGTACAGTAGATAGCCTGCGTTTTAGAATGGTTGATTTTGATAAGCCACCGATCCGCTCACTCTAGTACTTCATCCACCGCTGTCTGTAGCCTGTCATGGACTAGGTTGCTAGACCATGACTGGGTCACTAGTGCGGTGTCGTCAGCATAGAGATAGACTTCACAGCTGCTGGGACTATTGACGTCATGGATGAAAAAAGAGTAAAGTATTGGTCCAAGGACTGAACCCTGAGGACACCGGCCTTGACAGGCCGTATGGTCGACAACACATTGTCAATTTTGATCCGAAATTTTCTTCCCTCTAGAAAGGATTTCAACAGTTTTAGGAGCCAAAAAGGAAAGCCCTTTTGGATTAACTTATAGAGGAGGCCCTCATGCCATACTTTGTCAAAGGCATCTAGAAGCAAGACACCAGTGCTCTTGTCTTCGGTAAATCCCCCGATTATACGCTCCACCAGTCTGACTGCCTGCAGCTCAGTGCTGTCTTCAGACTGAAATCCGAATTGGACGTCACGAATCACGTTATGATCCGACGAAAAATTCTCAAGGTGACGGAGAATCAGTTTCTCGGCGAGCTTTGAAGGTGCTGACAGCAAACTAATGGGACGAAAATCTGGGGAAATATCGAACTCGCTTTCTTTGGGATCATAATGACTTCAGCAACCTTCCAAGCCTTGGGGAAGTATTGAGTCCTGAGTATAGCGTTAATTATTGCCACCAGATATGTCACGGCTTTTGGCGGGAGTAGATTCAACGCCTTGTTAGTGATCTGATCCTCTCCAGGTGCTTTCCGTACCTTGAGGTCTTTAATATGGCCGAGAAGCTCTGCTGGTGTGCAGTGAGGAATCATTGGTGACTCCTCTGTTGTGCTATGCAGAGCTTCTGCGGAAGAATCTTCCGAAGAAGTATCTGCGAAAGAGGATCCACCAACAGAAGCATTGTCACCGTCCCCACCATTGGCCCTGAAGTACCTCCTGACAGATCTTACAATTTGTCTCTCCTTATCGAGGTCATTATCAAGATCATAATTGAGTGAGAACTGATTTTCTATAGCATCAGCAAAAACCTCCATCTTATCACTAGTCGTAAAGGCCATGCCTCTAGAACCATGAATATGGGGAAGTTTTTCCCGTTTGCCATTTCTGAGCGCTTTCGCGACTTTCCATATGGGAGCACTTGAGTCAAGCATTCCCATTAGAAACTCGTTCCATTGCTCGTTGCGCAATTCGTGGAGTTGCGTTTTTCACTTCATGGACAAGATTCGTCGCTCCACGGATGTCATCAGGATGACAGGACCTCTTTGCTTGCTTGATAGCAGATCTTTTATCCGAAATTTTTTGAACGAAACTTGTCCACTCCGCTTGAGCGGCATCAATTCCATTCTCATCAATTAAGATCGGGATACTGGGAAACTCTCTGAGGAGAGACTTGTATAGCTCCCAATCAACGCGTTTTCTTGACAGAGTTTGCTCATCCAAGTTATGCTCATTCCCCACCTCCGAGATGACAGGCAGATGATCGCTTGAAATATCATACATGACACTAGAAGTAACACGGAATCTACAATTTCTAGATATTGCGAAATCTATAACATCAGGTGCTTGCAAGTGGTTAAAAGGGTGATGCGTAGGCTCCTCAGTGCTGTGGATGAGGCACTCATTTCGCATCACATGATTGTATAGGCGAACACCGCAAGTAGAGTTAAGCCTTGAGTGCCATGCGCGATGTTTGCAGTTGTAGTCCCCAGCAGCGATAAGAGGACCCGAGCAGTCCAGTAGAACTTCAAGGTCAGCCTCTCGCAGCCTGGAACCACACCTGACATACACCGATGTGATTTTCAATAGGATACCTCCAGCCATATTTATTACAACAGAAGCCGCTTCAATGCTTTGCATCTCAGCGTTGCTGCTTCTATGATAATCAATACCACGTTTCACCAGCACGGCCAAGCCGCCGCCGCGTCCAGTTAATCTGTCAGCGCGTATGACATCGTAATTCGGGAAAAGTAAGCGGTCTCCAGGGTTTAGCAATGTCTCCTGCAGCAGAGCTACGTCTATGCATTCATCCAAAAGAGCTTGATGAAATTCCCGTCTTTTGGGGATGTCCTTTAGGCCCAAACAATTCCAAAAGAGAATTTTGATGAATGCAGGCTGTCTACTGCTATACCTAGCCATTTACTGGCTGAGGAAAGATCGCCTGCAATGCCTGAGTGGCGCTAATCAGGGGACGGATTATTTGCTGTAGCGACCTTAGCGCTGTTGCTAGGTCCACGTTTTGAGAAGTCAAGGAGGAACTTTGAGCAGGAGGGGCGGACAAGTGTGTGACATTGGCATAGAATTTATTACGCCTTTCAGTGATAACCTGGATGTTCCTTCGAGGAGTATACCTACATGTCGGGCTATTCGCTGAATGCCTCTCACCACAGTTTGCACATTTGCGCGCCTCTTGCTCTGTTAGAGGGCACAAATGTGTCATGTGGTCCTGAGCACATTTGACACACTTAGGAGACGCAGTACAATATGACTGCGCGTGTCCATATTTCTGGCAGCGATGGCACTGTCCAATGAGTCGAGAATTCTTTGGAACTTCGACTATTATCGCTAGACCCAGCAGTTCGTGTTCATTGAATACTTGCTGAGACTTCTCTATCTTTGGCAGTATCACCACCGCCAAAGGCACAGGCACGCCTCCGCTACGTTTGAGGCAGATAATATGGTGAGGGGAATAGCCTTTCTGCTCTAATTCCTCCTTGATATCATGTTCTGAAAAGGATACGGGGATCCCTCTGATAACTGCGTGGATATTTCTTTCAGAGGGAAGAGGAAACGTATGATGTGGGACGTTTTCCTCTTTGAACAAACGAATGATTTTTCTGTAGTCATCTTCCGACTTAGGAAGAATGCGAATCCCCGCATCGACGGCTACTGCACGTTCTATTTTGATGCCAAGACTAACAAATTTGCCATTAAGTGTCCGCCAACCAGTCACCTCTCGTAGGACTATCGGAGTAACACGACGTTGTTTGGATGACAGCTCCGGTGTCACTTGGGTTGCGCGAGTTGGTGTAGACGTAATATCACCAGCCAAATGAGTATTCACGTCAGTATTTTATATATGTAATGGAGGTGTGACTGGACGGCTTTGTTGTATAGAAGCAGAAGGTTGCAAAAGAGACTGTTTAGTTGTAGGACATAGGGAATCAGAAGGAGTAGCAGGTTTTGAAGGTAAAGGCGGATAGTCGTCTAGAGAACGTACTGTTCGTCGTTTACGACGTCGAACGGTGGCAAATCCGTCGTCTTGAGTGCTGTTTTCGTCCTCTGTGGCAGTAGAGTTATTTGTCGGCGTTTGGCTGTCAAGTTTTCTTTTTGTGTTTGAGCTGTCAAGTGGAAAGGAAGGACTTAGTTGGGAAGTAAGAAGGCTCACCTGGGTGGTCAGTTTCTCAATCTGTTTTTGTAAGGTGGTAATTTGAGTAGTTTGTTCAGCAATCTGCTTCGCCTGGTCCTGGATGATTTTGTACAGCAGTGACTTTTCATCATCATCGGTTTTGACAGCTGGTGAATTTGCTTCATTTTTCTTGCTTATTTGGGTGTTTGCCGGGTGTTCTGTACTGGGATGGATGGTGGGATCCCCAGTTGATCCATCAGAGTCGATCTCCATTCAAAAAAGCTGGTTTTCTCAATACTATTTTAAAAACTTTCTGGAGCGCAAATTAGTGACGTTTACCCATAATGCCCTATACAGGGCGTTATGGTATTTGTCTCACATGTAAAGGGAACTCACCTCTTGACGGCATTAACACCAAAAATTTAGTTTACGATTTGTTGCTTTTGACAGAAGTCAATCGGACAGATGTCCATTATTCGTCTTCTGTGCACTTTACGCGCAGTTTTGATATCAAATTTGCTAGTATTTAGAACAATCTCTAAATAATTTGATGTCAAATTTCATCTGAAGTATTCGCTCAAAAATTCCAAAGTTACGAAATTTCATAACAAATTTGGTCATAAATCTCTATATATAAAAATGAGTCCCTTTTTCCCTTGGTCACGGCATCACGTGAGAACGGCTTTACCAATTTCATCCATCTTTTCTTTATAAGTTTGCTATTACTTCGTAGAAGGTTCTTACGGGAAGAAATCTAAGGAAAATTATTCAGAACATTAGAAAATTTGAAAAAATGTGAGAAAACTTGACAACTACGAAGGGTGTGTAGTGTTAGTGATTTGTTTGTTATTGTTGTCATGTATGACGTTGCTGTCAAAAATGCCGGTTAGGTGTTAGATGTTTAAACGTCAATTGTGCGTCGTATAAATAATGACAAATGCGTATACAGAGTGTTACTTATTGATAGACCGTAATTTCAAAGGCATATCTATGACTCAAATTCAAATAAAGAAAGCTCATACAGGGTGTCCGTATAATCGACGGACAACGCTTGACAGGTGATAGACCCCACATTTCTACGAACGTTGAGATAGGAACATGAAGCCTTACAATGCTTCATTTTCAAGATACATGGTGTCAAAATGTTTTCTTTTATTTTTGTTTTTTCTCAATTCTGTCGCAATAAAATGGCACAACGATATAAAATTACGTATCGGGGTTTTTTTAAGGTGAAAAATCCAAATTCTTCCATCGTTTTGCTATCATGAATAGAGGACGCCACCCAAGGAACATGGAATGGATTTAAATTATCAAACCTTTTTTCCGGTCTGCTGCATCAGTGTATCAAAAAGATCCTCAATATGTTTTACATGAAAAAGGTATGATTTGTTTGAGTCTCTAGAGGTAACTGTTTTCGAAATAATCTTCATTGAAATTTTCAATGCGACTGAATTGTAAATTGCGATCAAAAGAATTATCGGTATTTCCGCATGAATGAATATCAGGCTTAGGCTCATAGGTTTAAATACCACTTACGAAGTATTCTCAAATTTCAACACTAGGGACTTAAACAAAGTCACAGTATATCCAATATAACAGTAGCGCGACTCTCCAGAATTTTGGTGGTTCGCGCATAGCACCCCGCGCATCGTTCGCAGGATGTTTAGCACGGCAATCGCCTGAGTCGTGTTCAGTCTATGAGAGTGAAGGTAGTGTGTTTGACAGAACCGGATTAAGGCATTTGGTGAGACGTTGATATGGATATCGGGACGCGTGGAGTCAAATGTTGCGCCGCTGTAGGCTGTATTAATAAAACCAAAAACTGTGACTAAAGTGTTTTTTAAGTTTCCTCAAGATGCTGCCAGGTAAGCGATTCCTCCAATGTTTAATATGCTCCTTTATTACCTAATAATATTAATCCAGCTTATACAAATACAATCTTTGAGTCATGCGGATCACAAAAAGATCTTTCGGCCAAAGCCACAAATGCGCTGGCTGGCTCTTTTCGGTGCCTTCTGGCTTTGTTTTTTCCATCCTTGACTCCTCAGGTTACACCCGAAACCAAGTGTTATGTTATGTAACCTCATCTAGATGTGAGCACATGACATCCGTTTGGGCTTGATGAAGCCAATTAGCAGAAACACGTGTCGCTCGGGTTACCATCCTTCAGTTGTTCTGCTCCTCAACCTCTTTCTCTTCTGCGGTCACGCCCCATTATTTTCTAAGATCTTTGAGTTTTTACACAAAATTACTATCACGTCCTCTTCTTACCTCAAAGATAAATTTTAAGCGTGACATACAGCCACTTATTATTAGCTTTCCTAATAATTTCTCATTGTTTCCTGACAGCACCACAACGTTCAAAAGATCTTTCACGATTAATAACAAAATTAATGTGATTATGCATTCCAACATTATGAAATTTTACGCAGGAAGTGAAGTCCATTATTTTTAATGTGATTATGCATTCCGACATTAAAAAATTTTAAGCAGGAAGTGAAGTCCATTTTAATGGATGCTCAAATAGAGAGTTCACAATAAAAAGAATCAACATGCTAGTTTCAAAAATGTATCATTTTCCTCTATAAACATGGAGTCTGTTCTTCAATGTGCCTATTCATATACGTAATATACAAATACAGAAGAAAGGGTAGTCTTGGTAATCTAGGTAAAAAACAGTTTTGCAGTTTTTTTATGAATAACGACCAGTTTAGTATATTTTATCGTTGTTATAAACCTATTGATCTTTATTTTTTTATGTACACCTAACAGGTCTTCATCGGTTTTGCTGTTTGCCACTTTTTTGTGCCTAAACGTTTGTCTACGATGATTGATGAAGATACATTTAAAGGTTGTGCGATAACTAGACATAAATATTATTTTGGACGCTACATCTTTACTTATAGCCATATTTGAATCATATAAGATATGATAAAGTTTTTATATTTATTCAAATGTTTAAGGTTAAGTAAGATAAGATAAAATAAAGTTGAATAAGTCTCGCATTTTTGTTGATTTACTTACAAACAATAAAGCCACCTATTTTCTCGGAGTTAAAAATTTTCTTTCATACACCGACTATTTCTTGTTTTGCTTCTAAACAAAAATGTTTACACCCCATTTATATGCAAAGAATCCATGATGAATTAGAAGAATTAGTACAAAACATTTTCACGTATGGACAATAAATTGCTAAGCCGACCCTGTGCTCAAGACGTAAACGGCAATACTCGCGGCTCGTGCTGAGGAGCCGGCATGGAGATATGAGAGGCCTGTTTTTCGGAGACAAATTGTCTGCATGATTTCTAGGGAGTTGCGCTACTGTATTGGATATACTGTGACAAAGTATACCTTTTTTTCGTAACACATATTGGGGAAACGATGTTTTTAATATTCAGGTTGATGCTCTAAAACGGAAAAAAGTTTCCTTAGTTTAAAAGAGTTCGATGTGCCGTAGGTGACGCCTCGATTCATGTTAGCAAAACCGTGGTTGAATTCCCGATACATAATTTTAGATACGTTGTGCCATTTTATTGCGGGATAATTGAGATAAAACCAAAATAAAAGGAAACATTGACACCCTGTATCTTGAAAATTGAGCATATTAAGGCTTCATGTCCCTATCTGAACGTCCATAATAATGTGAAGTCACCCTGAATAAACAATGGATCGACATGTAGCTTGAAGATTCTGGATTTCAAGATACAGGGTGTGAAAGATTGGAAATGAACTTGTTTTTTTATCAATGACTTAAACATTAATGAGCTCCAACTTTGAAAAAATTAAATGCTGTTTTTCAGATTAAACAGATAAAAATACTTTTTCTTTTCTTGTAATGTCGCTTCGTATCTCACTTTGTTTTGGAACAAATAAATAAAAACCACTTCATTTCATAGCTCCACTTTTTCGACGGGCTATGAAGTGGTTTTTATTTTTTTCCTCCAAAACAAAGTGGGATACGAAGAGACATCAAAAGACAGAAAAGTTGGATTTTCATCTGTTTCGTCTGAAAAACAATATTTATTTTTTTTAAGGTCAGTGGCATACATTCTATATTTTCCAAAATTTGACACCAAGATACATCTTGAAGACCAGACTTTAGGCACATGTTTAAGTGAACTTTTCTACTTGAATTTGGGTCGGAAATACGTTCAGAGAAAAAACGTAAAATTGATTGAAAATACAGGGGAATACAAAAGCGAAGACGTGTTGATTCCACGCATCCCTATGATTTTAAGCAACATGCCATTCGACTTTAAGCGGTTGCAATTTTCAGTGCGGCTTGCATTTGCATGACGGTAACTAAATAGCAAGGACAGTCGTTGAACATTTGTGGGATCAATCTTGATAATGCATGTTTTCCACATGATCATGTAGCCTGTTCCGTGTTGACAAAATCATCATTATTTATTTGTGGGCCCTAAAACGAAACAAAACATATTGGATATCAAAAAGTATTTCAATGATCGCTATGCTCTTCAGATAGGTAATTATTATTTATTGCAGATTTAAGTTCAGTTTCAATATTCATAGCTAAGGCAGGACAGCGTCTGTCGGGTCAGCTAGTTTGATATAAAATTCGATAGCAAATTAAGGGCCGATTTTATCAACAGGTGCATTTTAACAAAGGCTTTGACCAATCAGAGCAGCCCGTTCAAGAACGTGCATCTGTCAAAGTTCTCTGAAAACTATTGATTTCTCTTGAAGTTTACATCAAAAAGCTTAAAGATGACATGCTTTATATACAATCGACCATTGTGAACCATCTAGTATCTTTTTCCAGTCTGATTTTCCACCCTAAATGGGTGAAAGATTGCATATTCTTGTTAACAAAGAGTTTAGCAATTGCTAATTTCAACCAATCAGATTCCGCAAAAATTGTACCTACATTTGATCGCTAGTTTTTTCTTCTGCTAAATGATAATGATGACAAAAAATTTGGGTTTTGAATATTTTTTTATGATAAATGGAGAGATCAAATATAAGTTTTACAACAAAACTGTTTTTGTTTTCTTTTCTCGCAATAATTGAAAAGTTATATCAAAATTAAAATGGGTTTTTGAAACCAGGACCGAAAACACGCCGACGGCTCCCGAACCCGTGTGACGTACTTCGTGAAAATACTTATAACAGTTGTAACTAAAATGTATATTTGTTGCAACATAGGCGATGAATGAAGTTTGCAGCTCGAGACGAAGTCAACGATCAAAATAGATATCTTTTTGAATGGTTGAAATTAGATCACAAATCCCAGTAATAAAGTACACAACCAAATATGTTTCGTTGAGGTGATCCGTTCCGCAAGATGCTGAGTGGCCTAGCGGTATAGTGTTCAACAGTGAATCACTGTGTTCGAGGGCGGTGTTGGTTCGAAACCCAGCCCTTGCAACTACTTTTTTTTATCTTTTTTTAACCAAAATATTCATTGATATGCTTTTTACCTACCTCGTTCAGTTCGTTCAGGGGATAATATAGACTGCTTATGTAGTGATGTGATGGAAAGGATTGGCACGTCAATAACAAAATGATGTTCGTAATTAAACAGTACCCAACATTCATTGCAACATGTTGCTGTCTTGCTTTAACTCTGCGTCGCAAAATGAAGATATGATGTTTTTACACGGCGCCGGTGCCATCTATGGGTAAAGAAGCGAGGTAGGTTTGTGATACTTTTACACAAGAAAATATGCATGATTTCAAGATGTTTAAACCAAAAACCTCAAAAAGTGAAAATTTTGACATACATTACGTTGTCGTAAATGTACTGAAAACAGTGAAACATATATTTAAAACTTCATTTATTTATGTTGACATTTAGGTTAGTGTTTTGTGGTGGGAAGTAAAATGTGAGTATGTAAGTATGGTGCGAAGTAAAGTGATATTTGTCTCACGTGTAAAAGGAACACACTTTTTGACAGCGTTGACACCAAAAACTTAGGTTACGGTTTGTTGCTTTTGACAGAATCGGACAGATGTTAACTCTATTATTCGTCTTCTGTGCGCTTTTACCCGCAGCTTTGATATCAAATTTGCTAGTATTTAGAACAGTTCTAAATAATTTGATGTCAAATTTCATATAAAATTTCATCTGAAATATTAACTCAAAAATACGTATACTCTGTTACACGATACTTTAAATTGTCAGCCGTGTCAAGATCGAACGGCTGTTCGGCTAGTGATAACTAAAAATACCCCAGATTGATTCTTGACGTACCATTTGTAAGATTTGAAGGAATACAGGGCTGTAATGAGTGCAAGTATTTTTTTCTCCAATTATAGGTTGTACGCGTACGTTCAAAAAATAGTCATTACATTTTGGTAGTGAGATATACAGTAAGAATATTACTAATACGGCCCTGATCGCAGAATTGCTAAACAACACCACTAGTAAAAAATTAAATTTGAGATACATCAAATACACGTCAAGCCAGTTTATAGTATCAGGTAACAGAATATAGGTATGACATGTTACGAAATTTCATAACAAATTTGATCACAAATTTGATATGAAATTTGATAGCAAATTTAGTATCGTATCATACGGCTCTAAGAAATTACTATGAATGCCACTCTAATTTTAGTTACTACAATTAATTACCTGTTTTACCTTTCCAGGCACACAACAGGAAGGCGAAAGTCGTTCACTACAAGAAGTGGAGGACTAAAGAAAACTATATCTGAGCTAGAGAAGATACTACCACACGACGTCGTGGAGCAACTTCTACGTAAAATAGGTGTTAATACAGAGTCTTAATGAAACGCCTCAGTTATCTCGGTTTGCACGATTTTAATTAATTTTGGGTAGGGGGCTTTGTAATACGGCCGATCTAGTGGTTGTATTTACAATGTTGTCACATTTACCATTTTTCCGGAAGCACAATAAACTTCATTATACCAAATAGATCATCCTGTATATTTCTACCTTCTTGAAATCCTTGAAAAATACTAATTATTTTTTGTGTAACATTTTGTATACCAAAACCTCATAATTTTGGAGTTATAACTAAATTTACATTGCGACCGCCCAAAATAAAATAACTAAGGGACGCATTCATAGTCGTTAGCGTTCTCTGGTGAGAAGTAAAATGTGTGCCAACTTAATATGGTGATAGTTTTGCATCTCAAGAAATGAAGTAGTATTTGTCTCACATGTAAAGGGAACGCACCTTTTGACGGCGTTGACACCAAAAATTTAGTTTACGATTTGTTGCTTTTGATAGAAGTCAATCGGACAGATGTCCATTATTCGTCTTCTGTGCACTTTACGTGCAGTTTTGATATCAAATTTGCTAGTAGTTAGAACAATCTCTAAATAATTTGATGTCAAATTTCATCTGAAATATTGGCTCAAAAATCCCAAAGTTACGAAATTTCATATCAAATTTGGTCATAAATTTGATATAGAATTTGATAGCAAATTAAGGGCCGATTTTATCAACAGGCGCATTTTAACCAAGGCTTTGACCAATCAGAACAGCCCGTTCAAGAACGTGCATCTGTCAAAGCTCTCTGGAAACTATTGATTTCTCTTGAAGTTTACCTCAAAAAGGTTAAAGATGGCATGCTTTATATACAATCGACCATTATGAACCATCTAGTATCGTTTCCAGTCTGATTTTCGACCCTAAATGGGTGAAAGATTGCATATTCTTGTTAAGAAAGAGTTTAGCAATTGCTAATTTCAACCGATTAGATTCCGCAAAAACTGTACATTTGATAGCTAGTTTTTTCTTCTGCTAAATGATAATGATGACGAAAAATTTGGGTTTTGAATATTTTTTTATGATAAATGGAGAGATCAGATATAAGTTTTACAGTTTGTGTTCTCGCAATAATTGAAAAGTTATATGAAATAAGAAATGGGTTTTTGAAACCAGAACCGAAAACACGCCGACGGCTCCAGTACCCGTGTGAAGTACTTCCTGAAAATACTCATGACAGTTGTAACTAAAATGTATATTTGTTGCAACATAGGCGATGAATGAAGTTTGCAGCTCGAGACGAAGTCAACGATCAAAATAGATATCTTTTTGAATGGTTGAAATTAGATCACAAATCCCAGTAATAAAGTACACAACCAAATATGTTTCGTTGAGGCGATCCGTTCCGCAAAATGCTGAGTGGCCTAGCGGTATAGCGTTCAACAGTGAATCACTGTGTTGGAGGGCGGTGTTTGTTCGAAACTCAGCCCTTGCAACTACATTTTTTTATCTTTTTTTAATCAAAATATTCATTGATATGCTTTTTACTCATGTCACACACATTTTTTTCTACCATCGACATAAATGTATGTATGTAAACGTCTTTGTTCTTGCACAAAGAGTACAGAAGTGGGCGGAGTTTAGCTTTCAAGCTATTCTACCACTCAAACCCAATAGTCTTAATCCAAAACTTAGCCTACTACACATCATCTGGTGTAAAACAATTCAACAATAGAAAGTACATCGTAATATTTGAAACTGATAAACAAGAAGTCAATTTTGTATCTAAATAACGTAGATGTTACATAAATATAGTGGAAACCTGTAATGACTTGTCTGTATGCCGATATTTCAGTTATAGACACACGTACACGCCCACAAACACTCACACACGCACCTACATTCATCTACAAATTAAAACTACGTATGGCATATTTGAGGTAGCACAAATTGATGTATAACTCTTAAGACAAATGCTACATAACAGATTACTGACTTGCTAACAATCTAGCTTTCCATAAACGTTTATATCTCTGTACAGAAATCGAATTTTCGAAAAGAAGATGATATTCATTATACACCTTTACAGCATTATATGTGAACGACCTTTGAAATAATGCTGTTCTGTGTTTGGGCATATTAAGCTTAGCTACATTTCTTAGGTTTGCGCAGTGGAATCTAGACCGGGGTATTAGCTTCACTTTCAAGTATTCTGGAGTCTGGAGAATTTGTAAACATTTTCGATTTTAAGCCAACCTAATTCCTTTATATGCGAGGATATTCTGTCATATTTCCTTAAATTTTTGCTAGTCTGCAACACGTATTCTGAATTTTTTGCAGTTTATTAGCTGATAGACTATCAAGACATATATTAGCGTAATTAATTTTGGAAATAGAGCCTCAAACAAATCATACCTTTTTCATGTAAAACATATTGAGGATTTTTTTGATACATTGATGCAGCAAACCGGAAAAAAGGTTTGATAATTTAAACCCATTCAATGTTCCTTGGGTGGCGTCCTCTATTCATGATAGCAAAACGATGGTTGAATTTGGATTTTTCACTTTAAAAAACCCCCGATACGTAAGTTTATATCATTGTGCCGAAAATAAAAGAAAACATTTTGACACCCTGTATCTTGAAAATGAAGCATTGTAAGGCTTCATGTTCCTATCTCAACGTTCATAGAAATGTGGGGTCTATCACCTGTCAAGCGTTGTCCGTCGATTATACGGACACCCTGTATGAGCTTTTTTTATTTGAATTTGAGTCATAAATATGCCTTTGAAATTACGGTCTATCAATAGTTAACACCCTGTATACGCATTTGTCATTATTTATACGACGCACAATTGACGTTTACACATCTAACACCTAACCGGTATTTTTGACAGCAACGTCATACATGACAACAATAACAAACAAATCACTAACACTACACACCCTTCGTAGTTGTCAAGTTTTCTCACATTTTTTCAAATTTTCCAATATTCTGAATAATTTTCCTTAGATTTCTTCCCGTAAGAACCTTCTACGAAGTAATAGCAAACTTATAAAAAAAAGATGGATAAAATTGGTAAAGCCGTTCTCACGTGATGCCGTGACCAAGGGAAAAGGGACTCCTTTTTATATATAGAGATAAGTGTCCTCCCTACTTATATCAAAAAATTAAGTACCGTAGTGATGTCCATAATGTTAATGTTAGATTTAGAGGTTTAATATCTCCACCACAACATTACACAGCTTTATTCAAAAGATCATACTCATACAATGTGTACTTTTTTTATAATAAATTGCCACTCCAATTCAAATCTTTGTGCCCTATCGCGTTCAAAAAGAAAGTTAAAGAATTGCTTCTCTCTAAAAGCTTGTAACTTCCTAGCCGCTACATATTTATTTTCTTCCTTTTCTCCTCTTTTTCTGTTGATTTGAATTTAGGTAAGTGAAATTCCTTCATTTGTGATTTATTATTTACGTTCTGTTTTTGTAGTTCTAATTTAAAATTGCTTGTTATTTTAATATTTTACTCTTAATTAGGGCTAGTACTCTGATCAGTCTTCGACTGCCTACTAGTCCTTTTTGTAGTCACTCAAGCCTTTCTTGTAATGACGTTTTCTGATATTATTTTGCTGCAAATAAATATTATTATTATTATTATAATTATTAAATACGCCGCGGAAAATCCGATCATGTAGTTTGGCTCTAACGTGCAACATTTTGAATTCCTCTGCAATAAAAAGTGGTCTGATTTAAAAAATCAAACGTTAAAATGAAGGACTTGGCTTTGAAAAAGCTATTACTTGGTACCCCTTGTCATCAAAATTTTTGAGGGGATGACCCTGAGAGACAGAGGGTACAAGGGAGTGAAGTAGTTTTTCTTAAAGTAAAGCATTTCAGTACAAATTTACCTTTTGCGGCCCTCCAAGACCATCTTGAAAAGAGATACTCCCAAATAAAAGATACATCAAATAAAAGTTATAGAGAATAAACCTTTGCGTTAAATAGATACCTTAGTTTTTGAATTTAGTCAGTTATGATTGGAAGTTTGGCATTAATTCAAAATCGGTCTTTTCCATGTCTTGAGTCATTTACAGTCATCTAAGGTAAAATCATATCAGCAAACAAAAAGGTAAGCTCACCACCTGGAATGATGCAAACTCAGATTATACACATTTGGGACCAAACGAGGTACTAAAACGAATTCCAGCCTGCTGAGAATTAATTCCAGAAGATATCTTAATTTGATTGTATTAGCGGATTCACCTACAATATGTTTGCTTCAAGTTATATTATTTACCGTTACAGAGATATTGCCAGCGTCCGTTCTTAGTAGCCCACCCTGTACATGGGTCCAACGTTCACCGAAGCAATCTAGAGGGTTAAACCGCAGCATAAAGAGCAAACCAGCAGCGCAACTTTTCAAATTGATGCGAGAAACATGCGCAAACTTTTTTGGGTACTTCCCGATGCGTTCCCGATGCAGAGCGATAGGTCACTCTCGGTATACGCTTTGCGGTTGACGAGTGTACATCGTGAGTCCCTGGGCCGTATTGAGTTGTTTTGTTGTGCGTTTGCCGGTGTTATTATGGACGTGATGGAACGACGAATGCTCGTTATTCAGCTTCGCTCTGTACAAGCACGTCAAGAAACTGTAAATTCAGCTTTTTTGCGTTTCTGTCAGGTGATGAAAGGTATGTAAGAATTGATTTAGTAAAAATAATGTACATTTTTGTTCCATCCAATATTAGTTGTTTGATTGATTACTATGCTTTTTAATTGTGTATAAAAAGAGACATTCTCAGTCCCTAAACATGCGTTTAGATTACAAAATAATGTTATACATTTGTAAGTTTTATTTTATACTAGCTGACCCGACAGACGCTGTCCTGTCTTAGCTATGAATATTGAAATTGAACTTAAATCTGCAATAAATAATAATTACCAATCTGAAGAGCATAGCGATCATTGAAATACTTTTTGATATCCAACATGGGCGTAGGGATGTGGCGACCCCATCGCCCAGAGGTGATGGTACACCTTGCACCGACGACGGTGCATCATGTACTATTATCTCTGCAATCAGCCACAGGGGGGAGAAGTGGAGTCACTTAGCTTCGCCCGCGGTGCAATCACCCCCACATCGGAATATTTCCGGGAAACTAGAAATAGGTTCCCGCAAATAGGCGGCGCCAAATGGCCTCATGGTTCATGTTCCGTCGCTGGGCCGATGTTCCCGGTTTCTCATAAGTGACAAATTGGATTAATTAGAAGTAAAAAATGCTCAATGGCTCTTCCAGGATCAAAAGATTCCGGAGGTAAAATACCTGGCCGTTCGGATCTCCGGGTGCCAGGTGGTCCGGGGGGAACATTAAGCGAAGTTTGTTTAAAGAATTGTGCTGCCACTCCTCGTCAGGCTAACAACAGAAGCCGTCCTTCGCAGCAACTTCGCACTGACGACAGGCCCGAAGGCCAGAGAAACTTTTTCAGGGCCGACTTTACAAATATACGAGGACTTGCCTCCAACATAAACTCTGTCCATCAACACCTTCAGGCAGAGAAGCCACACATTCTGGCTCTTACGGAAACACAAGTCGGCTCTTCAACAATGGATAACTGCTTCAGATATCCCGGATATGACTTATACACCCGATTTAGACGTAGGTTTGGCGTATGCGTGTACGTTAAATCTGGGCTTTCTTGTCATCGAGAAGAAGAGCTCGAACTGGAAGGATTTGACATCATATGGCTCAAAATATCCTTCCAAAATCATTCCAAGTTTATATGCTGCATTTATAGGCCACCAAGCAATAACAACTGCAAAGAGCTCTTCGAGAAGCTTTCACCCACTGTGGACGCGCTGCAATCAGATCACCCTCATTCAGAGATAGTCTTTCTGGGTGACTTCAACGTTCACAACTCCTACTGGCTCAAACACTCAAACAAAACGGACGACGAGGGACGTGAAGCTGAAGTCTTCGCTATTAGCTGCGGCTTGGAGCAGATAGTCAAAGAACCAACAAGGGTCCCCAGCCGCCACGGAGATTTTGCTAGTCTGTTGGACTTATATCTAACAACTACTCCAACAATCTACACAGTGAAAGTAACTGCTCCACTGGGATCGTCTGACCATAACACCGTCTCAACGCTGTGCAGAATGCATTCTCCAGATCTCCACCATGCAAAGCCTCGCCGGGTCTGGCATTACGGATCAGCAAAGTGGGACGACCTAAGAGAATACTACCAGTCCTTTCCCTGGAACGACGTCTGCTTCAAGTCACGAGACCCATCAGCTTGCGCCCAAGAAATAACAGAGGTATTAATATCTGGCATGGAAGCCTATATTCCTCATGTCGTCAAGCATCCCATCCAAAAACAAGCCATGGTTCAATCAGCGCTGCAGAGATGCAGTTTCCTCTAAAAACCACCATTACAAAGAATGGAGGAAAAATCCAAATGCCGAGAACCACCGCAGTTTTATCGACGCCAGAAATCACTGCAAACGCGTGATTGACAGCAGCAAGGAGGAACACAACCAAAAAATCAAGAACAAGCTCCTCTCATGTCCTAGTTCGTCCAGAACATTCTGGTCTGTAGCTAAGGCTGTTAGTCAGAACTTTTCCTATTCGTCAATACCACCCTTGACCAGAGAGGACAAGTCCATCGCTTCTGCTCCTAAAGAAAAAGCAGACATCTTGGGGAAGCTCTTCGCAGCCAACTAAACTGTAGACTTTCAAGGAAGTACTCCGACCACCACCATAAGCGTGAACTCGAGAATGGCAGAGGTCAAATTTCAACATCGAGATGTAAAAAGCATCCTCCAAAAACTGAACACCAATAAAGCTACTGGTCCTGACCAAATTCCAGCCATTGTCCTTAAACGCTGTGCCGCTGAGCTTGCACCTATTCTTTGCAAGCTCTTCAAACTTTCGTATCAACGAGGCGTGTTTCCCGATTCGTGGAAGATTGGCTGCGTGCAACCTATCCCTAAGAAAGGCAAAAAAAGTGATCCCACCAACTATAGACCTGTGGCTCTTCTCAGCATCATGTCTAAGGTTATGGAGACTGTCATTAACACACAGCTCCTGAAATACCTGGACAACAATGACATCATAAATGATCGCCAGTATGGCTTCCGCAAGCACAGGTCTACAGGTGACCTCCTTGCATACGTCACTCACTTGTGGAACAGAGCAATAGACAAACATGGCGAATCCCGCGTTGTTGCACTTGACATATCGAAAGCCTTCGACAGAGTGTGGCATGACGGACTTCTGGTCAAGCTTGCTGCTTATGGACTACCACCTGGCCTGCGCAAGTGGCTGAACAGCTTTTTGAACGACCGATCTCTCTTTGTTGTAGTCCAGGGCTGTTCATCAGACGTATTTTCAATAAACGCCGGTGTTCCTCAGGGATCTGTCCTATCCCCTACACTGTTTCTGCTGTACATCAACGAGCTGCTGGAAATTACATCCAATCCAATCTACGGCTTCGCAGATGACAGTACATTAGTGTCATGCATGGAACCAGGCAAGCCACTATCATCCCAGGAGACGGTACGTCGGCGTCAGCAGCATGCCTCACAGATCAACGCAGATATCAAAAAAATTGTCGAGTGGGGATTAGCAAATAAAGTACAGTTCAACGTACAAAAAACTCAGGCAACAACACTGACAAAGAAGTCTCACGATGGCTTACCAACCGTGGAAATGGAGGGTCACCCCATAGTCGAATCACCTTTCGTCAAGCTCTTGGGAATCAACATCAACAATAACATGTCCTGGCACGACCACGTCGTCAGTATTGCTAAAACGGCATCCCAGAAGCTTGGAGTTTTGTTCCGCTGTAGGAAGTTATATACACCAGAGCAGCTGCTGCTGCTCTACAAGGCACAGATCCGACCATCGCTGGAGTATTGCTCCCATGTATGGGGATGTGCTCCGAAGCACTCTCTAAAGCTTCTGGACACTATCCAGAAAAGAGCAATTAGATTAATCGATACGCCTAACCTCACAAAGGACCTCCACAGCCTGGAACATCGAAGGAGGGTGGCTGACCTATGTCTGTTTTACAGATTCTATCACGGAAGATGTTCGAGTGAGCTCTCCCAGATAATAACACCAAAGGCCGTCCGAACCAGGAATACTAGAGAAGCTCTGCGAGCTCATCCTTACCAGGTCGAGGTCCTTACTCCCCGAACCAGTCTCCTCCAGCATTCCTTCTTTTGGAGAACTTCGACGCTGTGGAATCAGCTGCCGGGGAATTTGTTTCCCGACGGCTACAACCTGCAGCGTTTCAAATTTAATGTGAACAGACATTTGTCCTCTCGCAGCGCTTCTTCAGCGCCATAGGCTTTCAGCCTTTGCGGGAGGCCGACCATAAAAAAAAAAAAAAATGTTTTGTTTCGTTTTCGGGCCCATAAATAAATAATGATGATTTTGTTAACATGGAACAGGCTACATGACCATGTGGAAAACATGCATTATCAAGATTGATCCCACAAATGTTCAACGACTGTCCTTGCTATTTAGTTATCGTCATGCAAATGCAAGCCGCACTGAAAATTGCAACCCCTTAAAGTCGAATGGCATGTTGTTTAAAATCATAGGGATGCGTGGAATCAAGACGTCTTTCTTTTGTATTCACCTATATTTTTAATCAATTTTACGTTTTTTCTCTGAACGTATTTCCGACCCAAATTCAAGTAGAAAAGTTCACTTCAACATGTGCCTAAAGTCTGGTCTTCATGGTGTCAAATTTTGGAAAATATAGAATGTATGCCACTGACCTTAAAAAAATAAATATTGTTTTTCAGACGAAACAGATGAAAATCCAACTTTTCTGTCTTTTGATGTCTCTTCATATCCCACTTTGTTTTGGAGGAAAAAAATAAAAACCACTTCATAGCCCGTCGAAAAAATGGAGCTATGAAATGAAGTGGTTTTTATTTATTTGTTCCAAAACAAAGTGAGATACGAAGCGACATTAAAAGAAAAGAAAAGGTATTTTTATCTGTTTAATCTGAAAAACAGCATTTAATTTTTTCAAAGTTAGAGGCGTACATCTTTTTGCTAATATTCTCGTGGGATTGTCCCCCGACCCCCGACACGCCACTGGAAAGTATAATTATCTTCTAGTCAGTGGTGACTTAGATTCTTAATGCAATGAAAGACTACAGATTAAAAAAATGGCTCATTAATGTGTAAGTCATAAAAAAAAACAATTTCATTTCCAATCTTTCACACCCTGTATCTTGAAATCTTCAAGCTATATGTCGATCCATTGTTTATTCAGGGTGACTTCACATTCAGATAGGGACATGAAGCATTAGTATGCTCGATTTTCAAGATACTGTTTCCTTTTATTTTGGTTTTATCTCAAGTATCCCGCAATAAAATGGCACAACGTATCTAAAATTATGTATCGGTAATTCAACCACGGTCTTGCTAACATGAATAGAGGCGTCACCTACGGCACATCGAACTCTTTTAAATTAAGGAAACTTTTTTCCGTTTTGGAGCATCAACCTGAATATTAAAAACATCGTTTCCCCAATATGTGTTACGAAAAAAAGGTATACTTTGTTCTAGTCCCTAGAGGTAACAGTTTTCGAGATAACCTTTACTATAATATCCAAGGCAGCCCAATTACTTGTAAAATGTGATAAAATATTAGGTAGATCAAAAAACATGTTCCAAATATATCTAGTTTTTAAAATAGGTGGTGTTGAGATTTGAGTATACTTCGTAAATGGTATTTAAAGCTATGAGCCTAAGCCTGATATTCATTCGTGCGGAAATACCGATAATTCTTTTGATCGCAATTTACAATTCAGTCGCATTGAAAATTTCAATGAAGATTATCTCGAAAACAGTTACCTCTAGAGACTCAAACAAATTATACCTTTTTCATGTAAAATATATTGAGGATTTTTTCGATACATTGATGCAGCAAACCGGAAAAGAGGTTTGATAATTTAAATCCGTTCAATGTCCCTTGAGTGGCGTCCTCTATCCATGATAGCAAAACGATGGTTGAATTTGGATTTTTCACCTTAAAAACCCCCGATATATAATTTTATATCGTTGTGCCATTTTATTGCGAAAGAATTGAGAAAAAACGAAAATAAAAGAAAACATTTTGACACCCTGTATCTTGAAAATGAAGCATTGAAAGGCTTCATGTTCCTATCTCAACGTTCATAGAAATGTGGGGTCTCTCACCTGTCAAGCGTTGTCGGTCGATTATACGGACACCCTGTATGAGCTTTTTTTATTTGAATTTGAGTCATAAATATGCCTTTGAAATTACGGTCTATCAATAATTAACACTCTGTATACGCATTTGTCATTATTTATACGACGCACAATTGACGTTTAAACATCTAACACCTAACCGGTATTTTTGACAGCAACGTCATACATGACAACAATAACAAACAAATCACTAACACTACACACCCTTCGTAGTTGTCAAGTTTTCTCACATTTTTCCAAATTTTCTAATGTTCTAAATAATTTTCCTTAGATTTCTTCGCGTAAGAACCTTCTACGAAGTAATAGCAAACTTATAAAAAAAAGATGGATGAAATTGGTAAAGCCGTTCTCACGTGATGCCGTGACCAAGGGAAAAAGGGACTCATTTTTATATATAGAGATTCAACAACATATACATACAGATATTTTATTGATATTAGAATGCTGGGATACTGATATTTATCCATCAAAAGCATATGATATTTCATTATCTAGCGATTTGCAGTTTAAGGCATTGCCATCCGTGTGATAACTTCCCACTAAACTATATTTTAAGACTATACGCCAGGATGCGCCTGTATTATGCAATAAAAATATTAATAGGAATTTTAAAATACTAATCGAAATAGGAAATCAATAATATGGAAAAACGAGTAAAAAATGTAAATCGCTTTAATTGTAAATGTCCATTATAGGTACGAATTTTGCTGGTTATAAAATCAAAATATGTGCTAACTTTACAGCAATTTTGTAATTTTATCATTCAGTACTTACTCACTAATAATAAATTATATTATATATATTATATTATATCGAAATTGTATAAATAAAGACTGTTATTTTTGGAGAAATCTGAAATACCATCATTAATGATCCATTTCGTGTCCTTTTTTGACCAGCCTTTTGTCTTAGAATTTCATTATTTGCCGATTACATAATTCGAAAGATGGCATTCCGAAAATATATCCATACCTTGCACAATGGGGTTTTTCCGTGCTATTACCTAAACAGATTAATTCTGCATAATCATTTCATAGTTGCCTTTTAAACGAAATGCCGACCACTGTTCCAGAACGTGCATATATGTAATTATCACTATGGGATTTTTACGGATACAATATTCTCACTCAGGTCCTGTACCAATCGCTTCTCTAACGCGACTTGAACGCGACGGTCGAAGTGAGACCCGAAAGATTCAAGGTCATGAAAGATTCGGCATGAGTTTCGCTGCTGGTTTACTCTTTATGCTGTGGTTAAACAACCAAACAACTTCCGGACTTCTGCGAGCCACCCTGTAAATTGGCGATAGACACACCGCACAGGGGTGAACCTCCGAGCGGCACTCAACAAATTGACCATGGCCGATGCGATCTTAGATTTCATTAACTAAGTATACTGGGGTATAAATTATAAGGTATTGTTGCCGATGCAGCTGTCATTGGGAAAAATGCCGAGCGATATCTCTGCAAGGGGGTTCGAGATGTGAGATGCTTCGAGGAGATCTGGCGAATATATATGGCCGAAGTTCTTCTGGGCTCAAGTGGCGGATAACATGCTTTGCTGGCAGTAATTGTGAATTCTTATGATTTATAACTGCTTAGATAACAGGCTCTATGTGTTTTACTAATAAAAACTTGGGAATGAGTTCTGGAATATAGCATATCGAAGATTTTGTTTCTCTTAACTAGTGAGACACGGCAACACCGTTTTTCCAGTAAACATTACCGGAACGTACATACATACATACATATACAGGGTGTTCCAAAATAAAAGGCTTTGCCAGTCAAACAACACCTTAAATCTTCACATATAAATTGACTGAAAAAATGTAGTCCAGTTGATTGACTCAGTACTTCCCACACATAATAATGATACCATTTTATTGTTTTCTCATTACATGAAGCTGTAGTCTAAAATCCCCTTGCAACAAATTCATCGCCCACCCGCTCGCAAAAAAAAAGATCCAACACAAAAACTCGTAAATAGGGAGACGCAAGATCTCTCTCCTTAGAAACTAGGACGTCATAGTTTTCATTCTGCATGCTTCAGCTGAACGATGCGAAACGATCAGGAGCCTCTAAACCGTCTTAAGACGAAGTATGAGCTGTTTTTATATTTTTAGTTTTTTAATTATTGTTGCGCCGCCACTGACACGATTTTTCAGACACTGGCGCGTTTTCCACTCTCGCTGCGTTAGTCAATTTTGTGTCGAAATTTCATTAAAATCAATTTAATAAGTTCTGCTTTACGCAATATTCATAGAACGAAATTAAGAAATATGTATATATGTATACATCACAAAATTCTAAGTCCCTTGGTGTCTGTAATAGGGAAAGCAATGTTCACATGGACTTAAAAAAATACGCCGCTAGGTATTTCTTCCATAGGTCAATGGACAAACTATTATGAATACAACAAATCTTTCAGTTTTACAACCCTCCAACCTTTCCAATTTCACCCTCACCTAAAAAATGTAGAAAATGATCAGTAACCCCTAAAACGCCTAAAGACTAGTTTTGAGTTGTTTTTATACTTTTAGTTTTTTTTTATTATTGCTGCGCCGCCACTGACACGATTTTTTCAAAACATGCGCGTTTTCCATCCCTGCCGCGGTAGTAATATTGTGACAAAGTTTCATTGAAATCAATTCCATAACTTTTACGCTACTCAAAACAGAACGATCTAAAGCAAGCAATATTCCTATGTATTCATCAGAAATTTTTAAGTCCCTTGGTTTATCGAATAGGCAAGGCTATGTTCGAATGGGCCTAAAAAAGGGTATTGTGCCGCTAGGTCTTTCTTTTACACGTCAATGGATAGCCTATTATGAATACAACACATTTTTGAGATTTACAACCCCCCACCCCCCAAACACCCCAATTTCCCCACCACCCAAAAAAAAAGTAGAAAACAATCGGGAACCCGTAAAACACCTAAAAACGAAGTTTGTGCAATATTTTTTTTTTGTTTTTTGCTAATTAGTCCGCCGCCCATGCACCGATTTTCAAAATTATAAGAAAATTACCTACTAAGACCCCACATCATATCGCTGCCCAAATTTTATCACAATCTATGCAGCGGTTAGTGAGATTACGAGGCTAGACAAACGCGCACAGACAGACAGACAGACAGACAGACCGACAGACAGATAGACCGACAGACAGACAGACCGACAGACAGACAGGCCGACGGAAATGAGTTACATGAATTTTCGTAATGTAGACATCATAAAACGCCCAAAAAGCGTGTAATCTCAAAATCGAAAATTTTCGCGATCACAATACTACCCTCACCTATCGGTGTGGGAAGTAAAGGGTGACCCCTGTCTCTATGATAGGTAGAAAACTGAAAAAGGTACGTTGAGTAAAAACAATTCGTAACGCCATCCGTGTTCAAGATACAGGGTCTTAAAGAAAAAAAATATACACATTTTTTTACGATTTTGTCGAAACTACTGGCAATATTGTAATGAAATGTCACAGAAATATGTTTTGGAAGCTAGTACATCCTATGAATGTGTTTTTACACCTAAATCTCATAGAGGGTGCTATTTACACGGTTCATACCAGGTAGTATTGAACATAAATTTTTTGAGGCCAGATTTATAAATGAAAGTTTTAGGTGAACTTAAACATCATTCCGTTCTACACCAAAAAGGTACTCTTGGTAAAACTAGATACAATCAAATATAGGGAATCTTTTAAAGTGCAAATAACTGGGTAGTTTACCCTATCAAAGAATTACACAATAAATTGGTACCCCGTATATTCTTGTAGAATTTAAAAGTTACATAACTATAGGGAAAAGATCAAAATCTTATAGGGAAGACGTTCTGGAATGACGAAGATAGCGTTTCAGTGTTTAATCTTATCAAAAGTACCCGTGTCTCTTCTGCAGCACTTTTGAAGTGCTTTAATTTTATTTTGCCTCAGTAATAAGTTCTTTATAGGTAAAGTCCTTATCTTGTATACTAGGGTGGGCCGATATTCGTGACTTTCAAAAATATGAATTTGCAACTTTAAAAACCAAAAAACGAATGTTTTTTTTATTTGAAAAAGACATTTTTTTTGTTTTGAACTGACACAATGACAATTCATGTTTGAATTTTTTCAATTTCAAATTCTGCAACATCGTAGCCTTTTCGGAGCATAAAAACAAACATTTTTTGTTAAATGACATGTTCATAGTTTTTACTTTTTCAACTGCCACAAGGGCACTAAAATTTCAAGAGTTTTTCAATATCTGCATATTATGACACAAAATGTGAGAAGTAGTGAAGCGAGTTCCTTAAACAGTTTTTTCCATAGTCCCATTTTTTATGAAATAAGAAAACAAAAACAACTGAAAAACACAGAAAATAACATGAAATGGCCGAAAATAACAAAAAACAATTGAAAACAAAAGCAAAATAACCCAATACAACAGAAAATAACAGAAGACATCCGAAGACAACAGAGAATAAAAGAAAACAGCCGAAAACGCCAGAAGATAAGAGATAACAACAGAATACTAACGCAGACGGCAGAAAATAATGAAAAACAATAGAAAGAAACCGAAAACAAGAGGCAACAACAGAAAACATCAGAAAACCGCGCAGAATAACAGAACACAGCAAAAAACAACTGAAAGCAAGACAAAATAACAGAAAATGACAGAACGAAACAGAAAACAACCGAAAACAATGGAAAACACAAAAGACAACATAAAACAACATAAAATAACAGAAAACAAAAAATTACCAGGAATTACAAAAAAAAAAACGAGCATAACAGATTACAACCGAAAACCATAAAAAGGAATAGAAAACAACCAAAACAATCGATAACAACAGAAAACAACAGAAAACAACAGAAAACAACAGAAAGCATCAGAAAACAACAGAAATGAATAAAAAACGACAGAAAACAACAGAAACGACCGTTGTTTTTCTTGTTTTCCATTCTTTTTATGAATAAACAATGTTATTTTAGATATTATGATATTTTCGTTTTGATTAACATTTTTTCAATACCTTATATGATGGAAGAATAAATGGAAGAATAAATGTAAATAAAAATTTAAGAAAATATTTGTGGCAGTTCACATTGCAAATATATTAAAATAGCTATTGAAGTTAATTAGCTTGTATTCAAGTAATTGATAATTCAATAACATGCATATTGCAAAATTTTGAATTTTTGGAAATAAAAAAATAATGCTATTGTGGCAGTTCTAAAAATTGAAATATAATCTTTTTTCTAATGAAACATTTTACCTGTCTTCACAGCCTTTTTTAATATGCAAACATGATTACTAACAAATTCTCATATCCTCTATAGAAATCGGCCCACCCCTGCTGTATACAGAATAAATTCTAATATACACGAGAACGTACGCCATTTCCAGAATCTCGGCAGGCTACCCCATGGCCATTCCGCTAAGCCCAGCTATTACAGTAATCAAACATGAAATCCTCCACGGCTATCTGACGAACGCGTTTCCTGATTTCCCAAAATAAGGACCCATCGCCCTAATCCTTTAAATGTCACCAGACGATATTTATGATCCGTGAGCGGCAGCCCTTATGCGATAGGGTAGCCTGACAATGGTGACAATTACACTTTTAATTTTATTCTTCCTGGTTAAATGATCCTCTAATTCGGGATCTCTTTCATTATGGGAATGTATGGTGGTAACTGGAACTAATTGTTAGATTGGGTTTATTTGGGCAGATGCGCTGGAAGCTACGGGTTTATATGTCATCTGTGTGTGGTTTAGAGGTAAGTACGGTTCATTAAGTTAATGTACTTCTTTTATTCGGATTCTCTGTGGATAGGATTTGATATGACTGGATTTAAGGTATACCGGGTGGAAACCTTCAGCCGCTGACCATAGCTCAGTGGCGACTTGAATGTAAGGGCTATAAGGCTACAGCTCCCCATACAAGTCATCAATTTTTGCAAAGATAAAATCATAAGATTAAAATTAACCTGCCATATTATTTATTTACCCACACTATTTTTAATAAAAACATTCCACTTGACATCTGAACTCGATTCTATACTAAAAGTTTATTTAAAAAATACTACTATCCCTCATAGGGACAATGAACTTATTAATTATATCAGTGATTTATCAATCATCGATAAATACTCTTATTCATTAACAATATGAATCTACGTTCATCAATGTAATGAATATCTGATCATTAAATTAATGTTATATTTTCATTAGCGAAAAGAATCTGTTCATTGGTATAATGAACGCGTCCTTTGTTTTAATGTTAAAGTTGTGAAGGAGAAATATTCATGATATTAATGGGCCGAATCGACAACCAATATATTTCGCATTATAATAAAGAACAATTTCATTGGATTAATGAGTATTGTTCTTTATATTTATGAATGTGTTAATAAACACCAGGAACCAAGTAATTCGATATGATCGCTACACTGATGCTATCGGTTACTTTGGCACTTATCATATATGCTATCTAGACCTAGAGTGCGAGCAGATACAAGTTGGTATGTTCATCAATTTTATTGATACAGGTAATAGAATGAAGAAGTGGTTTTTTATAGACATCCTTCAGGTTATCATGCGGTAAGTTAATAATTCTACGATTCCTACTAAAACTACTTTCCTCATGATGCAATTCTGCATTTAACTTCCAAGTTCAGCTTTGGAGACTTTCATATTTATTTGAGGAATATGTTTTTATTAAAATATAAAACAATTATATTCCTTTTACAGACCGTCACCATTTTCTCAGAAGCTTTTAGTAGCAGGGAATGATTACCTAAAGAATGAGTCTTGGTACGTTTCCTCAAAATCCTAGACATCGGCTAAGAACTCATCACAATTTACCTTATATAACATGTTACCAGCTCCTTTCAAAGCTTCAAATCTTATGAAAGGCAAATATTTTAAATCTTGTAAAGTGGCTTTCTACTTATAAATGATGTGTATTGTTGTTTTACATTTTTATGTGTATATCTAAGTTTTTACCGTTTTCTTTTGCATTTATACTTTCATGTGTATACGTATCTATGTTTTAGCTGTTTTATTTTGACTACGAATGTAAATTTTTACATAGGGTAGTGAAACCAAATGTATCTATCTAACGATTGATTTATTATTTTTCTGTTTCACACATCTTAAGATTTTAATTTCATTGTATTAATCTTATCATCTTATTAATGAATATAACTGAAAATCAATAAATTTTATAAATAATATGAAATCGGTACATTAATATAAGGGTTTGTTACGTTAAATTAACGGAAAATGTCATTCATCTGATAAACTCAGTATATTAGTACTAATACAGGGTGTACCACGACGATTAAGACAAGCAATCTATCGGAACTGGGCAGCAGTAGCGAATTATTACTTTGGGGGTGTAAATTAGAGCAAATATAGTATATTTTCTTATTATTGTGTCATCCAATGAGGTATTTGTTTTTGGTCACGTGATGTCCGATTCAAAATTTTTAATAGGACATCCAGTATATTTGTGACTTTTTGTGTTCCACCCGACAAAACAGTTCCAACAAACTAGCACATCTGGGGTCTAAAGTGATTATTTCAAGAGCTCGAGGTACTTAAAGGACTGTACCGCTACCATTATGAAACACTATCAAAGTAATTTAACTGTACGGCTACATATTATAATCGGTGGTAGTGGTACCATCCTGTAAGTACCTGTAGCTCTTGAATTAATCACTTTAGTTCCCAAGTGTGCTAGCTTGTTGAAATTGTTTTACCGGGAGGAACATAAAAAGTCACAAATATACAGGGTATCCCATAAAATTTTTGAATCGGACGTCACGTGATCAAAAACAAATACCTCATTGGGTGACGCAATGACAAGAAAAGATACGATAATTGCTCTAATTTAAACACCCAAAATTATAACTCTCTACTACTGCCCAGTTCCGATATATTGCTTGTCTTAATCATCGTGGGACACCCTGTATCTCTTTAATCAGATTAATGAGCGATGTCATGAATTACAACATTTTATAGATTAAATTAGTGAAACCTGTTCATTAAAACAATGAATGTGTTCATCCCTGCATTCCTCAAATTAATGTTATAGTTCATTATATTAATGAAGAGCGTTCATCGATGTAATGAATTTACTGGTGGTAGAGATAATGAATCACTTTTCATTATATTGATGATCTCGTTCTTCGGCACAAAAATAATAACTGTGTTCATTGATTTAATGAAGTTATTCATTGTATTTTGGGTCATTATTATGTGCTGTTCTTGCTGATGCTGGCGCAAAAATGCTTTGCACAATCACGGTTTTGATGGTATTTTTATGAGCAGCGTAGTTTATTGGCAACATCGCAACACTACGGTTTCCATGACAGTAGTTCTCTTATTCATTAAACATTATTCATTGTATTTTGGGTGAGCTTTGTATGTATGTGTTCTTCTTGCTGATTAAGCGCAAAAACGCTTTGCACAATCACAGTTTTGATGATATTTTTATCAGCAGCATAGTTCATTTGCAACATCGCAAAACCATGGTTTCCATGACAGTAGTTCTCTTATCAATTTGTTATCCGCCAGAGGCAATTCAATTCGCCGTGGAGCTAAACTTCCTAGAAGGACAAAAAAAACAGCATACAAGAATTACCGTATATCGCACTTCCCAACTTTCCTCCAGCTCGGTGGAACTTTCAAACTCGCCAGCTATGCATACGAAGATAGCAAAAAAACTAGGAAAAATCTAATTTCTCCGTGTATCCCATTTGAGATACTTCTTAAGAAGTAAATTGTCGTCTCAAGTCGGAACGCAATTTTCTTCGTTAAATTCCCAATGCTTTCCAAGTCAACTTGATAAATATTACGTTTCCATCTTGTGCCCGAGAAAGTTTCTCCGGGCAAAAAGTTAGCGAATGTAAGTTGGAGGATTAATGTGTATCGGATTTTTTCCGGATGAGACTCCGTTTGTCACATGTATGTCGCTGAGGAGCTGGAGGCGAGACGGCGAATCAGGTAATGTGCTTTGAGGAAAAAAATAAGTCTGGACTGGTCTGGTCCTATTCGCCCTTAGAAGGAAGGTAGATTATTAGTGTGCGCATATTGAACTGTCTCCCAAATTGGACATTGCCGTGTTTGTTACTTCCCGTAAAACTAGGCAATGCTGCCATCGGGTACTCGACACCACACCTTTGAACTTTCTTGCGACTCAGTTGATATTTAGATTAGGACAACGTAATACAGATCTGTGAAGTATTGAATATTTCGATCATGTGCAAAGTAACATTTTATGAACTTGGCTAAGGCTTCAACTCTAACTGAAACAATGTAGGTTTTATAGTTTGTTTATTAGATAGCAATACTTTATAACGCTACCTAACAGTTCCCACATAACAAAAGCATATACAGTGTATATACTGTGGATATCGAATCAATGGATATGTATATCTACAGACCGAGCAAAAATGTCCAATGGATATCATATAGACATCAAAAAAATATAGATTTCATGTACATTTGTCGCGAACTTTCACATCCATGGCATATCCATTGAATGTTCGTGTGTACGTCTAATGTACATGCATAGTATATGCAACATAGACTAGGTATGGACATGTACATATATTGATAACACATTCCATGTATATATACTTACATAGCAAAGTATATACACTATACAGTGTACATACAATGGATATGCTCCACAAATGGAGCATGAATGCCTGATGGAAGTAAAATAGACAAAAAAATTTACATTTCATGTACACCTGCCGCGAATTTCCACATCCATGGTATATCAATTAAATGTACGTTCACGTACTTTTAATGCACATGTATACTGTGTAGGGCAATGCAATGACAGAAAGATAAACAGACTTTATACTTTCATTACGTATTGTTATTAATTCAATTCAAAGATCACAAAGAAATCAAGGTTATAAAATTTTGTAGGTGGTTTGTTCCGCTTGCGACTTACCGTCAAACGCTGGATGCGAGTGTTATCTGTAGCCAGAAGATAAGTAACGTTGCACAATAATTCACTCGATCAGGTAAACAGGCACAACCAACACACACGCTAACTACAACTATAAGTACGCGAACGGCGGAATGGCTAGAAATCAGCAATTGCGGCACTAGTTATCCTTCACGCAGGCGTAAACTACTAGATGTATATATAACATTTAGACCAACATCTTATGTATATTCACATATGAATATACCTACGTGAATATACATAGTATGTTACACTAGTGTATATCATTTTTCATATGTACATTTAACGTCCTATGAATATTCAAAATATACGTGTTCAAATGGAATATCTAATCTTCATTCTATGGATGTACATATCGATATAGCATTATGTGGGTCTGGACTGGGCTGGTCCTATTCGCCCATAGAAGGAAGGTGGATTATTATACAGGGTAACCCTAGTTAATGGTACACAGCAAAGCTGCACATACTTTAGATACAACTATTGAGCTTAGTTGTAATTTTTTAGGGTTGGGTCAGCAATAAAACAAAAACTTCCTACTAATCTTTATCCATGCGACGTTTCGACAAATATATATGGTTATCATCAGGCATCAGAATGTCGAAGGTTTCATGGTATTAAACAACATGATTAAAGTATCGCTAGATATAGCTAAAGACACTGCCCACAGTAGTGAATTTGAACGAAAATTTTTATACAATCAGACACATACAATTAGTGTTTAATTAAAAAAAGATGGAAAATTGGGTACAGCATACATCTGCGCTTCACAGAGGAAGATTCACGAATCTAGGTATTAAATATTTATTCTCTTAGTATGTCTTAGGCCCTGATAAGGGCCGAACGCTATGGCTTTTGAATAAAAGCAGAGAGACGCTCAACCTTCTGGTGGGGGTTCTCACTCGCCATTGCCGGCTGAATAGACATTTGTCACTCATGAGAGTGGCAGGGGACCCCATTTGCTCCAGACGCTGGGAGGAAGACGAGACAGCGTTCCACTTCCTGGGCAGATATGCAGTTTATCGCAACCTTAGGGTTCAGATATTCGGCACACCAGAGTTCGAGGAGGAGCCACTATGTTCAGCTAAATGGTTGGACATCTGACTTTCGTCAGGAGGTGTGATAGGTTCGACAGGGAGGGTGTAGAATTTTAGTGTTTTCAGTGATTGATTCAGTGAGGTTGGCAAAAAGGCCCAAAGATGGCCTGCTTGCCTGGCTTCGCCTCCCCATCGCTACTACTACTAGTATGGCTAACTGTTTCATCTATTGAGCACTATAGCATCTTAGTGCAAAAAAGCCAAGAAAAAAACATGACTTATAGAGATAAAGAATAAAATGTAGTTAAATGCGGGTTCTGACTGTTCGGTTCCACTGAATCAGTTTCACTGATTGCAGTTTCACTGATTCAGTAATAATGAAAGCGGCGTTCGTTCTCACTGTTCTGTTTTCATTAATCATTTTAACTCATTCAGCGTTCATGAAAACGACGTTTTCAAAACCTTGAAGTGCTAAAACTGATGACTCTCATGATGACGGAAAAGATTCTCGCACGTCAGTTTGACGTTAGCATTCATCTTTCAATACTGATTCAGTCAAAATGAATGAAAAGTAGGAAGTATTACTGGCTTTCAGTTTGACTGAAAGCACAAACCCACTGATCAGTTTTACTGAACTGAAAAGGTGTTCTCACGTTAACTACATGTTCAGTTTCACTGAATCAGTCAAATTGATTCAGCGAAACTGAATCGTGAGAACCCGTCTTTATCCAAAATAAAAATTAGTATGCCTGAAACACTTAGTTCTGCAGACGTTGCCTTTTGAAATATCACTTTAACCTTTTTTCCCATGCTTGACGTGTGTAAGATGAACTGATTGAACAAAAAAAGTGTCTTCTAGCAGGTGTTTTATTCAAGTCGACTTCCCTTTCTCTTGCAGCCTAGATATAAAAAGTCATTTAATATACCAACGGGCATTGTGAGCCACCCACCCAATCGACCAAACTTTAAACCGATTTTTTATCGACAGCCACAAAGCCGAAAGTATACGAGAAACGCTTTCTGCTGGCGATAGCATCAATGGGCCCTTTTTCTCCCGACCCTTCCTAACCGGAGGGCCCTAGAGAAGGTCCCGTGCACTGTGGAATCTGCGCCCGAACTGATTTTATCATGAAACCAGGTACACAGGGGAGAAAGCGTGGATAATACAGGTATTTTAACATGAAATTTTTCAGATAAATGAGGTCTAGTAGGTTTCAAACTTCATTCAGTGGTTGGTGTTCTTCAATTTGAATGTTAGAAATAAATAATGATATGTATTTTACTAATAAATATTTTAAATTTCACAGCATAGTGAACAGGAAATAATAAAGAGCAGAAACTAGCTAAACTAACAAATTTTATTAAATTTTAATAAAAAAATAAAAATAAGTTTTGGTTGTCTATTTCCTTTTTCAAATTGCTTTGCAACTTTAGCGAATATGAGAAGATGAAATCAACCAATATCAAATGTCATCTCAAATCAATTTGAAATAGGACAAACAAAAGACAATTCACATAGAAAATTCCATTGTGAGGATGTGAGCCGAGGTTTTTATCAACTTGCCAAATCTAGTAGCTTGTGATTATACCCCCCTCCCATAAATTCGTAATGACGTCAATCAGTCACCATCGCGTCGGTGTTGTTTTGGTACAGAATAGTAGTAACTAGTTCACTGAAAGGAAGAAGAATGAACACCTCTACAAAGGAACCCAAAGCGCCTTCAATTGGTATTTTAAATCATGGGGCAAAACCGAAGACCAGAAAACTGCAGACTTGCTAAGCTTACTTTTTTGTATATTTTCAATTTGTAATTGTAACTTTTAAGAAAACATCGACGCAAATTTTTAAAAACATCGATGTTTTCATCATCATGTTAACAACATCGATGGTAAAACATCGATCATCGGACGTGAAACATCGATGTTTTCCAAACATCGATAATTATCGCCCACCCCTATTCAGTGGTAAAATAGATGAGACCATAGTCACGCCCATCATTCAACTGAAAGTTTTAGTGATTCCACTCCATTCAGTGGATGAATCAGGGTCGTTTAGTCACCATTTAAATCATTATTGATTATAAGATTTGGTATTATTTGGCTAATTCTTATAACTGATTCGATAACAGAATTTAGTGATTAAGGTAGGATTAACAGATGATGATGAAGTAAAAAAGGGAGTTAGACAAGGGTGTATTTTGTCGCCGATGTTATTCAACCTATACTTGGAGCGAGTATTTGTGGAGGCAACCTTAAATAGCCCTATTGGTATTAAAATAATCGGATTTAGTCAACAGTAACCGGTATGCAGATGACACTGTTTTATTAGAAAACAGTATGAACGACCTCCAAACACTACCAAGTCTGCGTTAATGATCTAAAGATAAATATCAACAGAACCAAGTATACATATTATGGTTGTTAGCAGAAACCATATCCCAAATACTCGAATACACCTGAATGGAGGACATCGAAAGGGTCAGCAAATGTAAAAATTTGGGATAAATGATAAACGAAAGATGGGGTGCAGATCAGTAGATAAGATGCAGAATTGAACAAGCTTCGAAAATTTCTTAGTAACAAAACTTGAACTTCAGTCTTAGATACATATGAAATGTTATGTCTGGTCTACTCTACTGTATGGCGTGAAAGCATGGATGTTGAAGGCAGCAATTATAAAGAAGATCGAAGCGTTCGAAATGTAGGTTCTGCGACGAATTCTGAGAGTGTCCTGGGTCATGTGAGAAATGCGATCTTTCTCCAGAGAGCCGGTTTAGCACTTTTTAAGGTTATAAGGAAGATGGAAGTAGCTTACCTAGGACATAATGTAATGCGTGAGGAACGCTAACATCTCCTGCGTATAATTCTTCAAGGAAAGATCGAAGTAGGAAGAAGAGGAGTTGGAAGAAAAATTCTGCCATAGCTGAGAAACATTCGTCACTGGACATGAATAAGCGACTTAATTACATAGAGCTGCAGTTAATAGGACCAATATTTTCCAGATTTGGTAGTTTAGGAATCTCCAAGATTTTGAGAACTTTCACGGTTTTCAAGATTTTTAAAATTATGTTAAAGCTTCTAAGCACGCTTTGTGAAATTGTCCAGTTGTAGAAAATAGTATCTTACCGCATAAAGTCGTTTGAGCGAAGTGTCATTGAACTCTAAACTGTTAAAATATTTACCATATTTATGAGCATGATAGGGAAGTGAACTAAGTGAAAACTTTAGGATATATACTTTACGACTTCTCTTTGGGTTGCATAGTAGTTTATTTACACTCATCGCCTAGCGACCAGTAAGTGTTCAATGCGCTTACGCAATCGGCAAGTTGACACAGTGACGTACCATATGTGTGAAGTATCTATTATTAGTCCTCCCTATACACTGTACAGATACAAGTATCTACTCACATCTCATCAATTTTAGACATCAACGAACTGAGAGGACATGATCTGTTGAAAATGGCCTGTTCTGATGTTTTAGCTTTATAATACAAACTCAGGCACGCTTTCACTCAAATTTTAGAGTTTCAAGCATCTTGAAATTTTCAGAACTTTCAGGACTTCCTAGATTATCCACATTTTCCAGATATATGCAGATTTTTCAATTTTCTTGATTATTGAGATTTTCCAGATATTTCAGATTTTCCGCATATTTCAGGTTTTCCAGGTTATTCGGATTTTCAAGATTTTCAATATTTTCAAGGCCTTTAAAGGCCGCCACTCACACAGAGGGAAGAATGCACGGGTTTGACCCCACACACACAACGTGTAAGATCGTCGGTTTTGCGTAAAATAGCGTCACAAAAAGACCTTATGTTGATGGCACTGGCGAGCTTAATAACAAAAACCAAAGTGCATCAAAAACCAAGCGACCTAGATCCAGATGCGTGAAGAGAGGCTTACTTAAAAAATGAATATTCTCACGTGAATTTATTATCACTATTACGGCACACCCTGATGACCGGCATACTTACATAAGAATGGACGAAGATACTTATTTGGATTAAAAAGTCTGATACTCAAATGAGACAACCTGTAACAGCTCATGAGAATTTAACGGCTCCTCTACGGTTCTTGGCAACGGGCAGGACTTATGGGGATCTAAAGCTTTCAACTATAATATCGCCTCACTCTTGATAAACGCCACTGCTCCAACTCGAAACTTGTTCACCACACACGGACACTCTTTCCCGTGTAACTGTAACTGCGCACGCCAAAAATCAAGCAGTGTATGATTACTAAAGACTTAACTGTGCACGTCACATGCTTCCCCATACACAGTGAGTTTTAGCTGTACTGTGTGGTATGCGCATTCAAGTCTTGAGTTATCCCTTTCTGTGAGTGAAGGCCTTAAGATTTCACCTTTTGTGGATTTATCTAATTAAAGAAAACATGCTTTTACAGTTAGCCATTATTTTTTAAAGCGGATTTATTGAACAACATTCACTGAGCTATGTCAGGGAAGGGAACTGAGAGAAAACTTTCGAATTTATATTTTACGCTTTGAAAGGGGTGACGATGAATAATGGGGAAATGCTTAAATAATTCACCGTTAACTAGTTTCCTACTTACTCTGTCTGTAGGGAGGTTTGAAAATTCTGTTACTGATACCGCCTGTCAGAATAAAGGAATTTTACATTATAAGGAATACTTTACCTTTGTAAGTATTTGTGACATACTTTCGTATCTTCTTCAAGACAGGACTCGGCTGCTTGGTAGAAAGATTACGTCACATCTATCAAGTTGCATGCCTAAGCAATTGCATTGTAGGTAGTATCGTAATCACAGCAACCTACTTAAAACAAATGCTTCCTAGAAACACATAAAAGATGCGAAAGCTACTTTTAAGGTGGGTGGTTCAAACAACATAACTTTGAGATTCAAAAGAACTTGATTCAGCCGTCTTCAGGTGAAATGTCAAACATATTCCTTTTGTTGCTATTTATTCTCATCCAGTTGACATGTCGTTCTTCGTGGGTTGTTTTGGTTTGGTCAGCGCCGTGTTCCGCTGAGTGAGTGAGTTCTGGATGACGTGTCGTTCTTCGCGACTGGTTCTGACTGGTCGTCGTGGTGTTCTGGTTCTTACTGATGGGGCCGTTCGGTAGTCACTGCGATCCACGTTTGTGTCCTAGTTTGTTTTTAGTTTATCTATATGTCTTATGAGGTTCTGCCATATTGGTCTAATTTCCTTACTAAGCGTGCTGTACACGTTCCTGCTGCTAGCGATATTATCGTCATTAAATTTAGGGTAGTATAACTAGGTTACTATTAAAACGAATACGATATTCGTGAATTTTGTGATGGTCGTTTATGAAAATTAGGAACTGCATAGGTTCTACTGTGGATTCTTGTGGAACACCGATACCAATACTGAATTCGGACGAAATCACTTACCCAATATCTACAACCTGCCTGAAAGGTATGATGTTATCCATTCCAAGACTTTTCCTCATACACTTTGATTTTCAAAAGACTAGAATTCACAAGGTCAAAACCCTTACTCAGGTTCATGAAAAGACCAGCACATCTCCTATGTCTATTCAGATCAAGGCATAGGCCCAATTTTATCAACACAGGCATTTTAACAAAGGCTTTGACCAATCAGAGCAACCCATTCAAGAACATGCATCTGTCAAAGTTCTCTGAACATTATTGATTTCTCTTGAAATTTACTCCAAAAAGGTGAAAAAAAAGACATGCTATAAATATAATCGACCATTACGAACTCTCTAGTATCTTTTCAGCTCTGATTTTCCATCATAAATGGGTGAAAACTTGCATTTTCCTGTTTAACAAAGGGCTTACCAATCAGATTCCACAAAACCGATACATTTGATCACTGGATCAAATAATGTACTGTTAATGTAATGGTAGGGATGACAAGAAATTCAAATTACTGCATTATTTTGATAAAACAATAATTTACAAAGGGGTAAAAATAACATTTTATAGCATTTCGCAAACAGACACATACGATTTAATAAGTGCGCATTACTGGTTGCCTATTTTTCCTAACCTTAACAGCATCTGGCTATACCTAACGTATAACCTTATTTTTCCTAAACTAGAAAGCTTTTGTATAGTCAGAAAGTGAATAAGGTGCTTTATATAAATGTGCTTCTGCGCTACGGTGCCTTTTACGTAGTGCCTTTACAATCTTTATATCCTCTGTGAATATTTCTATAAGAAGGTCTATAACAAACATGCATCCAGTCTATAATCAATCTGACTGCAATTGCAACTGGTAATGATACAACAAATATAAGGTAAACATATAAGGTAAACATTAAAAATTTAGTTCTGATTTTCAGCTATGATTTGATTCTAAAATATTTTTGACAAAAGTGTCATCCAGCTTTGGCGTCTTATTTCCAATATTGATAAAATACTATTGGACGATACTTATGAACATAGCCCTCAATATTCAATAGAAAAGCTTATGCTAAACAACATCCAACAGAAAAGATTTGTCAAAGTCTTTGTTGAATATGCATGTTGATAAAATCGGGCCTCAGTTTGCTAATAAATCTACTTATTGTTAGGTTGTTTCTAGCCACCGCTAATAAATGCTCAAAGGAACTTCTTTTGAAAATATCTGGGCAAACCTCTAAGGGTTGCATTATTACTCACGCTCTTACGTGGGAAACTCAACCGCCCGTTTACGGTGTCTGCAAAAAATGTTTGACATCGTGTATATATACAGGACGTCCCACAGCACCCCATGAAAAGCGCCGTCGCGTCTCCAAACAAATAGCAGCAATCGCGCGCCCGCCGTTGACTGCATCATAGATATTACGAACACGAACATCTTGTTTGTTATATACCTTTATCCCCAGGCAATTAGGACTTTTTTCGTATATGGTGGAACTAATCTGTAGTATGACCAGGTTACTATTAAAACGAATATGGTATTCGTGAATTTTGGGATGGTCATTTAAGAAAATTAGGAACTGTATAGGCCCTAGTATGGATCCTCGTGGAACACCGGTACCAATACTGAATGCAGACGAAATGACTCCCCCAATGTCTACAACCTGCCTGAAAGGTATGACGTTATCCATTCCAAGACTTTTCCTCATACACTTTGATTTGCAAAAGACTAGAATTGACAAGGTCAAAATCCTTACTCAGGTTCATGAAAAGACCTCACATCTCCTACATCTATTCCAATCAAGGCATAGGCCCGATTTTATTAACACTGGCATTTTAACAAAGGCTTTGACTAATCAGAGCAGCCCATTCGAGAACATGCATTTGTCAAAGTTATCTGAAAATTATTGATTTCTCTTGAAATTTATTTCAAAAAGGTGAAAAAAAGACATGCTATAAATATAATCGACCATTATGAACTCTCTAGTATCTTTCCAGCTCTGATTTTCCATTCTAAATGGGTGAAAACTTGCATTTTCCTGTTTAACAAAGAGCTTAGAAATTGCTAATCTCAACCAATCAGATTCCACAAAACCGATACATTTGATCGCTGGATCAGATGTACTGTTGATGTAATGATAATGATGACAAGAAATTCAAATTACTGCATTATTTTGATAAAACAATAATTTTCAATCTATAATAATTATAAATACCTGCAACATACCTTTGTGTTATAGTAAAAAGGGGTAGAAATAACATTTCGCAAATAGACACATACGATTTAACAAGTATGCATTACTAGTAGCCTATCCTTCCTAAACTTAACAGCAAAGCTTGGGATCTGGCAAAAGTATACCTAACGTATAACCTTATTTTTCCTAAACTAGAAACCTTTTGTATAGTCAGAAAGTGAATAAGGTGCTTTATATAAATGTGTTTCTGCGCTACGGTGTTCTTTACGTAGTGCCTTTACAATCTTTACATCCTCTGTGAATATTTCTATAACAAGGACTATAACAAACATGCAACATGCAATACAACAATTATAAGGTAAACATTAAAAATCTAGCATTAATTTGCAAATCAATCGCTTTGTTCTGATTTTCTGATATGATTTTGATCCACGAATTCTAAAATATTTTTGACAAAAGTGTCATCCAGCTTTGACGTTTTGTTTCCAATATTTATAAAATACTATTGGATTATACTTATTAACATAGCCCTCAATATTCAATAGAAAAGCTTTTGCTAAACAACATCCAATAGAAAAGCTTTGTCAAAGTCTTTGTTGAATATGCATGTTGATAAAATCGGGCCTTAGTTTGTTAATAAATCTGCTTGTTGTTAGGTTGTTTCTAGCCACCGCTAATAAATGCTCAAAGGAACTTCTTTTGAAGATCTTTGGACAAACCCCTTGGGATGATGCATCGTTATTAACACTCTTACGTAGGAAACTTAACCGACCATTTACTGTGTCTGCAAAAAATGTTTGACATCGTGTATCGAATACAGGACGTCCCAGAGCACCCCATGAAAGGCTCCAAACAAATAGCGCGCCCACCGTTGACTCATCATCATAGCATTAAGCCGGCGCCACATATGCGAATATTTGCCGAATATCAATATTCGTCGTTTTTTTCAACCTTGCTCGCCGAATAGCAAGCACATATCGCCCTATGGCCGAATAGCATATAATCGGGGTTCGTTGCTCGCCGAATACCGCATATGTGGCGCCGGCTCTATCAGCCGAATAGCAAATAATCGGGGTTCGTTGCTCGCCAAATACCGCATATGTGGCGCCGGCTTCATAGACATAACGAACACTAACATCTTGTTTGTTATATACCTTTATCTCCAGGTAATTAGGGCTTTTTTCGTATATGGTGGAACTAATCTGTAGTATGACTAGGTTCCTAGATATTCGTGAACTTTTGGGATGGTCGTTTATGAAAATTAGGAGCTGCATAGGTCCTAGTGTGGATCCTTGTGGAAGGCCGATACCAATACTAAATTCAGACGAAATTACTCCCCCAATATCTACAACCTGCCTGAGAGGTATGACGTGATCCATTCCAACACTTTTCCTCATACACTTTGATTTGCAAAAGGCTAGAATTTACAAGGTCAAAAGCCTCACTCAGTTGCATGAAAAAACCAGCACGTCTCCTACATCTATTCAGGTTAAGACATAGTTTGCTAATAAATCTAGTTATTGTTAGGTTGTTTCTAGCCACCGCTAGTAAATTCTCAAAGGAACTTCTCTTTAAAATCTCTGGGCAAACCTCTAAGAGCGCATATACAGTGGGGCAGGTTAGCCTGCGTGCAACTGCGTGCAGGTACCGCATGCAGGCTAACCTGTTCAACTGTGTTTTCAATCGCTTACCAGCGTCGGAAGCCCGCTTAACCGGCTTTATAGTAACAGAAGTTTTGTTTGTTACCTGGTTTGTGCCGGTTGAAGATGGGTATCGATAAAGAGTTACTAATAGCTTCAGTGTTTGCAAAAAACCCCTATTTGGGATATACAACACAAGCTGCACTATAACCGCACTGCGATAGAAAAATATTGAAAGGAAATAAGTGTGGTCATGAAAAAAACAAATCAGTCATGCGGCGATCATATCTCAATTTAGCGCCAAAATGATACAACACTTGTACCTTTTGATGCTAAAAACTTGTTTACAAAGCGATTCAAACAGTCTCTACCAGAGTGGATAGCTTCCATAATAAGACGCGCACAAAAATTCGTTGAACATGTACAGTGTCAGTCACATATTCATCTGATTGACAAATTTCAGCTAAATGGTTCTAATGTATATGATGTGAATCTACATATGTATGCATACGGACACAAACTTATGTACTAATAGTTCATTTGACAACGTCCCAAAACGGATTTCTCACAAACCGCTGATTAAACGAAAAAACGCCAAGACACGTCAAAATATTTGTCCAGGGAGACAACTTTTTAACCAAAAACTATTTCACCCCATTGTACCATCTAGCCCCTCAGGGGAATCATTTCCAGTGTTTTTGCAACTGTCCATCATTGTTTTGCCAATAATGGGGCAACATTTTGAACCCTTATTGCATGTCTCCTATACCGTGTCTAGATGCGACTGGCCAATCTTTGTACTCTTTTTCTTGTCTGTTTTCACTGTATCATGCACTGGTGTGCTTGACTGGGTGCGGAACCTGCGCTGGCCTGCTTCTACCTGCGAGCGGGCTCGGCGCTGGCCAAGGCAGTCCAAAGCGGTCCAACCCTGCTAACTGCCGCTACTGTACACGCCTACCAAGTGCTGCATTGTTACTCATGCTCTTACGTGGGAAACTTAACCGCACATTTACAGTGTCTGCAAAAAACGTTTGACATCGTGTATCGAATACAGGACGTCCCACAGCACCCCATGAAAAGCGCCGCCGCGTCTCCAAACAAATAGCAACAATCGCGCGCCCGCCGTCGACTGCGTTTGACGTGCGTGACACATGTTGGATGGCTGTAAACAAGCGCATCTTTCCATTGTGCCCCCTTGGTGCCTGCGGGTGTGTACGGGACCCCCCCCCCCCCACCTCTCGGCGACTTCTGTCATTGTGTACCGAACCCCCTTTTGTCGCATGTAAGCGCGGCCGCCGGTCGTTCGGCTTCTATCGATCCTCCTGTGTGTCTACCGGGTTTCATTTACTGGATGTGGTGTCAAGGAAATTCCAACGGTTTTGTATCTTAAGGTCTTCACAAATTACACCGTATCATACTGGGACCATAACCGTATCGACACATTGACGTTTATACAAGTTGACTCATATTAAACTTACATCTTTTTTAATGGAACTCCTCATATATTTTTGCACATTCGGATTCCTTGGTGAATTCTAGTGTGACTACATGGTACTTTAAATGAACCGTTTAGGCGCAAATCATTGTTCTTGGTATATATAGGTATCAAAGAAAAGTTGAGTATGGCAGCGATTATGATAGATGGCCGTAACTTTGCGGTACGACTAAAAACTGAAGTCAAGTTGATTGACTCAGTACTTCCCACACATTACGCTGATACCAGTTTATTATCTTCCCATAGCATGAAGCTTTAGTCTAGAATCCCTTGCAACCAAATAATTGCCAACCCCCCCACCCCTAAAATTGTCTTATGCCGCTAGGTCTTTTTTTCACAGGTCAATGGGCAGCCTATTATCGATACTACAAACTTCTCAGTTTTACACCCCCCCCCCCCCAACCACCTCACTTTCACCCCCACCCAAGAAACTGGTAGGAAATGGTAGGAAATGAGCTGCTTTCATACTTGTCGCGTTCTTTGATTATTGCTACGCTGCCACTGACAAGATTTTTAACAAACATACGCGTTTTCCATTCTCACCGCGGTAACAATATACTGTGTCAAAATTTCATTAGAATCAATTTAATAGTGTCCACGTTACAAAATACAAAACGATTTAGACCAATAAATTCTCGTATAGTATACAGAAAATTCTAAGTCCCTTAGTTTCTGTAATAGACTAGGCAATGTTCGGATGCACCTAAAAAGGTGATTTGTGTCGCTAGATCTTCCTTCACAGGTCAGTGGACAGCCTATTATGAGTACAAGAATTTTTTAAATTTTTCAACCCCCAACCCCCCAACCACCCCAATTTCACCCCCACCCAAAAAAAAAACGCAGAAAATGATCAGGAACCTCTAAAACGCTTAAAAACGAAGTTTGAGCTGTTTTTATATTTTTAGTTTTTTTATTATTTCTGCGCCGCCACTGGCACGATTTATCAAAACCATACGCGTTTTCCATCTTCGCCATGGTAGTAATGCCATTTCAAAATTTCATTAAAATCGATTCAACAGATTCCTCGTTACAACGATCTGACGCAATACTCTCGTATGTTTTACATCAAAAAAAATTCCAAGTCCTTTGCTTTCTGTAATAGGCAAAGGCAATGTTCAGATGGACCTGAAAAAGTTATTTATGTCGCCAGGTCTTCCTTCACAGGTCAATGGACAGTCTATTATGAAAGCAACAAATTTTTCAAATTTACAACCCCCCACCCCCCAACCACCCCAATTTCACCCCCACCCAAAAAAAAGTAGAAAATGATCAGGGACCCATAAAACGCCTAAAAACGAAGCTTCAGCAATATTTAATTTTTTTTGTTTTTTGCTAATTACTCCGCCGCCTATGCACAGATTTTCAAAATTATAGGAACATTACCTACTACGACCCCACAGCATACCGCTGCCCAAATTTCATCACAATCCATGCAGCGGTTACTGAGATTACGAGGGTAGAAGAACGCGACCGACAGACCGACAGACCGACAGACCGACAGACCGACAGACCGACAGACCGACAGACCGACAGACCGACAGACCGACAGACCGACAGACCGACAGACCGACAGACCGACAGACCGACAGACCGACAGACCGACAGACCGACAGACCGACAGACCGACAGACCGACAGACCGACAGACCGACAGACCGACAGACCGACAGACCGACAGACCGACAGACCGACAGACCGACAGACCGACAGACCGACAGACCGACAGACCGACAGACCGACAGACCGACAGACCGACAGACCGACAGACCGACAGACCGACAGACCGACAGACCGACAGACCGACAGACCGACAGACCGACAGACCGACAGACCGACAGACCGACAGACCGACAGACCGACAGACCGACAGACCGACAGACCGACAGACCGACAGACCGACAGACCGACAGACCGACAGACCGACAGACCGACAGACCGACAGACCGACAGACCGACAGACCGACAGACCGACAGACCGACAGACCGACAGACCGACAGACCGACAGACCGACAGACCGACAGACCGACAGACCGACAGACCGACAGACCGACAGACCGACAGACCGACAGACCGACAGACCGACAGACCGACAGACCGACAGACCGACAGACCGACAGACCGACAGACCGACAGACCGACAGACCGACAGACCGACAGACCGACAGACCGACAGACCGACAGACCGACAGACCGACAGACCGACAGACCGACAGACCGACAGACCGACAGACCGACAGACCGACAGACCGACAGACCGACAGACCGACAGACCGACAGACCGACAGACCGACAGACCGACAGACCGACAGACCGACAGACCGACAGACCGACAGACCGACAGACCGACAGACCGACAGACCGACAGACCGACAGACCGACAGACCGACAGACCGACAGACCGACAGACCGACAGACCGACAGACCGACAGACCGACAGACCGACAGACCGACAGACCGACAGACCGACAGACCGACAGACCGACAGACCGACAGACCGACAGACCGACAGACCGACAGACCGACAGACCGACAGACCGACAGACCGACAGACCGACAGACCGACAGACCGACAGACCGACAGACCGACAGACCGACAGACCGACAGACCGACAGACCGACAGACCGACAGACCGACAGACCGACAGACCGACAGACCGACAGACCGACAGACCGACAGACCGACAGACCGACAGACCGACAGACCGACAGACCGACAGACCGACAGACCGACAGACCGACAGACCGACAGACCGACAGACCGACAGACCGACAGACCGACAGACCGACAGACCGACAGACCGACAGACCGACAGACCGACAGACCGACAGACCGACAGACCGACAGACCGACAGACCGACAGACCGACAGACCGACAGACCGACAGACCGACAGACCGACAGACCGACAGACCGACAGACCGACAGACCGACAGACCGACAGACCGACAGACCGACAGACCGACAGACCGACAGACCGACAGACCGACAGACCGACAGACCGACAGACCGACAGACCGACAGACCGACAGACCGACAGACCGACAGACCGACAGACCGACAGACCGACAGACCGACAGACCGACAGACCGACAGACCGACAGACCGACAGACCGACAGACCGACAGACCGACAGACCGACAGACCGACAGACCGACAGACCGACAGACCGACAGACCGACAGACCGACAGACCGACAGACCGACAGACCGACAGACGGACAGACCGACAGACCGACAGACCGACAGACCGACAGACCGACAGACCGACAGACGGACAGACGGACAGACGGACAGACGGACAGACCGACAGACCGACAGACCGACAGACCGACAGACCGACAGACCGACAGACCGACAGACCGACAGACCGACAGACCGACAGACCGACAGACCGACAGACCGACAGACCGACAGACCGACAGACCGACAGACGGACAGACGGACAGACGGACAGACGGACAGACGGACAGACGGACAGACGGACAGACGGACAGACGGACAGACGGACAGACGGACAGACGGACAGACGGACAGACGGACAGACGGACAGACGGACAGACGGACAGACCGACAGACCGACAGACCGACAGACCGACAGACCGACAGACCGACAGACCGACAGACGGACAGACCGACAGACGGACAGACGGACAGACCGACAGACCGACAGACCGACAGACCGACAGACCGACAGACCGACAGACCGACAGACCGACAGACCGACAGACCGACAGACCGACAGACCGACAGACCGGCAGACCGGCAGACCGGCAGACAGACAGACAGACAGACCGACAGACAGACCGACGGAAATGAGTGACGTGGATTCTCGTTATGTACACATCATAAAACGCCCAAAAACGTGTCATCTCAAAATCGAAAATTTTCGCGATCACAATACACCTATCGGTGTGGGAAGTAAAATGAAATGCGCCATCTTAGGTCAGACGGCTAAATTTAAATTCTTTTTGTACTTGGAGAAATCAATAGATTAATAATTAAGGAAACCTCAGTCACAGATAACTTGACTGTTTCAAATAGGAATGCCTACTTTTGCTTATAGAATCAAATGTAAAATTTGATTACCTTTCTAACGGCATAGGATTCTCCACATCAACCTTTTTTATTTTCATTTTATTTCAATTTTTCAGTCAAATTGGTGTTTTTCAGTTATCGTACGTGTAACCAAGCCAGCAGGCCATGAAAAGTAAACAAAAGTCCGTAAGATGGAAGAAACCAACTAACTTATCAGAAAGATGCAGACGCACTAGAACAACGAGGCAAGATTATGAAAATTCCATACAACACATTAGCTCTAACCAGAAACAATACTGTCAACAGGAATGCTTATATTTTTCACAGCCTACTAGCCATTCGCCAATTTTCAAAGTCAGTAAAAAAAATTTTAGTCAAAGATAACCTGCCAGCGATTGTTGCTGACAGTAGGACGCGGACGCGTCGTGGTTTTCCACCAAGGAGTCCGCTGCTGTTTAGCAGCGATTTTCTGTGGTTTGCCGTTACCTTCGTGTACCAGATGGCGCACCAGCAGAACTTTTCTGTCGCCTGCTCTCACATGCTTCACATGTCTGGTAGACATGAAAAATCTGGTGCTCTCTATTTCCGTCAATCGACCTATGGCGCACTGATGACCGCTAATAAGCGTGAAACAGCTGTCTGCGTACTGGTGGATTGACGGAGATATAGAGCAACCCTCGTATAATTTTCCTTTTGTTTCAATACTTTTAATCGTTTTGGGAAGTTGTCAAACTCTAGTAGATCTCAATAGCTAGCGAGCTGTGAAAAAACACTCCTGTCATACTCCAGTTTCTCATTGACATTAGATATCTTACGGCTGTTCTCTCCGGTTAGAGCTAATGTGTTGTAAGGAATTATCATAATCTTGTTTCATTGCTCTAGTTTGTTTTCATGTTTCTACTAAGTTACTTGGTTTCTTCTATCTTAACGAGCTTTTGTTTACTTTTCATGGCCTGACACCGATTTGACTAAAAAATTGAAATAAAATGAAAATTAAAGAAACACATACACACACACAAACACGTTAGAAAGGTAATCGAATTTTACTTTTGATTCCATAAACAAAAATAGGCATTTGAAAAATTCAAGTTATCTGTGACTGATGTTTCCTTAATTAATCTACTGATTTCTCAAAGTACAAAAAGAAATAAAATTTAGCCGTCGGACCTAAGATGACGCATTTCATGCTTAGTCGTACTGCAAAATCACGGCCTTCTCAGTTCTATAATCGTTGCGATATTCAATTTTTTTCTGATACCTACTTATACCAAAAATGGTGATTTGCTCCTAAACGGTTCGTTTAAAGTCCCATATATGATACATAAATAATTCACCAAGGAATCCGAATCTGCAATAATATATAGGGGTCCTATTCAAAAAAATGTAAGTTTGACATGAATCACCCTGTATAAACGTCAAAATTTGAGTGAAAACATTCTTACGTCATAGCCCTCAAGGGTCCCTACCACCGTGAAGTAGCATATTTCCGAAATGTTAGTAAGCCCACAATCTTTCGTCCACTCAGTATTTGCTCAACCTATTTTTATTATACAGGGTGGTCCGATAAACGCGCGGTGCTCAGTGGCGGCTTTACCGTTTAAAATAGAAGAAAATGTCTTGAATAAAAAACGTTTCTCTTCAAATGTTCTACTTGCGGAGAATAATTTCAAGGATGACGAACAACGGAATATGCCAGAAGTAGGCATCAACTTCCTTATTTTAAATAGAGCACCTTGTATATTGTTACGTCTACGAAGCTTATTTTTGGAGTTATTCACCACCTTTTATAAAATTTGACGTTTGTAGTACAAAAAATGTTAATATCTCGCAAACTAAGTACAACAGAAAGATGCGGTTTTTGGTTTTAAAACGAGCAAAAAACAGAAATTTGACGACAAATAAGTCGTCGGTTTCTTCATGTATCTAGAACCTGTGGTCAAGTTTCATCTCAAATATAATCAATTATTTATAAATTATATGCTATATTACATTTTTGGTCCAGCGCAATATTAAACACGTCAATCTAAAATCATTTTAAGGGATACGTTTGAGTCTAGCCATATTACATCGGCATCATAAAATTGTTCATACAATGGGATTAGAGGAAATTTTAACTACCTAAGAAATTGTTTATTCATCCCAGAAAATATTTGCCGTAACAATATATTATGAGCCTTCAATAATCCAAGCTATTATTTGCGGGATAAGGGCATGAGCGTTACATAAAATTTAACAAAAGGAATCGCTAGCACACATACATATTTCTGCTGAATCTTACCTTATGAATGTGTAAATATACTACCTTTAGGCTAACATTCGGTTCAGCGGACCAACCCTAGATAAACATAGTATCTGAATCGATTCAGCTTTTAATTCTGACACTAATTTTAGCGTTCGGAGACATCAAATAAAAAAGTTATTGACGTTTAAGTTTGCTCTATATTAGGTCCCACACTCTGGGCCTGACCTGTATGCGTGAATGCTGCCTCTGTTATTTGTACAATATATTTTTGCCTATATTTGAATTATACTGTTGGAATGCAGTCGATCGGTATGACGAATAAAAAAAATGTCGTCGAAAAATGTGCAAAAACACTATTTTTGAATAAAAATGTCATCCGCACTTACCCTAACCACGGGGGGGGGGGAGTGAAGCTGACTGCTTCTTTCGCTGGAAACGTTTTTGACGGTTAAACGGTCACCAATGGTGCGGAGCCAATTTTGATTCAAAAATTGTGTTTTTGAACAATACGGCTAATAATATCAGAATACGACAGTCGAGTATTTTTATGGTCAGCCTCCCGCAAAGGCTGAAAACCTATGACGCTGTAGAAGCGCTGCGAGAGGATAAGTGTCTGTGCAGGTTAGATTTGAAACGGAGCAGGTTGTAGCCGTCGTGAAACAAATTCCCCGGCAGCTCATTCTTCAGCGTCGAAGTTCACCGAAGGAAGGAATGCTGGATGAGACTGGCTCGGGCAGTAGGGCCCTCGACCTGGTAAGGATGAGCTCGCAGAACCTCCCTAGTGTTCCTCGTTCGGACGGCCTTTGGTGTTATTATCTAGGAGAGCTCACTCGAACATATTCCTTGGTAGAATCTGTAAAACAGAGACAGGTCAGCCACGCTTCTTAATGTCGCTGATAAGATAGCTTGAAGAATAGGTGCAAGCTCAGCAGCACAGCGCTTAAGAAAATGCCTGGAATTTGGTCAGGACCAGTAGCTTTCTTCGTGTTTAGTTTTGTGTTTGATTTTCAAGAAACACACCCCCTAGGTCCATTGGTGTCTAAAGTGATAAGCGGCCAACCAATGCAAGAAGTTAAACATTAAAATGTTACACGAGGTACGAGCAGATACTCAGATATCAGTGTACAGGGAGCGGTAGTAATTAACGTTTCACACAGACGAACTGGTACGTCGTTGTGTCAACATGCCCATGGTGTGAGCGCATTGAAAACTTACTGGTCGCTAGACAATGAGTGTAAAAAACTGCATTCTTGAAACTCTGAATTGGAATTTTCATGAGAATGTTACATCGAGTAGTATTTCGCAGGCAAATCCAATGTTCGCATGTATTACTTGACGTTTGGTGCAACAGTGTGAGGTTATGGTGATTTATTGCTAAATTGCTATAGTATCAAGGATCCATTATTTTGAAAAAAATATTTAACAACAAAGATGGTGAAAGTATAATTATATCACGCGTATGAAAACGTAAAATATGGCTGGCCTTTGGCCTTTGGACGATGAATCCAACTAGCAGCTATAAGAGCATTCGAAGATGAGGAAATGTTGATTTAAAATCGTGGACACTACTATAATTTTGCGAGTTTAGAAGAGCATTGCGGCTATCAAAAAAATATGGTTCGGAATTTGACACTGTAGATCTTTTTCTGGAACCTGCCAGTCGAGTGTCTTCTTTATGCCCCACAAGACACTATGAGAGGGATAAATATAGATAGAGTATTGCTAACAACTGATGGTGCTGTGCTGCTTATTCTGCTAACGCTGCTATTTGGTGTTTTCCATTATGTTTTATTTTCTTTTTTATGGCTAGTTGTGTTATATTCAAGTTGATGCTATTGGAAATATTGTGTTTTTGCGGTGTAGTCATGTTTACGTACGAATAGCAAATACGATCGATATTCTCATACTAACATTATGCCCTCTTCTACGGCTATGTATACGTATATTAAAATTATATGGCTGGCTAACATGAAATATATTCGAATTTTTATGGTTACTGGGTATGGCACTTTTTAGTGTGATATCATAAATTTCATATACGCAGCGAATAATTTCAGGTTGGAGCTGTACTTAAAGTGGAAGTGGATATGATGTGGAACAGATTGGTTCTGGATAGAATATCTAGTATACTATTTCCAGACTGAACATCTTTTTTTAAGGGGAACACTGTTGAAAATATTGTGTAAATCATTCTTAGGTATTTGTTCTGCATGTTTTTCGCTAGTTTTGCCGTTTATTAGTCCGAGTAATTTCACTCACCATGCCAGTAGTGGCGAAGGTCATCATCATAGTCACATTGTCTTAACAGACACGTTGTGAACTCGTAAAATGCATTAAGTCGGAGCTAGAGTATTGCCGACACGAATATTATCAATAGTTTTGAGGACTGTAGCTCGCCATCGTTCGCGGTTTACTGTCAGTTCAGTGGCGCTCCTGATACTCATATCCAGCAACTGTTTCGTCGTATCCACCCAGCGTGTAGGGGAGCGGCCACGGCGCCGCTCACTCGGAGCATGACCCTGAACTACAAGTTTCTCCATATTATCGCTTCTGTGTAGATGTCCGAAGAATGTAAGCAATCTCATCGACACAATGGAGGGTAGTCTCATTGGACTACCGAGCTCATCCAGTATGGAAACGTTAGTTCGATGAGCATTCTCCTCCACATCCACATTTCAAAAGCATCTATGCGAGCTAGATCTGCCTTTTTAACAGTCCAAGTTTCCGAGGCATACAAAAATATGGAGAACACAAGAGACTGAACCAGCGATATTTTGGTAGCTTTAGTGATGTTATTGTCACGCCATACCTTAGTAAGCTTTGTCATGGCCACACGTGCCTGTTGAATGCGCCGTCGAATCTCATTTTCACAGCTACTCGAATTGTCGATCAAAGAACCGAGGTACACAACACTTTGAACTACTTCACAACGACCTACTGACCTTGTTGCTCGATGATTATCATGCTCTCTATCTACGATCATAACCTTGGTCTTGTTGTAGTTAATACTTACTACGATCATAACCTTGGTCTTGTTGTAGTTAATACCAAGACCATACGCTGCACTGTGTTGTTCTAAGATGTTTAATAGAGCTACTAGTTCTTCCTGAGAAGCAGCAATAAGGGCTTTATCGTCAGCAAATCTTAAGTTGGATATTTTGCTTCCGCCAATAGTTATACCGCCATTCCAGTTGTCCAATACCTGTCTCATCACAAATTCAGAGTAAATGTTAAATACATCGGAGATGGCGAAGGTATTAGGCAGCAAAATGAGCTAACGGGTAACGATGTTGACAGTAGAGGAGACGTCTCCCAAGCAGCATTACAACGTTGTCACTACGTTGCGCATACGTCGCATTAGACAGACTCAACGTCGGACCCGACGTCGTTTAGACGTCATGTCGACCTGTATTTGTACCTAAATGGGGAATACAGATTCGGGTCGCTACGACGTCGGGGTACGACTTAATAGGGAACGTGTCTACCCAGTTGCCTACGTCGTCCATACGTTGGGTATTCTACACCTAAATTTAGTTGCTAGATACGGACATTATTCTGTGATTCGTTTTCCTACACCGATCGACCTAAGTTATACACAATAATAGTCAATGGCTTTTACCTTATATTCTACGTTGAACAAAATGGATGATGCTCTATATTATATGTTATAAGACAGACATTATACAACCATAAGTGCACTCCGAAGCACGAAATATGAATATAAATTTGTCAACGGAAGCTAGGTTACTGAGAAATGTAAATGAGATACCCGGAAAAAAATGACTCCCTACCAATATTCCAAAAGAAAACGTCATTATAAATTATTAATTAGCGTTAAGTGAACCAAAAATTTGTTTTTGGTATATTATTGCTTTTGTTTTAAATATGCTTTGTTATTGTTCTCTAATTACATATTACTAATTTCTTCACTCAGAGTTCTTTATATTCAGGTAAAATTCGAAAGTTTAATAACGTCTTTAATGGCCGTCATCTGAAAAGTTGTTAAAGATGGCATAATATACTATTTTACGTAACATAAACGAAAAATGAACCAATTCGGACCGGGTCTCCAAATTTAGTCATCAAAGGCGACCAAAGTACGAGATACGACGGCCAACGGACGTACCAAATTCCAACGTCCTGCGCAGTGGGTAAATTTGTAGTGTTATCTCCGTATGACAAATGTGACAACGTTCGGGCGACGTCTTGGGTACGGGATTGAATCCGACGTTGTCTGTGGTGCTTTTTTGGTGTAAATGTAAAACCTTGCACTGGTTTATTATATATGTTATAATTCTATATACAGTGAGAATATATCTAAATGATAATGCCTGCTGGTGTTAGGCGTGGTCTCAATATATCACTTAAAACAAACTCAACACTAGAACGAAAACACTTTTGGTAGGTTATGTTCACAGTCGTAGATGTATACGATTCATAACCATTAGGTTGCGTTACCCGACGTCGCCGACCCGCTAACAAATTTATAGGTTATGTTTGTAAATGGTAAGGTGTACGATTCACAACTCATAGTCGATTTGGCTGACGTTGATAGTGACTTATTAATCCGCAACGTAAATTAGGTCACTGGAACGAAACGTCAGTTTAGGTCGGATAAACTGACGTGCATAAGACGTTGGCAAATCAGCAGAAAGCTACGTAGCGGATTTTGACGTCGGCGGTTCGTCGTATATACCGACTAACAGCAAGCAACGTCGATTTTGATATAACAGCGACGTCGTTGGTCACCTCAACAAGTTGCGACCCCTATTTGCACTTAATTGGACGTCGCTTTAGGGCCACATTTAGGTCGAAGTCGGATAAATGCTTCTTGGGCTAACACTTCATGATCGGACGATACGGTATTCTTAAATGCTATATGCTATCATCAAATTGTATGTGTTCTTGTAAACGATAATATTTGGCTGCCACACAGCTAATCATATTTGTTTGTACATTTTCAATGTTATAAATATGCATCTGATGATAAGGAGACCATATTACCGATTTCAGATTAAATTATTGATCAAATATACGCAGCATACAAAAATTTAAAAGTATTGTTTCCAAGGTGAACGCTACTTTTTGTTATGAAGCCAAGTCTGTGCAATGCATTATCCATAATTTTGCTACTGCGTTCAGTAAAACAAGGTTTGAAATCAATGAATGGAGAGTTTTCAACACAATTGATATTAACTAAACTTATATCGGTAAGTGCATAGTCGTGTCGTAGGTTATAAACTTTTCTGGAAAAAGATGTGCTGTGATGTTAAGGAGCAGTCTATTGGTTTGACACCACTGATTGACACAAAATCACTTTGGATAAGGTTACAATCCCTAATATCTGTTACAGTTCTAAAAGTGTTTGATAAATCATTAAATAATAAATAATTACAATGTTTAATATACTAAGGGCCGGTTTCATAATCATTCTTAATTCGGTAATTAAGGTTAATCGGGCTTTTAGCTGTCGAATAGATTTCAGGATCTTTAATTGGGTAATTAAGTTATTTTAATTGTCTGTTAAGTTAATCCGAACTTTCGGTCAATTAGTGAATATAGTTGAGGAATTTAATATTACATAACCTATTTTAGTGTCAATCTGACATTTAAATTTTGGCAGATTGCAGATGCTGGTTTGTAACACGGATTGGCTATCTTATCTTGAATTTTTAAAGTGGATTTTTGTCTGTCTACCATTGAATATGTGTTGTAGCATTGATCAGGATTTATTTTTGGTCGAGCATGGGGTAAAAACTTGGTCAGTGTTAAAAGCCGCTTTGTTGATATTCACGTATTTATAGATGGATCTATTGCAAACTAGCAGCAGCTGTTCATCTAATGAAGACATTCCCATCTCCCAAAAAACAAAGTTCTACAGAAATCATACACCAAATCAAAAACACAAACTCAACACACAAGCGGTGTCAATATAGAATAATATGAGTTTTATACAGTACCCCGTATGACGTTGATGTCAACGAACATGCATAAAACTAAGAATTCCACCATTGTTTCCTGATGGACAATCTTCCCAGGTGTATCAACCACATTCATATTCACTCTAAGCGCTTGTTAATAAATTGACAGTTCCAAATGCATTACGAGACGCTTCCAAATTAAAATCGTGTTAATTGGAGAATTAACTTGAAGATGGATTAGCTGGTAGGCCAATTAGTGAATGATTATGAAACCGGCCCTAAAGTTCACAGCGAAAACCTTGAGGAACCCCGGACAAAACATTATTAATTGTAACAATTCACAAGATAAGTTTTACAAATTACATGTATGCTATCCCCACCTTCTATGTTGAACATACACGTATTCTGTGAAGTCCATCGTCTTGACCACGTGCTATAAATTAGACCACCTCAGCAGTCAGCATGGAGCATTTGAAAGCTGCCAAAGCCAAAACTGCTTTATACATTATTTTGTAGGTATACCGAGAAAGGATCTTTCTACGCTTTTGTAAGTACGAATGATCTATTTAAAGCTTTTCCGTGAACGAAAGTGGGTTAGCATCCTGGGATGCTCTATTGTTGTTTAAACTAGGTCTGGTTTAATGCGCTTTACCTGAATCGGTCATTAGGTAACTGGTGCAATTGACTTTCTCCTCTGTTATATCATGGGAATCCAGGTTACCCTGGCATTTTATAATTATTCTATGGATACTAAGTGCTTTGAAGGTATACGGGGTGGCATTTATTTCTTTGCTAATCCGCAGGATGCCATCAATAGTTCTGAGCAGAAAGAGAAAAGTATTTTGGATTATTCTTCTATTAACCATATTACTTGAATATGGTCAAGAATACTTACTATATTTTGAAATAATTTGATTAACCATTTATATTTCGTTATCTATATAATTGTAATTTTATCATTTTCAAACGTTTTGTAGTTTATTATATAAATCAATAACATTTAATTTTAATTCTAAATAGATTGTTGAAGTTTTTATTTGTAATATAGATTTCTGCCGAAATGACTTATAATTAGTCATCTAATTTCTAACCTACTTTAAAGACTCACCTATACCCTTATTGTTTTAACACTAATTACCCTATTTATTTATATTTGTTTGATTTTCCTTCTTACGAAAGTTGACTGCCTCACTGCGAACATAACAATCTTCCCTAGACATTTGCTTTGGTGATGATAATGAATGTTGTCTTTTACTTCCCACACCGATAGGTGAGGGGAGTATTGTGATCGCGAAAATTTTCGATTTTGAGATAATACACTTTTTGGGCGTTTCATGATGTCTACATAACGAAAATCCACGTCACTCATTTCCGTCGGTCTGTCTGTCTGTCGGTCTGTCGGTCTGTCGGTCTGTCGGTCTGTCGGTCTGTCGGTCTGTCGGTCTGTCTGTCTGTCGGTCTGTCTGTACGCGTTTTTGTGTCCTCGTAATCTCAGTAACCGCTGCATGGATTGTGATGAAATTTGGGCAGCGATATGCTGGGGGGTCGTAGTAGGTAATGTTCTTATAATTTTGAAAATCGGTGCAGGGGCGGCGGAGTAATTAGCAAAAAACAAAAAAAATTAAATATTCCTCAAACTTCGTTTTTAGGCGTTTTAGAGGTTCCTGATCATTTTTTACTTTTTTTTGGGTGGGGGTGAAATTGGGGTGGTTGGGGGGTGGGGGGTTGTAAAATTGAAAAATTTGTTGCTTTCATAATAGACTGCCCACTGACCCATGAAGGAAGACCTAGCAACATAAATAACTTTTTTAGGTCCATCCGAACATTGCCTTGCCTATTACAGAAACCAAAGGACTTAGAATTTTTTCTGGTGTAAACATACGAGAGTATTGCTTTAGATCCTTCTATATTGTGTTACAAGGAAACTGTTGAATTGATGTTAATGAAATTTTGACACAGTATTACTACCGTGGCGAGGATGGAAAACGCGTATGGTTTTTATAAATCGTGCCAGTGGCATCGCAGAAATAATAAAAAAAAGTAAAAATATAAAAACAGCTCAAACTTCGTTTTTAAGCGTTTTAGAGGTTCCTGATCATTTTCTGCGTTTTTTTTGGGTGGGGTGAAATTGGGGTGGTTAGGGGGTGGGGGGTTGAAAAACTGAGAAATTTCTTGTATTCATAATAGGGTGTAGGGTAGGGGCTGTGAAGGAAGACCTAGCGACATAAATCAACTTTTTAGGTCCATCCGAACATTGCCTAGCGTATTACGGAAACTAAGGGACTTAGAATTTTCTGTATACATACATACGAGTATTTATTGCTTTAGATCTTTTTGTATTTTGTAACGTGGACACTATTACATTGATTCTAATTAAATTTTGACGCAGTATTATTACCGTGGTGAGGATGGAAAACGCGTGTGTTTGTTAAATATCGTGTCAGTGGCAGCGTATATAGCAATAATCAAAAAACTAAAAGTATGAAAACAACTCAAACTTCGTTTTTAGATGTTTTAGGCTGTCCATTGACCTCTGAAGGAAATACTTAGCGGCATAAGACAATTTTAGGGGAGGGAGGGCTGCCGATGATTTGGTTGCAAGGAGATCTCAGACTAAAGCTTCATGCTATGGGAAAATAATAAACTGATATCACAGTAATGTGTGGGAAGTACTGAGTCAATCAACTTGACTCCATTTTTTAATATAATATGTAAGATCTGCCTGTGAAGGATTTTGACCTATTGCGATGAACTTCAGTTATTTTTTGTAGGATAAGGTCATTCAAACAAAAACTCCTTATTTTTCTATATGCGACGTTTCGACTTATATTAGGTCATCTTAAGGCAACTAAAACAAAAATGTGGTGGTGAAAACTTCGTTTATCTGATAAGTTAACTTATTGGGAAAAATACTTTTATTGTTTTTGAGGTTTTTTTAGTTTAGTTTAGTTTAACTAATTTTTTTATAGCTTGCACCATCAATCGTTTTAGTTGCCTGAAGATGACTCAATAAAAGTCGAAACATCGCATATAGAAAAATAAGTAGTTTTTGTTTGAATGACCTTATCCTACAAAACATAACTGAAATGTAAGATCTGCTTCTTCTGTGATATTCAAGATTTTGTCCATCATTCTTTGTAGACCCGCGGTACTCTGGGCTATTACCAAGATATCATTGGCAAATCGGATGTTGTGTATGACTTTATCGTTTACCTTTATTCCCGCTGTTTCTGCAGATTCTTGCTTAGCTTTCTCTGAGTAGAGGTGAAAAAGTATAGGAGAGAGAGTACGCATTCCTTGTCTTACACCCCTTTTTATTCTTATCTCGTCTGACGTTTTCTCTCCTTCTCTTAAAACAGCTCTTTGATTATGGAATATCTCTGCTTGCTGTAGTCGAAGCTGTTCATCAAACGTATTTTCAACAAACGCCGGTGTTCCACAAGGATATCTCTCGCCCCTGTTTCTGATGTATATGAACGAGCTGCTGGAAATAACATGCAATCAAATTTACAGCTTCGCATATGATAGTATATTCATCGTGCATGGAACCAGGCAAGCCAATATCATACCAGGAGACGGTACTTCGGCGACAGCAACATGTTTCACAGATCAACGTAGGCAACAGCACTGACAAAAGAGTCTCCCATTTGCCGTGGAAATGGAGGATCTCCCAATGGTCGAGTCAACTTCCTTCAAGGTCAAGCTTTTGGGGATTAACATCAACAACAGCATGTCCTCAATATTGCTAAAACGGCATCCCAGAAGCTTGGAGTTTTGTTCCGCTATAGAAAGCTGTGTATACCAGAGCAACTACTGCTGCTCTACAAGGCACAGATCCGACCATCGCTGGAATATTGCACTTAATACACTTTATCTTGCTCTTGTACAGTCACATCTCACCTACGGTATTTTAGGCTGGGGAGGAGCAACAGTCACCCATATGAGACACCTTGAAATTGCTCAGAAGCGTATCATTAAAATAATTCATAATAAACCAAAGACCTACCTACCAATGATTTATATCTACAAACTAAAGTATTTGACATAAGACAACTATATACCTTTCAACTATTTATATTTCAGTACAAAAACAGAAGTATTCAAACTAAAGTTGACCATACATATGCCACCCGTCAGAAGGCACAATCGCATATTTCGGTACCGAAACCAGAAAAATCAGTGCTGTTGAGATCGTGGATGTTACTTGTACCCAGACTGTACAACAGTTTGCCTTTAGAATACAGGTCCTTGAACTCTTTGAATTTATTTAAAGTAAAAGTCAAACAATGGATATATAAAATCCCTAGAACAACTCTTCATGAGTACATAGAACAAAAAACATTTAAGTTGGTCTTTTTTTCATAATTTACTACTAATGTACTTATTATAATAACAAAATTAAAATAACAAAATAGATGGAGGTCATTATCACGGACAGAGGTTTTAATTTAATATTATTATGTGTATGTTTAGAAATTACTCTCTCTTATTCTTTTTTTCCAATACACAGGGTTTTTTATTGAAGTTGTAATAGTCGGACACCATGTTTATTCTATTGTCCCCTGATATCTCGCAGTTTTTTTTTAGTTTTATGTAGCGCATCATATCAAATTATCAATTAAGATTTTTACTCGTCTGTAATTTGTTTTTTGTATTTACTTTGTTTTAGTCTGTACCTATTGTAAGATTAAGATTCTTTTTACAACTATTATGCTATTCAGTCATTGGCTTATGGCCAGCACAAGTTTTTACTTTTTGGGCTTCTCCAAGTTTGTTGTGCAGATATTCCATTTAATGTAAATTTGTGTATATTGTTTACTTTTTATCACAATAAACTACTAAGCTACTAAACTACAGAGTGTCCATTTATTGTGTAATTCTTCGATATCTCGCAAAGTGTACCCGATAGAAGAAAATGTCAAATACTAAAGTTATTTAAATACTTAAGACGCGTATCCCAAAAATATTTTGAAATATACAGGGTGTTGCGGGAAAGTAGGACAGTGATCAACTTGATTTTTTTATATGGAACCATAACTTCTTTTAAACTTTTCTAGTTTCCATCATGGATGTCTATTCAACCTCTGAATATTTTTCGGATTGGTTGCACCGTTGCCAAATTATAATTTATTTTCTATTAATTTCCGGATTTGCAAGGTCGCAAGTAATACGCCCATATCGATATATTCATTTAACTTTTCTCAGTAATATTACACAGCGAGTTACTTGAATACTAAGTGAATATTATTTTGTATGTTACCAGCAATGTGCATCTACAGGGTGCTTTTGGCAGAATTTTAAATTACAATTTGAAGGTAATTTAACTTTGTTTTATTAAATGTAACACCCTGTATGTTTTATTTTAAATCGAAATATCTGCTAATACCCTATCTGGCCTTGTCATATAATTTTTGACGTTTGTGACGTTGCCAAGTTATAAATTATTTTTCTAAATTTTCAAATATATCCGGTATTTATTAATAGAACACCCGACGGCTACAACCTGGAGCGTTTCAAATCTAAGATGCACAGACACTTATGCTCTCGCAGCGCTTCTACAGCGTCATAAGTTTTTCGGCTTTGCTGGAGGCTAACCATAAAAAAAACTATAAAAAGAAAACAAAAATAAAGGACCCATGGACTGCCCTAATAGCATTGGGCAAACATTTCCGTAAAGGATAGATAGATATCCTTACCCACCGTGCCCCCCTACGCCATTGAACTGGACCTGTATAGTTGAAATTGAATCCTCTCTAAAATAAACTTGTTGACGGAATCTTAGTAAAGGCCCATCGCAAAAGTGAATTGGTCCCGTGTACTCAACAGATAGACCAGGCGTGGCACGAAGCCGTTCATATATCCTTGTTTACACAGTCTAATTTCCATGTCAACGCAAACACCCCGTCGCAGTTTGTCGACGATGCAGTAATTACGGTGTAATAGCCAACGGCTACTCCAGAATAGTCATTGGCTCGCAGTACGTCGTCATGTAATGGGGGTAGGACTGTTTCCCCCATGTGGCAACTCAGCATTGTTAAGGTGGGCGTCCAAAATTAAACTCTTATGAGATGTTCAGAATCATAAAAGCTGAAGTTCTACATGCCATAAAAACAGCCAAGCCCAAGAAAGCAACGAGCCCAGACAATATTCCAACAGAGCTCTTGCAAATGATCCACGAAGACCATATCAATGTCTTTACTAAGTTTTTCAACAATTTATATGCTTCTGGTAAGATACCTGAGGAATGCTTGAAGTCTGTTTTTATATCCCTTCCGAAAAAACAGCGGGCAAAGAGATGCGACAAATATAGGTTAATTAGCCTCATGAGCCACACACTTAAGGTCTTCTTTCGCATAATACATGGAAGAATAAGAAGCCACTGCGAAAGGGATATAGACGAAACACGATTTGGTTTTAGAAACGCACTTGGAACCCGTGAGGCACTTTTGGCCTTAAATGTACTTCTCCAGAAGTGTCGCGACCAACGTGAGGACATCTATGTGGCTTTTATCGATTATGAAAAAGTATTTGATAGGATTCAACACGATAAACCTCTGAATACTCTAAGGACGTCCGGAATCGATGGTAGAGATCTTCGTATCATACAAAACTTGTACTGGAACCAAAAAGCAGTTATACGTTTCGATGAAAGATTAACTGACGAATGTTGTATTCAACGTGGCGTAAGACAGGGTTGCATTCTTTCCCCACTATTGTTCAACCTTTACTCGGATGTGTTTTTCAAAAAGGCTTTGCAAGGTATAGACCGTGGAGTGAAAATTAACGGCGAACTAATTGATACTATTCGGTATGCCGACGACACGGTTTCTTATGCGATAGTATCCAGGGCCTTCAAGAGTTGTTGGATTGCGTAAACACGACGGGACGGGAAATGAGTCTAAAAATGAATGTCTCTAAAACAAAATTTATGATATTCAGTCGCCAACCACACGCCGATGCTTCCCTACATACAGACCAACAAAATGTGGAGAGAGTCAACCATTTTAGATATCTTGGCTGCTACATTACGGAACAACTAGACCCAGATAAAGAGATCAAGTGCAGAATAGAAACAGCTCGCACAACTTTCCTAAAATCATTCTTCTGCAGTGACAACTTAAACCTCGGATTGCGCCAGAGAATGGTAGCATTCGAAATGTGGTTGTATAGAAGAATGCTCCGAATACCGTGGACGCCACAAAGGGCTATTTAGTCGATCTAGCCGGACAAAATTATTTGTGCTATTATTTATATTTATAATGTGTTATAGTTTCAGTTTGTGACATTTAAACTAATCAAAACATTCTTAGGAGCCAAATGATATGACTTGATTTTATTCACGGTTTATTCCGAAATTAGATGATACACCTGTTATTATATACATATTCAAATGTGCCTTAAAAACATCTAGGAAGACTGCTCTTCATCTGAAGGCATCTCCGTAGTTAAATCATTGTCTGAAGATTCATTATCCCAGGACCTTCTTGTTGGGTTCTGCTGGTAACAATATATAAGTAACTAAATTCAAAAAATGCCCACAAAAATAGTTTGTCGTACTTGTTGGATTGATTTAATCGTAATTTTAGAAAGCATTTGAAAGTGGAATCGTTTTTTATCTATCCTGGTACAAGAAACCCTTAGCTAAATATCCTTCAAGAAATGGGCATCCGGATTCACCCTGAAGTACAACTAAATGGTTCGAGTTTACGAAATTATCACGTAAATATAACCTAACCTCACTTATTATACCTAAATAATAGGTATAAAACTGCAAATTAGTTATAGTGAATACATAAATACATACCTGCCTGACACGACTCCATAATAAAGTAATAAATAATATAATCCCGATGAGCTAAAATACTTGAAAATACGTAAGTCTGGAGCAGTTGCTGCACAGAGAAATGTATGTACAATCTAATAGTGATCAGGTTTAGACTTGCAGAAATCGCAAACGCTGTGGAGGGGAGGGACGTTATGCGTATTCCGTATACATATTTTATCTAACTTTTGCAAAACGTCATTTGGATTAAGATTTGTGAAATTGAATTATGTCCGCCTAGATCAACCAAATAATCCTTAGTGGGACGGCCCTACGGACCAACGAAGCAGTTTTAAATAGAGCAAGTGCCGTTCGAGAGTTGATCAAGACAATCGAAATTCGGAAAATATCGTACTTGGGGCATATCCTTCGAGGGGACCGCTACAGAATCCTTTAACTCATAACGAAAGGCAAAATCGAGGGTCGCAGAGGTATTGGAAGGAAACAAATGTCATGGCTGAAGAACATTCGCGATTGGACCGGAATACGAGGTGCCGAACAACTATATAGATTAGCCGCAGACCGTGATCAATTCGCCAATGTAATTGCCAACGTTAGGGGGACCTGATACGGCACCAGAAGAAGAAGAAGATGAGATGTTACCTCCATAAGAAATTTATTTTAGATATCTGCATCCTGTAAAAATCATGTGGAACCTCTTGGGGCACCTCCGCTTCTACGCTCCGTACTGTGGCCCTGAGCCTCTGTTTCTGTGCGGCTAAATTTTGCTCGCCAGTGCGGCTAAACAGCCCACATACTAGACTGATAGAAGCCCAGCACCGGTACTCTGTAACTAAGAAACGTGTTTCTATGCACTATATACTAAGGGATAGGGTGGCCTTGTAAATATGTCAGCGTAGAAGGCATTGTGTGGTAGGCACCCGAAACTTCCCGATCGTCATGGTTGTCATGGTGGTAGAAACAAGTTTCTATCTCATGTTACAGAGTACCAGCACAAAATCAAAACTAATTCCTTACTGCCAATCCACGAAGATATGCCTGATCTCTCCTTGCGTAGATTATGGTCCAGAAAACCATCAATTACAACAGCTTTCTAACTTGAACCCGATGGTTGTAAGCCTGGAGTTGAATGGTCAGAAATTTGGATGACCCAAACACTAGTAGAAGTGACCAGTAATCTAACTGTTGGTCAAGAATCCCCTGACTTTGAGGTCCGCCGAAAGGAATGGTCGACTCTAAACCAAATTCGCACATCGCAATGAATGTGTTTTTTGTTTTGTGTTGGCTCAACTGTTTTACTTTTTTGTGAATATTTTCATGTGCACTGTAACCATACAATAAATTCAAATATATTTCCACAGAACATGATATTATACTTCTGTGAAACAAGTGAATGGTGAGTTTTTTATCTCATGACACAGGACATCTCCGAAAGCGGTTTCCACAGTGCCATATCAAACACAAAGTAGAGAAGAAGAACCTGAAAAAACAGTGTTTGTAATGAAAACCTCTACTTGACTGAGGAATCGGAATAATCAGAAAATTTTACGTCCGAATATGACCTTAATTATGTACTTGACCTCCAAGGTCATGATATGGAGGCCACGTTAGTTTTGAAAGTCATGGTCTATGTCATGATCATATTCAAAAGTCAGATTTCGCGCCCTTTCCAATCCCGGGGTAAAAAATTGGTGGTTTCTGTTTAAAAATTAACTATCCTGAACTGAAAATAGCCTTGTAGGTTAAGGTCATGACTAAGGTCATACTCAGACTTTTGATGTTTCTGCTCCTGATTCCGAAGACAAAAAAAAGGTTTCCATTAAAAAAAAGATTGCATATTACCTTGAATACCAAGGTCAAACTAATGGACTAGGTCACTGTTAGATGATTGGAACCCTTCAACTTCCTGAATTTTTCCTAATTTTAAGATTTTTAGAATTATTTGGAAAGGCAAAGAAATCTCACGTAGACTTACCACTGCGCACTCTCATTCAATGGCCGAGCTACACGCAGCTGCTATGCTGCGTCCTTTGTTAATACACGGGGTAGTTCGCTCGGACCTCTCTGGCGCACTTATTCACTGGCAGCAATATTTTGATCTTTAAAATTCGGCAAACGGAATTCCAGACTGATTTTTTGCAGACAACCCTATATCGACGTGTTTGCAATAAAATTATCTTTATTTTGATATAAGTTTCATGCATTAACCACACAGGTGCAAATTACTATTATTGATGTACCTGTTTATACCTGCCTACCCTATAGTTGGGACGGGAAAAACGTAGCCAACCTAACGTTTGCATATTCTATGGACTTCATACTTTCGATTGGTATGTGATTTGTCTATTAACCAAACCAGTAAAATGTTTAAAACAAAATAATTTTTCAACATTCAATTAATCATATCCTGGATTGAAATTTTTCAGCCAGCCCACTGGCGATATGTTTTTTGACATATTAAATTTAATATAACATGGTTTTCATCCATTAACCCGTTCGGTGAAGGTCGTTTTATATTCGGATCTTCTACTATTACATCATGCATGACAACTAATACACAATACACGAACACCATAATATGCAGAATGTTACAATATCTAACCCCATGCCAAACACCCTGTATATTATGACTGACACAAATTTGATGGTACTCGAGTATACATACAAATCAAGAACAGCTTGTTTTCTAGGTTGCCTGTGTACAAACTCATACCAAAACGGCTCCTCTATAATTTGAAAGGCAAACCGCTCAAGATATCGAGAGCAAATACGTTGCTCGAAAATTCAACCCACAAACAAATTTTATTTATATCATAGCGTACGACGAAGCTTGTGTATCTTCCAACAAAAGACGCAGATGTGTCTTTCAATCCTGTTGCTACCTTGAAGCAATTTGTTTTCAATTTATCAGGCAAATACGCATTTGATAATACACAGTCGGCAATCTCGTACTTTTCAATTCAGCGCTGCGGCAGATTTGTCTCCGCTACCTCAAGGCTTTCGCTCCAATTGGGAATAAAGTCAAGAGGCGAATATGTTTCTTTAACCTTATTTTTCTGTCATAAAAATGTACCTCAGATTACCGTTATATTGTTCATAAAAAATTGCGCCACAAGTCTTCCCATACGTTCTCGATGACAACAAGGATTTTGGGGTCAACATGTTCGATAAGACTTCTTAATTCAAGAAACATGGCGTTCAGAGATTGTAGTAAACCAGCAGAAATCAAGACTCTGCGTTAGAGAGGTGAGTCAGCGTTCAAGTATAGGTTTTAATGTAGAGCTGAGTTCATAAATTGGTAGACACTTAGGCCCGATTTTATCAACATGCGCATTTTAACAGAGACTTTGACCAATCAGAGCAGTTCTTTCAAGGATATCAATCAAGCTATTGCGCTACAACTGCGCGAACCCATGGAGTCGTGATACAGAAATTGAAAATGTAATAAAAAATTAATTAAAAGGTTGATCCCTTTTTTTTTCGCATTTGTTGTCGATAACTTTAATTGTATGTTCATACCTCAAAGTTTGTCGACATGATGGTGGAACACATTGTATTTCATGGTATGTAGTAGAATAGTATCCCATGAACGAGTAAATTTTCACAAAGCAGCTCCAATGCACACAATTGCAGTTTTCATTCCTACACACTCCGTTCAGCTCCAGCTACAAAGTTCTACTGAGCAGAGGAAACCACGTATTACAACTTCCCGACAAAGTTGCCGTCACTTTCCGCCAAAAGCAATAATTCTCAACAGCCGTAAAGATATCGTGTCTGGCTGCCTGAGAAACGAATTCTAATTCAAATATATGAGACGTAAATCATTTCTGCTCTCAGCCGGATGCCTGGGGCGGCATCTGTTGGTTTTCACAGAATCGCTGCTAGACATGGAACTTTGTTAATCACATCTTAGTTGCGCCCGCTGCTCTAAATAAGGACACCCAGCCGGAATCTGCAGATAAGGACTTTGCCGAGTAGTCACCTCATCCGGAAAATATGCGAGATTGAGCTTGTTGTCTGATGGCTTTATCAGATGGACTTGTCAGAATAATAAAACCATGATGACATAGTTCAATATGTCTCTTGCTATTCACATAACCAGAAGAATAGCATTTTACGTCCCAAAACTATAGTTTACGGTGGCGAAAATTCTGAACATTTTATGTCTAAGAAGATGTATCAGAAATTGTCTAAACAATAAAATATGTACAATCTATTAATGAAATCACAGAGAAGTGATGAAGCTCATACTATCAACGTGAACCAGTTCATTGGGTTTGTCAAAATCTTCGTATTTGTCGGTATGCTTTTACTCTTATACTTCTTCTATTCTTGTAACTGAATTTTATACGCCAGACGCTAGATGATGTATTAATGATTTTTGTAATAATTTCGTACTTTCTATTCTATTTATTCTTTCTATTCATGAAATCACAGAGAAGTGATGAAGTTCATACTATCAACGTGAACCAGTTGAGTCGGTTTGTCAAAATCTTCTTATTTGTCGGTATGCTTTTACTCTTATATGTACTTCTTCTGTTCTTGTAACTGAATTTTATACGCCAGACACTAGATGATGTATTAATGATTTTTGTAATAATTTTGTACTTTTTTGTACCTCTATACGATACAATTTACAGATTTTCAACAGCTGTCTGTTAGCATGCTTTCTTATTCAAGCCATTTCATCGCTGTATACTCTTGTCATAAACTTCTAAAAAACCTTTTTTTCATAGTCTGTATAGTATATCCATCACAACGTTGTTTAGCTCTAAATCTCACTCAAACTTTCCACCTCTCACTTCTTGTTTGACTTCAAGAAACTAATGAAGCTAATGTGTAGAGTAATGTCAAGAGAGTATGGGGATGAACCATAATTTCCACTCCTAATTCACAGAATCGCTGCTGGACATGGAACTTTGTTAATCACATCTTAGTTGCGCCCGCTGCTCTAAATACGGAGACTCGGCCGGAATCTCCAGATAAGGACTTTCCCGAGTAGTCACCTCATCCGGAAAATATGCCAGATTGAGCTTGTTGTCTGATGGTTCTATCAGAATGGTAGAACCATGGTGATGTAGTTCAATCTGTCCTGCTTCTTACCATTCTCGTAACCAGAAAAACAGCATTTCATGTCCCAAACTATAGTTAAGTCAAAGAGTAGGTAACCAACCCCGTGGAGGCGAATTTCTTTAGCCATTTATGTCTATGAAACGAATCAGAAATTAACGAAACTAGTGCTATATGTGTATGTGTCCTCCATTCTGTTCAAATACCTATCCTATCGCTTTATACCCTTGTCATAAATTTCTGAAAACCCTTTTTATAATTTATTTACTTATTTAATCATGTCAGAGCTACAGTTGAATCAATTGGTTTGTTTTGTATACAGGGTTGGGATAAAATATGGAACCAAGCAAATAACCTTGGAACGGAAAGAATGATATGCGTATAGTGCATCCGAAGACATTATGATAGCTATTAATGTAGTTCCGGTTTAACCGGAAGTACCGTCAACTTTTTTAATTCAAATGGGGCACCCTGTATATTACTGCAGATTTTAATACATCTAATTTTTCCGAATACGTCCATAGTGGTTTGGGTGTTAGTTTCTGTAAAAACGGGAAAGATAAAGCTTCTTCATATGTTCAATATGCCGGCCATTTACCTCCTGAAGTCCTGATCCTGACGTGAATTGATTCGACAAGGTAACTCAGCAATTTGTCAACAGACTTGTAATACTGTCAGGAAGTAAACGGCGGGCATTTTGAACGTCTGAGATAATTCCTTGACAATTCATTTTAAATGTTCTTATTGTAACACACCAAATAAAATGAACGTTTCGTTAAATAAAAAGGGTTTACCTTTCCCATTTTTACAGAAACAAATACTAAACCTACTATGGACGTATTCGGAAAAAAAAGATGTATTAAAATCTGCAAAAATATACAGGGTGTCCCATTCAAATTAAAAGAGCTGACGGTACTTCCGGTTAGACCGGAAGTACATTAATAGCTAACATAATGTCTTCAGATGCATTATGCGTCACTACATCTACCTGTAAATATTCAGCAATATCACCCTTTCCGTTTCAAAGATATTTGCTTGGTTCCATACTTTATCCCAACCCGTATATATTTTTTCATTTCATTTATTTTTTAGCTTTTTTATTTTTATATATTATATTAGTATTAGTTAACTAGTAGTCGTATGAAGAAAGGAAACCATATACATATACAGGGTGTCCCAGAAATAACACGCCAGAGTGACATGGGAGGTAGATTGACTTTAGATCAATCAGATGATATCGACATTACCTTAGTAAAAGTTTTCTAGTTTTCGAGATATTTCCACTTTTAAGGTTTTTCAAAAGATTCCGGCTTTTGCTCCTTTTGTTGCCTGTTATGATTATAAAGACCCTCGAACCTATTATCTGTTTTTTCTTGGGCTACTATTAATAGTTGGTTGAGACAACAGAGTATTGATTTCATTGAACACTAGCACGGCACATTAAAAAAACAACCGAATTATTATATTTTGTTTCAATGCGAAAATCTTAACTAAGGTTTGACTAATTAAACTGTGAATAAGAATAAGAATGAACCAGACTGACTCAGCAAATGCTCTTAAAAACCAGCTTACTGAATGCTCTTTCAAAAATAGTACATTCATGGGTTCTTTTTACGAAAACTTGAACAGTCCCAAGTTTTGTCATTGAAGCGTGTCGACGCCGACTGAACAGCCCAGGAACCATGAGATCATGGCCTCGAAAGTCTTACATAATACAGAATGAAGAGCTTCGGTGCATTAGCGACAAAGTTTTTTTTGAGGGCTGCTCAAATTTTGATGAAAACTAAGCTGCGGTATTTTTTAAGTCCATAGTAAGTAGTGCTGCTATATTTTTGAAAAGCGGTGCATTGGTGCTAAGGTAATTACGACCAAGAAGAGGCAAAAGTACCAGAGCCCTTCCAGACTTTAAGAGTTCTTAACCATGTCCGTTGCCTTTAAGTGGTGAAAATAGAGTAGCAGAAAGATTGACGATGGCAAAGCACCAAGAATTTCATGAGGGGTAAGGCTGGATATGTGAGAAACATGTAAATAATTAATTAGTACCAGAAGATGGCTGTAAAGAGGTAGGGTAGGTGTGGCGCTTGTAGCTCAATTAGCGAGAGTACAAGAGTACCGAGCTGGAGGTCCCAGGTTTGAGTCCCGCCGGACGCTGACATTTTCTGGTAAACATTTAAAACAATAAGCCAAATAAAACCTAAAAAACGCAACCTTAAGGCTTTAAAGTAAGTATGTTACGCCTCAGAGATTAAAGATTGAACCAAAATCCATCACCTGAACATTCTGAGAGCAGGGGTTGCTTACGTCCCACATATTATTTGAATTAAAATCGGTTTCTCATACAGTCAAGCAAGGCGGTCTAAAACTATTGCTTTTGGCGGAAAGTGCCGGCAACTTTATGAGGGAGTTATAATACGTGGTTTCCTCTGTTGACTGAAACTTTGGAACTGGAACTGGAACTGGAGTTGAAGGAAATGTGTGGAGGTTGCTGCTTTCATTGTGAATATCTCAGTAATTACGTAATAATGGAAACTGTGAACATATCTACGCATAAAGAAAGAGATTTTTTAGGAGAACGTTGAACTATGCACGCACAGAACAAGTGGCTCCGTCGAACCGCTTGTTACCTAGGGAACATCGTGGATATTGACACATCGTCAAGGCAACAGGCTGACATTTCTTCTATTCTCCATCTTTGCTCTTATCTCCTTCCTGTAGCCCTCCCGTCCCCATGGGGATTAGTAGTTCAGTTTTACGATATTTCAGTAAGTTCTTTTGTCTTACTCTTACTGTAGCATTCCTTCTTCCCTTTTGTTTTTATGGCATAGCTAATGAATGTTTTGGTTTAAGACCATTTCCGTCTGCTTCCAATCATCTCTCCTATCGTGGTTTTTACATTTAGTTCGCTGTTTATTTGCTCCTATAGTTCTAATCTCAATGTCGGCCATCTCTCACTGGCCACATTGGTCTGTTCTAGACTATCCGCAGTAGCCACATAAACTGGACTGGCTGATATCAATTTGTTTGTTGTAGGTACCAAATTAGACATGGCCTGATAGGGAATTGAGACATTCCTGCAGAGGATAAAATGCTTTGGATTATACATAAGTAACATTCCTCTCCAGTAATCTCATGATCATACCTAACAGTTTCAACTTTATCCCAGGTTTGATTTTAGAGTTGAGACAGTACCCCAGGTCTGATTAAGGGCTCCTCCGCAGAGATTATCGTTAGCTACCTTGTATCCCTATCTTTCGATTATTGTTCGTTTACTAAACTCAATATCACACGTGTTAAATCATGCAGGCGAATGAACTACGGTAAGTATAGAGCGTACTTAGTGATAGCTCACCAACTAATTGCAATCACAATCACAATCACTGAAGTATGTTTTCATTCTTCGTATTTTTTCACAGACAAAAGGGATAGCCATTAAGACCCATAACACCCTTACACCAAGACCGTTCATAAACTCTCGGACCTACCTTTATCAAGTGCCATAAAAAATAAACACATGGTACCAAAGTTTTGTAAATATAAGCGGGTACTTACAGGATGAGTGTCATGCGGAATGATGGTTAAAATGAAGTATGCTCACAAAAGAAACCTCGTAAGAGCAGGCTCCGTTCAGATAACGTTAAAAGAGTAAAAGAACCACCAACCGACGCAGTAAAAAAGCGGCTGGAGGTAGCGCGTTAAGACCGAGTCATAGATTAGTCGAATTGCTCTTCTGGATACTGAAAGTATGTAAATGATTGGTTATGCAAAATCCTTCCATGTGCGGACCTTGAAGATGGTCAAAAGCATCGAATCAATCCATCATCAGCATCATTATTTTTAATGAAATGACGCTCCTGCTGCAAATTTTATGAAGCCTCCTCTTATTTCCCATAAATACAGATGTCACAGAAAAGCCTTCATCGGACAGGGGTAACAAATCAGCGGCTAAAATATCACGTCTCTATTTCCCCAAGAAGTAAATAAAAGCTGTGGACACGAATTCGCGGCGAACATTATTTATTCACCGCCACCGTAAACGTCAGACGATATATCAAAAGTAACAATAAAATCTGTTTCGTATTTGTTACATAATATATACTGCACAAAACGCACGGACTAACTGGTTTCATAAATCGCTCGGGCGTTTGCTTCCTTAGCACAAATAGGCCGGTGCAACTTTTCATCACCGCGTGGCTTATTATGATTTTGCTTCCGACAAAAAAGCTTCACTTTTCATCAGTGGTGGCTTGTCTGTAAGTGCTATAGGGCTACAGTCAACCAAAAAGGTACGTAATTATAATAAAAAAGTTTGTGCTAACAATAAACTGTTCATGAAATTTGCGCCAACCAACTGTTTCATGTATCCAATAAACGAGGGTTTATGAATTGTTGAGAGATGTGTCTCAGAAATTGTATTCACAAATAATAGTTTCTGAATAGCATAAACACCGTTTGTGAATGACACAAAGTAAGTTTATTGATATAACAAAATATATGTTATGGTTTCAGTGATTATTGTTTACTATGCACACAAACGCATTTACTAAATGAATTATCAATGTTTATGGTCCTAGCGTATTCTGCATACTGTATCAATAAGGCGATTAACTGTATTCACAAAGAATAGTTATGTATTTTATAAACACTGTTGGTAAATTCAAGAAGAGCAAGTTTATTGATATAATAAATACACAGTGTGTCTCAACTAAAATTTCCCACCCATCTTATCTCTGAAATTATCGTAAAATTGAAAATCGCTGTGACACGTCGATTTGTACCTAAGGGGGATTTTTTTCATCGAATACGTAAACACTGTGCTGTCAACCCCCTCACACCCAGCAGCGCATACTTCAAAATATTAAATGAGACTACCATACTTGTGATAAATCAATTTGAATTCCCTTCAAAATGATCTATCATAAGTATCGTGGTCTCTTTTAAAATTTTGGAGTAGGGGCTGCTGGAGGTGAAAGGGTTGATAACACAATGATGACGAATTCGGGGGAAAGTTCCCTCTCGAAATACAAAGCGACGTGTCACGGCGATTTTCAGTTTTTCTGATAATTTCAGAGATAACATGGGTGAGAAATTTCAGCTAGGGCTGCCTGTATAGTATGGTATTAGTAATTACCATCTGATATAACAAACGCATTTTTCAATTCAATTGTTGATGTTTATGGTCTTAACGTATTTTACTTACTGCATCAATGAAACGGTGTGACTGAGACTACTTAAATTTTTAACTGAATTATATAGGGGAGGGCCAAGGACGTGCCAAATTTTTGTTAACTGTACCTAATATAAACATAATTCAGTGGAACTCGTGTTTCTCTTTCTCATTGTAAGATGGTTAACTATTCTTGTATAAAAATAAAATAAATAAAAACCATTTATTTTTCAACTTGAAATATGTAACAAACAAAACAAAAATATAATGTAAAAATGCTACCAACATTTGCTTCTTCTAGAGTGGATTCCATTAACACCTAGTTTGTTCAATGTAGATTGGATACTGACACAAAAAAAAGTGAATTTTCACCCAACATTCGAATGTCGTATAAAAACTATGAACTCCGAACGTGAAAGAAACTTCTAGCGGGTATAGGTACCCCTAACAGCGATCCCGAACGCCGTGCCGGAGAAAGAGATTGGCGCGTGATGCGAAAAATTCTACAGGTACATATCGTCATCAATAATGCTTCTCCGTTCACTGGTTAGGTTCTCATTCTTCTTCCTCAATTAAGGACAATCGAGGTACATGTATTTGTACAGGTTAAATTCAATTGGCGAATCCATGCAGCAACGATTCGTGCCAGTATGGAATAGCAGAATAGTTCGGGATCGATGTTGGGGTACCCGCTAGAAGATAGTGAGCGCGATGTAAACGTAATGTAATGTGGGAGGAAGGAAAAAACTCACTCTTTAGTAGCTTATCCCACCATAGAAACAGCAAGAAGCACAGTATTTCTTTATTAAATATTATTCCTAATGGCCGCTAGACTCCCAACAGGACAGCAACACTTTTTTTCACAGTCCACCAGCCATCAATACAAACACAAACTACGTGTACATGTCAGCACAGATGCTTCCACTGATTCGGTATGTTTAACGCCAAGAGGCCCAGTGGCGCTAGTTTCAAAAGTGCCTTTCGTTGAACGGTTTCATGATATTCACGACAGCGTTTATTGATCTTATAGATGCGTTTTAATTATAAGCACTGGCGTTTGTGATTTACATAAAGATAGGTTTATAGTATCAATGCAGACTATTAATGGTGCCCACAATCGCGGTTGTTGAAACAACAAATACGTTAATTATTATGATAAACGGATGTTACTGTTCTTTCAGGATATTTAATAAAATACAGTTTTCAAATTCATAAATACGGTTCTTGTTATTCATAAACGTTGTTAAATGTCAGCACAAATAAATTGTTGTATATATTAATGCTTCGTCATAACGTACAACTCATATCGAATTTTATTTCCATAAACGTCGATTTATTGTATCAACAAATATGAACATGAGCCAATAAAGAAGTTTCGTGTGCACCATAAATAAAATTTTCGATACAATAAAAAAATAACTAATAAAGAGCGTTTATGAATATTACGAACGGCTTTTTTTTGGGTGTACATACAAGATATCAATTTGTGCAAATATAAAATCATGAAATTAAAATTAACCTATTATATTAGGTGATCGGTCACGAGCGCGCGTGGTTTGATTTTTACCTGTTTACAAAAAGGGTGCCTCCATCGGCACCGGTCACTTGCGCGCCGGAAGAAAATTAAGCTTGAATATTCCTAATGACCACATCTCTTTTATTCTTGCGAACTTTCATCTGTCTTCTTAGGACTTGCGGTAGCTTACAGTTACTTCTTAGATATTTAAATGACTATCCGGCTTCTGTAGGTATATAAAACTACCCTTAATGGAAATATTTCAGTTGTTAGATTATTGTACAAAAATTTTTTGCCAATTATTTACAACTCACGCTTTTAAGAATCGTATTTACATACCTGTGGTGTTTATGTTACTGCCTAACAAATTAAGCCCGATCCTATTTTTTAGGTTTTAAGCTGTTAGTCGATTGTTGTGGAGAAAACAATTTATCTTTTAACCCCTCAGAAATAGTTTGTGATTTTGAAATCGCCATCCATAAAGCAAGTTTGGCCTAACTGTACAATAATAGGATGTAGATTTCATCTAGCACAAGCCTGGTTCAAAAAAATACAGAACTTAGGTTTAACTGTAGCATATGAAGACGCTAATTCTGAAATTGTGCGTTGGTTGAGATGGACTTTCGGTTTATTATTTTTAGATCATGAGCGGTTTGCGGAATGCTTGATAGAAGACTTTTATGCCATTATTCCCAATGACAACCAAATTGACAAATATGCGTATTATACAGTGGAAAATTATATACAAGAGAACTCGTTATTTTCACCACATTTATGGGCATCTTGTAAGGGCTACGGTGGAGCAAACGACCGATTGTTTTGAGGCTTTTCATAGCAATTTCAATTCAAGTCTCTACCATTCTCATCCAGATATATACAAATACATTTCTGCGTTAAAAGATATGCAATTGCGAACACATATCAAGATCAACAGCGTAAATATTCATTTTGCCATTTGCGAGTCATCTAAGCGCATGAAGTACGTTGCTAATTTGATTGAGATGAATAAAAATGGAGCTATTGCCCGATTTGATTTTGTTAATAGTGTAAGCTATAATTATATTATTATAAGAAATGAATTCTTTAATCTGTATATTACTTGTTTATTATCAAATGAATCAATCAATTCGCTGGATTCAAAACATCTGTGTTTTATTTAAATACATTGAGCTTAATTAAATTTTCAACGTTTCAAGGAATATAGGTTTAAATTAACTTTTCACTTAATTCTAAATGAATACTACCAGTATTCGGCAAGTTATAAAAGAACCACGTGATGCAAATAAAGCTGACAGAAAGTGCTGCTAATCTATATTACGCATTGCAATTTATTTCAGTCAACAATACTACGACATAAGTAAACGGGAACCGCCCCGCGCGCTTGTGTCCACATGTCTGCCTTTTATCCAAAATATTTTGCGCGCTTCTGACCGGTGGGATTAGGACCAATCTGACCGCGGCGCGCTAGTGTCCTATATTATTTACCTACCCATCGGTTTTTAATAAAAAAAGTATTAGCTTTCACGGTTATCTATATAATTTGTTAATGTATAACTTTCATGCGACTACTTCAGTTTTGTTTATTTCAATCATAATCCGACAATCCATCCTTACACGGGCATGGGCGATCTATCCTATAGCCGCAAATTCGCGCTTCAGAACACGTCCCATCGGTCGGGTCACCTCGCCAGTTCGCCTGGTCGGATGCGGAGTTATAACACGCAAAAAGGCTATGAAGATTATAGCCCTCGCCATATCACTGCGGCTAGCGGCAGTATGCATCTTTTGGTGGTTGAACAAAGCCGTATTAAACTTCTGAACAGACCGACTCGACTCCCGATTTAAATTTAACCCAAGCAGATAAAACTACAAAAATTTCTTACACAAGACGATTTTCAAGACAAGTGTATAAGAAGAACAAGTGGATATACGGCTGTGATACTATGAAGGCATTGTATTACTTTCCTTGTTTATTGTTCTACTCTACTGGAAGTGATAACGTGTGGGCAAGGGCAGGACTTAGAGATTTGAAGCAACTTAATGATCTTTATGACTACTCTGGAAACTTTTCAACGTATTTGAAAAGCTTCGCAAAAGTCTTGTTAAATTCAGTTCTTGGTTTTTACGCAATGTTATCTAAAGAAAAACTAATAACCGAACTTGAAGTCATATACCTGAGAGAGGGTTTTAGGAGTAGGCGCTTTAAATTATTATTATTAATTTATGCTCAATAATAACTTGGATGAAACCTACAGCGAAGTTGTAAAATTATTGAAAATAATCATAACTACGCCGATGTCAGCTGCAGAATCCGAGCGTTGTTTTTCTACTCCTAAAAGAATCAAAACATTCTTAAGAAAATGAAGACCGACTGAATGCATGGGCAATGATTTTCTACAAATCATCGACAGTTTCGACGAATAGGTGATAGAATATTTTGTGAGAGTGAAAAACAGAAAATTCGATTTTACTTACAAGAAATGGGTTTGTAGTATGTAATGTGTAATATACAGGGTGTAACTTTTAAGGATGTCCACACCTATACCACCATGTAAATCTCGCTGAGCTGATCATTTTTCGATAAGCAACATGGGTCCAAAAACGAACCGTTACGAAGATAACGCTACCGAAGGTTATCCTTGCTGACGCTTGAAGTTAGACAATTCATTCAACGCCTTGTAATTGGCAGAGGAGAGAGGGGGTTACGGATCAGCTGCTAAGACAGATTCGGCTTGTCAACATTTAAGCATCATGGCCAAAATGTCAAAAGTAAACCAAACAAACAAAACAAAAAAAACATTGCAAAAAAACAACAAAAATCACCGAGATCAGTCAAAAATCAGTGAAGGGGAGGCTCCACGTGGCCATCGCCTTCTTGCTCGCACAATCGGGCTCGATGGATGACCGATGCAGTGGCAGCGTTGATTACCTGTGGCTGCTCCCTGACGTTTCCAGCTGCTGCAATGATGCGTGCAATCAGCTCTTCTGTTGTGTGCGGTGCACCCCCTTGGTAGACAAGTGCTTCCAGGTGACCCCACAGGAAAAAATCCAGGGGATTGAGATCCGGAGATCGCGCCGGCCACGCTACTGGCCGCAAGGCGTCGAATTAATTGCCTAACTTCAGGCGTCAGGAAGGACTACTTCCGGTAGCGCTATCTCCGAAACGGTTCGTTTCCGGACCCATGTTGCTTATTGAAAAATGATCAGCTCAGCAATATCTACACGGTAATATAGGTGTGGACATCCTTAAAAGTTACACCCTGTATAGAGTACATAGAACAATAGGTATTAGTAGTACTTATGTTACGATGTTACGAAATCAGAATAGATAAAAACATACATTTTACAAACCTTTATAATACAAAGTGCGGTGATGTAAAACGTGTCCTATCAAATTAGAACAAATTAAAAACATCAACCTTATATATTTTTGTTATATAATTATTGTGGTTAAATAAAAAGTGTGCTAAAAGTGCAATACTTGACTACTAACTACAACCAGGCAAGCCACCATCATACACCCATACCATACCAGGAGACGGTACGTCGGCGACAGCACATGCCTCACACATTAACGGAGATATCAAAACAATTGTCGAGTCTAACGTACAGAATCCCACCTACGCTTACCAACTGTGGAAATGGAGGGTTATCTGATAGTTGAGTCCGTCAAGCTTTTGGGGATCAACAGTAACATGTTCTGGCACAGCCACGTCGTCAAAATTGCTAAAACGTCATTCTGGAAGCTTGGAGTTTTCTAAAAGATAGCAATTAGACTAATCGATACGCCTCACCTCACAAAGGACCTCCACAGCCTGGAACATCGAAGAAGGGTGGCTGACCTATCCCTATTTTACAGATTCTATCACGAAATATATTCGAGTGAGCTCTCCCAGATAATAATTCCGAAGGCTGTTCGAACGAGGAAAACTGGAGAGGCTCTGCGAGCTCATCCTCACCAGGTCGAGGTCCCTACTCCCCTCTTAGAGAACTTCGACTCTGTGGAATGGGCTGCCGAGATATTTGTTTCCCGGCGGCTACAACCTACAGCGATTCAAATCTAACGTGCACCGATACTTATCCTCCGCAGTCCGTCTACAGCGTCATAGGCTTTCGGTGTTTGTGGGAGGCTTACCATAAAAAAGACTATGCTGGCTTGGGGTTTAGGAATTCATGGAATTAAAGGAAACAAATGGACTGCACTATAACTGGTCCATAAATCGCGTTTGCCGAGCTTCTTCACCGGCAAAGCTACTCCCTCCAAGAAGTGCGATATTATTACAAACTTAAAAATTTATAGAACTGGAAAACGTTGATGAATTATGAAGCAGGCTGTAAATGTAGACGTGTTAAATCGGTCTCTAGATTTAATACTCTTATTTCTTTCTTTTTTGAAATTTTTCTTTTAGACACCTTTGCTGGGTCGTTCTTAGTGGACCAAAAGTCAAAATATAGTAAACTTACATTACTTCAACATATTTTTACTGGACGATAGAACCTAAGAAACATCCACAGGGAAATGAAAAATTAAATACCCAAACCTTGCTTTTAGACGTCTCAGGTGATTTTCGAAGATGGCAGAGATTTTGAGTTGAAAATGGTCTCTCTCTAATGGAGGGAGCCTCAAAATGATCCATAAGATTTTTTGACTATGGCTTAATGGGCTTTATCAGTTTTTTAGGCAAAAATGTCAAAGTATGCTTCTAAGAACATCTTTTTGTGCAAAACCGAAAATACGGAATATATATAGTTTGTAAATTCAATTGTGAATGCCTTGTTTTTATTTTTACGAAGCTGAGGGGATTTCAATGCATATTACAAGTTATGGTTTGACAACACTGTAATTTAAAACTACTAACACCTGGAGCACATTACCTTGATAAATTAGGACCACAATAACAATCTGTTGTTTGTAGTTAGCTTTTTTCACCCTTTTATCAAGACTATTATCCTCCAGCTTTTCGAAAAGAAAGTAATTTTTAGAGTGTAATTATGTAATAGGTGACGTTTTCACAAAGCCTGAATCGATTAATAATTTGGAGGTGGCTTTTGACAGAAACCCTAATTTTTGTCAGCATGTAGCTGAAAAAGTATGCCAAGCTTATTATTTACTATTTACTAATTTGGAATGCAACTTCTACATAGACTCTCTAGATGGTGCTCAGCGTAAATTCTTGAGGTGTTTCGCTTTTAAAGTAGATGGTGAGTATCCTGCACAGGGCATTTCTGAGAGCCTGCTATTATCCAGGTTTGGAATTCAATCTTGGAACACTAGAAGGCAATCTGCGTCAACTTTTTCTATATAAAATGTTTCATGATCAGATAGACGCTGTTGAACTTATGGCACAGTTGAATTCATTCTATTAGAACTCGGAATATAAGCTGGGTTGTCCTATTTTCATTTCTTGGCGGCTAGCTAGACTCACTCCCACACGCACGCACCCACATGCCCTTGCCTCATACAATCTGGTTGCTATGGGCAATATAATATGTTGGTTGGTGGCTCATCACCAATCAGCGCATTTATTGTTACAAATTGGCGCCCAACGTGGGATCTTCCCATGTACAGAACAAGGGAATCACCTTTTCAGATCCCAATACGAAGGGCAAAGCCACTCCAGGGTTGATAGGGTTGATGATCAAATCACAGAAGTAGATAATTCTAGGGGTTCTCATATTGATACACCTGACTTAGATTTGAGTGAAGATCTTTCAGACATAGATACTAGGGAACCACAAGTGACTTCTGATATCAATGTTAAAAATTCTGTTGAACCATTATTTGTGAGTAAGAACAATGATAATCGTCCATATCTTTCAATTTGTATAGATAATGAAAATGTTACAGCTTTGCTTGATAGTCGCAGCAATGCTAATATTCTAGGGTCATCTGGACTATATCTATTAAGAAAATTGAATCTTAACATTGATTATAACACAGCTTTACAACTGAGTAAAGCTGATGGTCAGATTCAAAATACTATAGGTTATGTTTCCTTTCTGATCACTTTTAATGGTGAAGATCATAAGATTAAAGTTTTAATTGTCCCAAGCATTTCACATAAGCTGATTTTGGGAATGGAATTTATTTTGCAGTTTAAGCTTAATATAAATTTTGGAAATTTCAGTTATGACACTTGTGCAGTAAATTTTATTCAAGGGATGGATCAATTGTCTGATGAGCAAAAGGAACAGCTCTCAGAAGTTATCGAACTTTACAAAGATATTGCTCCCTGTTCTGACAGGTCACGTACAAATTTATACCTATCACTCTATTGTAGTAATTTGTTACTATTTTTTTCTTTTGGGCATCTTTTGTACTAAGTAAACGTAATTTATTTCATATATCATCTTTTACTTTTTATTTTGAAATTTTCCTGTAAATGGTTTCTCTATAACTATTGGGATATATAGGCTATTTATTTTCAAGAATTTATAAATGACTTTTAAATGACATATATTGCAGCTTCATAGCTGACTCATTGCCATCACAATAGGAGCTGTTTGTTTACAAAAGAATCTTTGAGTCAGCCTAATAGCGGTGCGAAACTAACTGCCCCCATTGTTCCCACAGTGACACTCTATCCATCTGCATCCCTTATCTAGGATCAATTCGCGGTCCAACCTGGCTGACCAACGTCCACGCACCCATTGTCTACCCATTGTCCATTATAGGGGTGCGGGGAAGGGTATATTGTAAGCGTGTGGGCCACCGCAGTTGTGAAAACACCGCAGCCAGTTGGAGGTATAGGCTAAGAGATAGGCTGAAAGTCAGAAAGCCACTAGGTTATCAATTATTTTTAGACCATTAAGGGCCAGCTTCCCCACCTTCTGATAAATGTCAAATAGCCTCACCGTTAGTTTTTTGTGACTTTTTACTGTACGTCAAGTGACAAATACAAAATATGTGGATAACCTACCTGAAGCTCGTCAAACTAAGCCTAAATTTGCCAAATCTGTTGAATTATCAGCGCAGACTTTATCAACATGTGATTTACATGTACAATTTGACCCACGCTTTATATTAACTCTTGAGGGTTAATGTTTTTTATCTTTATTGAAAATAAAACACGTCAGAACTTGATGACATGTCTGCCAGAAATTTTTCAGAATGTATGTATCAAAATGTTGGCAGAAAATCAACTAAAAAGAAAAATAAGTTGATTGACTCAGAACTTCCCACACATCACGATGATACCAGTTTATTATTTTCCCATAGCATGAAGCTATAATCTGAGATCCCCTTGCAACAGAATCATCCCTGGCCAGCAAAACGTCTGTTATGATGCTAGATCTTGCTTTCACAGGTCAATGGACAGCTCATTATAAATACGCAAATTTTTTCTGTTCTATAAACCCCCACCCTCCGACCCCCACAATTTCACTCTCCCCCTAAAAAAGTAAAAAATTATTAGGAACCCCTAGAATGCATAAAAATGAAGTTTGAGCTGTTTTTACATTTTTAGTTTTTTTATTATTGCTAAAAGTGTATCATGCCGCTAGGTCTTTCTTTCACAGGTCAATGGACGACGACGCCCAAAAAAAAGAAGTAGAAAATAGGAACCCCTAAAACGCCTAAAAACGAAGTTTTGGGAGTATTTGAATTTTTTTGCTTGCTTACAATTTTCAAAATTATATCATCATTACTTACTGCGACTCCGCAGCATATTGCTGTCCAAAAATCTTCACAATCCATGGAGCGATTACCGAGATTACGAGGCTAGAAGAAGGCCGACAGACCGACAGACAGACCGAAGGAAATGAGGGACGAAAATGTTCTCGAGTTTGCAACACAGTCATAAAATAGTATCAATCATACCTCAGTCAGAAATTGATTATACATATATACATAGTTTTAGAAATATACTTGAATCTGATGTCAACACCCTCTCATCATAATATTTGATCAGATCAAAAAATTTATATATTGCAACGAGAATCGATCATATGGTATCAGAAGAGAAAGATGAATCTGGTAGAGTACTTCCATAATATATCCTTCCCGTACTATGTTTCACAGGAACTCATTATTATTATAGACAGCAACACTCTTGCTTTATAAAAATAATGTAGCAATTTGGAGTCCTTTCGGTCATCATTATTTAATAGACTTAAAATCCACTCAACAAATGCTAATGCTTTTGTGGCCACTAATTGTCTAAGCTAAACGGAGCGTTGGTGAACGTTTTATCAACAAAATGCTATTTTTGCGCATTTAGGGTAGAAAATCAGACTCTATAGTTTACAATATGATATCGTGTATAAAGTATGTCCACTTGTTTGAGGAAAATTTAAAGAGACGTTAATGGTTTTCGGGGAAGAAGTATGTTCTAAAATGAAGCCAGCGTTCGTCAAACTCTAGATATTCGTAGAATCAGCGCTTGCAGCTTCCAAAGGCTGAGCGGAAGCATAGCGTGTACCGCTGTGTATAAGAAAAGTAAGGTTTGTCTTCAAAGCAATCCAGAAGGTGCTGCAGCCGTTGACAACAAAAAGGTTAGTGGTGAAAATATGACCCCTTTTGTACCCCTCTCATATCACGGCATACCAGTTTCTGAGCTGGCAATTGAAAACAGGATAGACCCCAACACACTGCTTTGAGGTACTCCTCCTACAATTGTATTAATAATAATACAATATCCTGCTTTCGCTAAATAGATGATTTTTTAAGTAATGTGTTGTGTACATAATCAAATGCATTGGTGAGAATGTATTTTCTAGCTAATGTTGCTGAGGTATTGTCACAATAACAAGACTGAACAGGAGAGTATAGGTTACTTGATTCAACGTCCTTGTTTATTTGAATTTTCAAGAGCATTTCGAAAATCTTACTTAAGAGGAGCACGAGTGAAATTGGCCTTTAATTGTTTATATATTTTAAAGTGTTCTTTTCATAGAATGGAACTAGTTTTACCAATTTTAAGCTATTTCGAAGTATAATATGCTCAATACATGTATGTATAGATTTTGTTAATGACAAAAAACTAAATTAGAAATTGGCATGCAATGGCATGATGCTGAAATAGTTTTGCATTCAGTGAAAAAAAAATGTTACAGAAGTTTTTGATAATGTTCCTCGTCTTAATCCGCGATACAATGAGAATTTTAGTGAAAATCACAAATCAACCCCCCATTTTGGACAATTTCTCCAAAAGTCATTCAGACCTTTTTTCTATAGTACTTACCAAAACGACGCTATTTTTTTAAAATCGTCACGAAACAGAATTTCACCCCCTCACCCCTCGAGCGGTAATCCCCCGACAACATTGAAACTGGCACTGTTGTCATTTTGACGTGATTTCAAAGGTGTCGGTCACTTCAAGCTGGAGAAAGTATCTTATTGAAACCAAGATCGCTGACAAGAGTTGTACCTATGTAGAGGTAAGTTTTTTAAGTAAGTACCGTTTTGTAATTAAAAAAAGACGTGCAAAGATATCGCAATAATTTTATTTTTACATGAAAGCCTGTACCTTAGTCTACTTTTCTACATAATTTACGTCAATACTGAGGAACTTGTCATAACGTGTCACCAGTGTTTGAATACCCACCTCATAAAATTCTACCGCCTGACTTTTTAACCACTGTATCACAACTGTTTTGACTTCGTTATTGTCTTGAAGACGCTGACCTTTCAGGTGTTTCTTCAAGTGCAGGAACAAATGGAAGTCGCTGGGTGCCAGATCAGGGCTGTACGGAGGATGATCTAAAGTTTTCTATTGAAAATATTTGATGAGATATTTGGTCCGATTAGCCACCTGTGGACGGGCAGTGTCATGCAGCAAAACAATACCTTTCCTCAAGTTGCCACGATTTTTGTCCTGAATAGCACGTTTTGTTCGTAAACTTCACAGATCTCAGGATGAATATCGATCGGTTTTACGCCTTTAGCACTAAGAAGTCGTATAACAGCTCGTACTTCACTATCGGCGGGACTCACGATTGTCGGGGGCATCTTAAACGCTCAGTAAACAACATATACAATGAAGAATCAGACTGTAATGGCGTCAGTGCGTAGACTAGAGATGTAGGTAACCAGCGCGCATGCGCGGAACGCCGACCGCAGCTCTGCAGCAGCAAAATCCCAAAATGGTACTTACTTAAAAAACATGCCTCGTATATTCCTACTTCCAAAGGATAATTATTGATGAAATATTGATAGATAAATGAGCGCTTACACTTATTTGTATTCTTAGGGCCGCTTTCAAAATGTCCAGTTAAAAGTGTCAGATAGGTATCTGTGAGTTAGCGTTCCTGTGGATACAAGTGTCAGATAAGATTTACGTGAATTCGTAAGTTTAACCTTCAATTGTTTAAACATTTTATCTGACAGATAACCGTTAACTTCCAGATAAATATTTAATTGGACATTGAGAAACCGGCCCTTAGTTAAATCAGCCTACTATCTCTTGGGCTAAAACCCACCCCACAGCGCGTCATCCAAAAGCCATTACTGGCAACTTCAGGAAAACGCTAAATTATTTTGACAGTGACCTACAATAGTGGGTGCCTCGCATCAGGGGTGTCGATTTATTTGTGGAAGAATGATAAATTAACTTTAGGAAGTGTGTCTGTGCGCAGATCTTACCTTTCATTTGTGTATGTGGGGTAAAGTAAATAGGTCAATGGACAACGTACACCCCCACATCAGCTGTGTTTAATTGTAGGCTGTTTCCGGGGTGTGCTCTACAATTAGAGTTTTGTGTGTCGAAGGGTGATTTATTGATTTCTGTTTGGTTTGGGGCTTCCAGAAATTTAAAGCTGCTGTTTATCAAATTCAGATAGATTACCAGTCAATACTGTTTTGATTAGTCTGAACACAGGTCCGCAAAACAATAATCTGGTGGATGGAGGCTTTTAGTAAATTTTTTGTTTCATAAAGGGTCAAATGCGGTAACTGGAAAGAAACCAAAGCCAATAGTAGGCTGTTTGCCGGTTAGTGCCGAGAAGATCGAGCCAGTTATGTTCACTAGAAGAAGGAAACTGGACGGAAATATCAGGCCAATCTCCTTTGGAGCATCACTTGAACCTTTCCAGTTGGTAAAATACCTAGGCGTAATTCTAGACTCGAAGCTGAATTGGAGATAACATATAGAACATAAAGTCGGTAAGGCACGTAATTAGTTATGGGTATATGGGAGGGTTATGTAGGAGTGAATTGAAGGCTTACTCCCAAGGTGGTGTCCTGGCTCTATACTGCAATCGTCCTTGGATCGAAAGAAATGAAAGCCACTTCATAGCCTGTAAAAGTAAGCACGTTAACTTTAACCCAAATTTCGGAGACTAGTTTTCAAGAAGATACAGAGTTTGAAAAAACATGTTTTCTAATAGCTAGGTATTTGCAAAGATACATGGAAAGGACATCTAAATATTAGGCAGACAAGCTAATACTGTCCAAGTTATACAGGTCATAGGATTACAAAGTGTAAGCCACTACCTTCAGATAGGTCTGCAAGCGATAGAATTTCAAGAATGTCACTTTTTTAAGGCAAAAAAAATATATTTCCCTCACTATCTCGCCACCCCAATTGTAACCCCTTCTGTGAAAAATAGAAACTTATTAAGAAAGCCCATACGCGTTTCCCGCATTCAAATTTGACAGTCAACAAATTATTTTAAGGAACAAAAGGGATTTTCAGCCAGTAAATATTTAAGTCCCTTCTAAACTGCTTCTGGTTTTTAGCTTTAAGGTGCGCGTCCTTTAAGTGATTATAAACTTTAATTCCCATTATGGTAGGACCATTTCTCTTTAATTTAAAGTTATCTTTGGGAAGGATTAATTGCTTTTGTCTGGTACTATACTTGTGCTCACTGGGATCAGAGTAAAGATTCTTTTTTTGATGTACAAGTCATGCCACTTCTAATATATTATAGTTCAATGCTGCAGTATATTTCACCCCTAACATGTTACGAATGATCATTTTTTGTTTCAAAAGGACCTTCTCACAGTAAGCAGAAACTCCCCAAATTGAATTCAATACCGTAATCTGGATTCAATAACTCCATAATGGTATTATTTTAACGAATGTTTAAGGAATGTAGATTTAAATGTAATTTCAACGTTCTTATAAGGTACCCTTCTATGTTGAGTATATTGTTTAGACCAATACAATGCGCTTTCCAAGAAAGACTTTCTTGTAGGGTTAAACCGAGTATTTTATTGTTGGACGAGCGCTCAATATGCATTTCATTAATATCAAGATCAGGAATATGATCTATGGTTTTTTCGTATGGATGGAACACCAAATTTGGTTTTAGAAGAATTCGAAAACAATTTATTTCGAGAGAACCAGTCATGTAAGGTTTTCTGTGGCTTTTTGATACTTAACCGTTTCATCTTGATCAGATACTTTTACCATCGAGTCCCCCGTGTGGGGGCGGGTTAGAATATATCCCATCGTATATCCTGCGTGTTGTAAAAGGCGACTAAAAGGAACCGCACTACTATCGGTATAAGCAGTAACCTCTTCTCAACCAACAGCTTTGGGTGGACGAGTTGAGAAGAGTCCCTAAAGGCGGATAAACCAGTAGATACCATCTGGTCAACGTCATGAGGATGCAGAAAGCAAATGGGAAACTACTGCATTAAAGATCTTAAAGATATCCCAAGACAAACTCGTAAAATGAGTAAACACATTTTACGAATTCACAACATTGCGACTATGATGACGATTACCATCGAGTAATCTGCAAATGGTCATAATAGATGTAATATCATGAACAAAATTGGGAAGACAATATGTATAGATTGAAAATATAATAGGTCCCAGGCTAGATCTCTGGGGTACTCCTATATTATTGTTTATATTCTCTGGCATCGCCATGATCGCTACTACTGCCCAGCGCTGTTCCTAGATTTACCAAAATAAGGCAATTCTCCAATACAATATGTCGACGTTAGATTAAACGTCGCATCATTCTTCCCATCCTTATTATACTTATACTAACTCTGTACTGATAAAAAGTCGATCAATTTAAATTCCATCAAGCTGGTGCGCGACCCACGTTGCCCTTTTCCATTAAGTCCCACCAATGGTCGTTACTGCACGCGCAAGACGATCCATCATTGTTATCCGGGCTACCTAAGTGAGATTTGTGCTCCTACCGGCCCCTACCGGCCTCTCTTGGGACCCTGATCTCTGCTTCCGTCTCTATTTAGAATAAATAATCGACGATCCCTGTTCACGTATACATACGGTCATTTCGATGTTATTATCGGGATCAAACTGTTAGAATATGTATACTCCCAGTAGAGACCCGATTAACCAGACTAATTGATGTCCTAAGATTCGGATAACTAGATGTATCTAGAATAGCTATATTTGTAAACAGGTCAGTACAGTAATTTCAGATATACAGGGTGTTCAAATTATACTCCGAAGCAATGGCGAGCCGAAAGGGCCCGCAGTGCGGGGGGCCCGAGCATCCCGGGGGGCCCCCCTTTGACACCATTCAGTCACTTTACGTTTTTTAAGGGAAAGTCTGTCTCATTGGCAAGTCTTAAATACTGAATTAAAAAACAGTAGGATCCATCTTAAAAAAAACTATGTCCCACCAGATGGTCATCCAGGGTCGAATCGATAATTTCATTAAAAAGTAACTATTAGTCGTCGTTAAATGTCTGTTGAGTCTAGCTATAATAGCAACGAAAATATCTGATAGGGATGAGATAAAGGTTTTACAAAACAAAATAGAAAGTTTTGAATTTGTATTTTTATTAATATTTCAAGGAAAAATATTTGAAAACCTCAATTTACTTTCAAAATGTTTGCAAAAAAGTGATATTGATATTGGATAAGCCACAGATTTAATTGCATATGTTTCAGATCAATTAGGGAATTTAAGAAATAATTTTGAAAGTAACAATAGCAAAAGAATGTGGTATTGAGCCACAATTTATAGACAAGAGAATTCGTACTACTAAAAAGCTTTTAGATGAAATATGACGGTTTATGAACCAATTGAAGACCCTAAAAATCGTTTAAGAATTTTAGTATTCAACACATGCCTAGAACTATTTTAGTACAACTAAAAAGTAGATATGAGGCATTCACAAATGTCTATTCAAAATTCGATAATTTAAACCCCAAAACACTTATTGAAGTGCAAGAAGTGGAAATTATTAATAAAGTAAAACAATTAGTTGAAATATATCCAGACGATCTCACACAAAATCTTGTTTCGGAACTAATTCAAATAAAAAATCTTCTATATTTGGTCCTGAAATATCTTAACAGTATTAGGGAATTTTCTGATTTTATTTTCAAAAAAAAAATTGTTGATTAGTAGTGTACCTGAGATTTGCACTACATTTTAGTTGTTTCTAGTACTGCCTGTTACATCGGCTCAGGCAAACCCATTTTTAACACTAAAACTAATGAAAAATTTTGCAAGATCGACAATGGGTGAATCGCACTTAAGTTCTTTGGCATTAATTCCTATCGAAAATGAACGGCCATAAAGCATACAATTCGACCAAATAGCTGATACATTTGTTGCTTTCATAGTGGCTATAAACCGATTTGAAATATTATTTTTTTTATATAGAAGGGGGGCCGTAAAAAAATTGCGGGGGGCCCCTAAGATCTTGGCACGCTACTGCTCCGAAGTTAAATACCGCCGTTATTGTGGAAGATACAAAAAAACCTTCAAATAGCAGTTATAGGTAGAGCGAAGGCCTACATTTTAAAATTATTGTATAATATACAAGGTTGTTGATGAAGTCACGGTATACCAAAGTTGTGCTTTTTTTTTTAATAGAACACCCTATATACAGGGTGGGCCAATAGTGCGTGGACGGAGGATTGTGGGCTTACTAAAAAATATTTCAAAAATCTGCCACTTGATTATGGTAGGGACCCTTGAGGGCTATAACGTAAAAATATGTTCGCTTAAATACTGGCGTTTATACAGGGTGATTCATATCAAACTTACATTTTTTTGAATGGAACCCCCTACATATTATTGCATATTTGGATTCCCTGGTCAATTCTAGTGTGACTTTATGTATCATACATGGAACTTTAAACGAACCGTTCAGCCACAAATCACCATTTTTGGTATAAGTAGGTATCAGAAACAAATTGAATATCGCAGCGATTATAAAACTTAGAAGGCCATGACTTTGCGGTACGACTAAGCATGAAATGCGTCACCTTAGGTCAGACGGCTAAACTTGAATTCTTTTTGTACTTGGAAAAATCAGTAGATTAATTAAGGAAACTTCAATCACAGATAACTTGATTTTTTCAATAGGAATGCCTATTTTTGTTTATAGAATCAAATGTAAAATTTGATCACCTTTCTAACGATATAGCATTCTCGATATCAATCTTTTTTTGGTTTTCATTTTATTTCAACTTTTCAGTCAAATCAGTGTTTTTCGATTTTCCTGCGTGCACGCGACCTAGGCAGGCGATGCAAAATAAACAAAAGCCCGTTAATATGGAAGAGACCAACTAGTTAGTTTGATACCTACTTATACCAAAAATGGTGATTTGCGGCTAAACGGTTCGTTTAAGGTTCCATATATGACACATAAAGTCACACTAGAATTGACCAAGGAATCCAAATATGCAATAATATATAGGGGGTTCCATTCAAAAAAATGTAACTTTGATATGAATCACCCTGTATAAACGTCAAAATTTAAGTAAAAGTATTTTTACGTTATAGCTTCAAGGGTCCCTACCATAATCAAGTGGCAGATTTTTGAAATATTTTTTAGTAAGCCCACAATCTTCCGTCCACGCACTATTGGCCCACCCTGTATTATCCCGAATTTGAATTGCGTTCATTTGTCCTGTTCCGAAAATATAAGGTTCTGTCAGGTTATGTGGGGTATTTTCAGAGATATGGCCACTTTTATGCGAAAATCTTAACGAATTCATCACCATGTATCATAAAAAATCAATAACTGGAGGCTTAACTTTCAATGCTAGAATAATTTCGTGGTTGTCTAGTTTTGTCTAAAGTTGTCAAGTTTCTACTATCTTTGATTTGTTGTTGTTAGAGATTCTGTAATTCTATTTTCAGATTATTTCTGTAATTGACAGATGCTTTTCAATTTGCTAATTGCCAAATGATTGCCAATAATTATTGCAACAATTGCAAATAATTGAAACCGAGTCAAAACTAGAATATTAATTTCAATTATTTAACAAATATAACAACACTTACTATGTTCTGTCGAGCATAGCATCCATGGCCAACTTAACAAACACTAGAATTTGGCAAAAACATTGGTTTACTACTTCGAATTGAAATAGGTCCATAACTGTTACATTTATTGAAATAGGAAATGCTTACACTCAACCAAAAAGGTACGTAATTATAATATAAAAGTTTGTGCTAACAACAAACTTGTTTATGAAACTTGCGCCGACCAACGGTTTTATGTATCTGTTACTCTCAATACCCGAATTCAAGCAATGCCCGAAAAAAATACGCAGAACTAGTTTTGAGCAAGGAATATTTCCCAAACCCGAAATATGAATTTTATACGGCTATTGAGCATTACCAAATAGGTAGAACTAGTTTTGCGCATCTTGAAATACACAGGACTAGTTTTGCGCAAGTTGAAATGCACAGGGCTAGTTTTGTATATTTTCTGGATAACCAGCACAAATTTTGCTTCTTCCATTTAATCAGCGCCAGCGACGGACTCAAATAAATATAAAGTTGGAAAAGTTAAATATATTTTAATGAATACCCACAAATAATAAATCGCCAACTGAGGCTGGTTTAAATTTTTTATTTGATTGTGAGCATCAAATTGGCTTGTGCTTCCAAACCCCTTTTTTCGTTTTCACAATTCGTACTTATATTACAGGAACGTTGCCAAAGAAACCTAACCTAACCTAAATGATAGGGTTTTGCTGGTTTTTGACACACAATGCATAACAAATGTTCACTTTGGTTGTCATTCTGTACCACAGTAGTCTGTCCACTGAAGAAAAGGAGTAAAAAATTATTTCAAACCCATATTTTGGGGCTTTACTCGGATAAATCGAACTTAATTTTTCTGTTTATAATAAGATGACTGCTCTCAGTATGCAGTTTTGTAGACAGTGTGCATATAACCTTTGACCATACAGTAAAAATTTACATATATTGTGCATGGTTACCCCGTTTGTTCGGTGGATAAGGGTTCTGTGCATTTCAAGTTGCGCAAAACTAGTTCTGTGCATTTCAAGATGCGCAAAACTAGTTCTGCCTATTTGGTAATGCTCGATAGTCGTATAAAATTAATAATTCGGGTTTGGGAAATATTCCTTGCTCAAAACTAGTTCTGCGTATTTTTTTCGGGCATTATCCGAATTCGGCTATTGGATGTAACATATCCAATAAATGAGTGTTTATGAATTGTTGAGAGATGTATGTCAGTAATTGTATTAACAAATAGTAGTTTCTGAATATTATAAACACCGTTTGTGAATTACACAAAGTAAGTTTGTTGATATAAAAGTATATGTTATAGTTTTAGTGATTATTGTTTACTATGCACACAAACGTATTTATTAAATCAATTACCAATGTTTATGATCATAGCGTATTCCGTATATTGTAACAATAAGGTGATTATCTGTATTCACAAAGAATAGTTATGTATTTTATACACAATGTTGGTGAATTCCAGCAAAGCAAGTTTATTGATATAATGGATATACAGTGTGTCCCAACTAAAATTTGCCACCCATTTTATCTCTGAAATTATCCAAAGAATTGAAAATTGCCGTGACAAGTCGATTTGCATTTCAAGGGGGATTTTTTTCCATGGAATACGTAAACACTGCACAGGAAAAAATAATTACATAACATACCGTTGGTAATTTGTAACCAACGTCAAGTTATTACACTGCACAGGAAAAAATAATTACATAACATACCGTTGGTAATTTGTAACCAACGTCAAGTTATGTAATTTCACAATCGTTCTGTAAGGACATTTTACATAGCCTGTAATGTACTTTTTTACACAGTATATTCTGGGACTCTCCAACACTTGTTCTGTATTGAAATAGGTAACAAGTTATGGAAAACTATGCATTTTTGTAATTTTACATAATATATTATGCTTGTTTTCACATAATATGTTATGCTACTTGTAAATTTTTTATTGGTATTGTACATAGTTTATTGTGGAATTTATTATACAGGATGTGTCACTTGCGTATGAATACAGACAGGTTCATATCCGGGGCATTTCAGAAGAGGTTCTTCAAGATTTTTGTCCGGATTAGAATACAAATATTGAAAAATCACTTCAGAAATGCTCGGGATATGAACCAATATTTTATGAAAGTGGAAGTTTCTGAATAATAAATGACCCAATAAACTATGCACAATAGCAATTGGCTGTATGCAAGTTAGCACCATAATGAAACAAGTATTCAAACAACTAAGTTGCACACCTTTGAGCTACAAAAAACATATTACACCTAAATGGCATATTATAATACGTATACCTCCGTACAAAAATAATAACTTCAAATAAATCTTTTTGGCTTGCTTCTAAAAGCGACATTTTTTATAGGTAGTTACGAAATATATGTTAAAGATGTATATGTGTAGTTAAATATAAATTCATACATGTAAGGTACTTTGATACAGCTTTATCTGTGGTTTGAAAAAAACAGGTACAATAAATAGTAAATTAGGACCGTGGATACCTTACACATTCAAAATAAGAGATCATAGTACAGATAAAAATGAAGGCAATGAACGACACCATCAGGCACTACCTGCCACAACCTGTGCCATACCGATTAGCCGTTAGCACTGTATTGGACAACTATAACAATTTAAAAAATGGACTAACGACCCACTGAGCCCACGTTGCAACACCTGTATTAAATATAAACATAGATTTGAAACTTTCATTCCAGAAAAGCTATTTCTAGCAAATTATTATGACTATGTCTTTTCATGAAGAAATGTAGTAAGTTCTGCTCACTAATTATTTTTCTATAGGATGCAATATTGTATGTACCTATATACTGGATGTTTGGTCGATAAAATAAACACTTCACACTTCACAAAATACGGGCAATATACACATAAATCACTTAAACAGGTTCACAAAGGTGGGTGATGACGCTCGCTGCAGGTTCTCTCTGAGAAACATGAAGGTTTTAGGTTATACGTTTGAAACCTATGAATAGGTGGCGCAACTATACGAAACGAACGCTCTTCCATAATATGTTATGTGATTTCACATAATCTAGGGAAATTCACAGTGTTTGTGTGAATTTAAAGTGGACAGTAAAGAATACTTTGTGACTTTCTTTTTATTACATATTTTCTACTGTGGAAATACCTTTTTACATATTAAAAGTACATTATATCTGTAATAACAAAGCATTCTGTAAACGCACACGATAGATAGTGTAATGTCTTAAAACACGTGATATATTATGCAAATTTTACATTATACAGAATGTGATTTTACCCTCATTTTTTGCAGTGTGTGCTATCAACCCCCTCACACCCAGCAACCCCTACTTCAAAATCTTTACCATACTTGTGATACATCAATTTGAATTCCCTGCAAAATGATGTACCATAAGTATCGTCGTCTCATTTAAGATTTTGAAGTAGGGGCTGTCCTGTCATGTCAAGCTCCCATCCTGCAATTGTCGGCAGCTAATATGTTATTTCAACATCTAACAGGAGCATTCAGGGTCATCGAAATTGTAGGATTCGAAATCAAAAGAAAATCAAATACGCCGTCGCCAGCTGTCGCTTCTCGTTCGTTTTGCTATAGTCGGTTATTATGGCTTTATTATATTGCTTGATTTAAAGATAAACCAAAATTTAGTCAGACCGCCAAAAATCAGTCACCGTCAAAAAACGTCCAAAAAACTTAATATGTACTGCAAAAACCAATAATTTCGCGGTTGCAATAATCTCCTCACCTACACGGTGTGAAAAGTAACAATACAACGGGTGTAACTTTCTTCATAGCCTCCTGGATCGCAGTGGAAAAACGCAAACCACGTTTTAGTGTAGCAGTCATTTGGTATGCAAAGCCTCACAAGAAACTTGAAGTGTTTTCAGCAAAGGAAACAGACTCTTCTAGAAACAGCGATAGTCCTCCGTTTTGTGGCTTGATGCCCTCATTCCTTTGACAATAAAATGGGACGTAACCCCTTGAAACGGTACCTTTCCTCAGAATAGTGTATGCAACTGGTGGAATTTACGCTTCAGAACGGTGTTTACAACTTTTCTATAGCTGTCATAAAGCGCTTCCCGCCGTTTCCGGTTACAGTTTTGACAAATGCGCCCCGCCAGCTTGATTAAATTCGTTTTTATTTTTGCCGCGAAGCGATAAAAGCGACAAAAGCACACTAAAGTTTACGAGGCTGTTTCTCATTTTTTTCTACATTGGAATCTAAGCTGAATGTTTTAGCTATTGTGGTGCTTGGATTGCTATAGATGAAAGACTAAGGCGACACGTACGTTCAAGTAAAACATTGACAATGCCTAAGCTAGTCAATATTAATGTCGCGTTAGTTACGGGAACTGTTAGGAAAATTTGCGGTTACATAATTGAAGCGTGGAAATTCGAAACCATCTAAGTACCAGGCGCAGGCAGGTTTCGTAAAAGGACGCGGTACGCGTGAACAGATCTTAAACTTAAGACAGATTATTGAAAAAGCCAAAGAGCATTATTTTCCCGTTTTTTATCTGCTTTTTGGACTATTCTAAGGCGTTTGATCACGTAAGGTGGCCCAAACTGTGGGAAATCCTCATCTGGGAGTCCCTTACCACTTAGTATTTCTCATACAGCAACTCTATGAGTCTAGCTCAGCTCGTGTAAGAATTGATGGTAACTTGTCTGGTCAAACAGCAACCAGAAAAGGAGTTCGTCAGGGATGCGTATTATCTCCGATGTTATTTAACATTTACTCTGAATTTGTGATGGGACAGGTATTGGACAATTGGAATGGCGGTATAACTATTGGCGGAAGCAAAATATCTAACTTAAGATTTGCTGACGATACAACCCTTATTGCTGCTTCTCAGGAAGAACTAGTAGCTCTGTTGAACGTCTTAGAACAACACAGTGCAGCATATGGATTTGGTATTAACTACAACAAGACCAAGGTTATTATTGTAGATAGAGAGCATGACAACCATCGAGAAATAAAGTCAATAGGCCGTTGTGAGGTAGTTCAAAGTTTTGTGTACCTCGGTTCTTTGATCGACAATTCAGGTAGCTGTAAGAATGAGATTCGACGGCGCATTCTACAGACACGGGTGGCCATGACAAAGCTTATATGGCGTGACCATAACATCACTAAAGCTACACAATGTCACTGGTTCAGTCTCTTGTGTTCTCCATATTTTTGTATGCCTCGGAAACTTGGACTGTTAAAAAGGCAGATCGAGCTCGCATAGATGCTTTTGAAATGTGGACGTGGAGGAGAATGCTGAGAATTCCTTATACCGCCCATCGAACTTATGTTTCCATACTAGATGAGCTCGGTAATCCAAAAAGACTATCCTCCATTGTGTCGATGAGAATGCTTACATTCTTCGGACGTATTGACAAAAGCGATAATATGGAGAAACTTGTAGTTCAGGGTCACGCCCCGAGTGGGCGGCGCCGTGGCCGTTCCCCTACACGCTGGGTGGATATGACGAAACAGTTGCTAGATATGAGTATCAAGAGCACCACTGAACTGACAGTAAATCGCGAACGATGGCGAGTTACAGTTCTCAAAACTATTGATAATATTCGTGTCGGCAATACTCTAGCACCGACTTAATGCATTTTACGAGTTCATAACATGTATGTTAAGACATTGTGACTATGATGATGACAAGTGCCAGATTGCTCGAATTTGAGATTTCATTAATTTTGTAATCTATGTGCCAACGCCAATAACGTACAGAACAGTCTAAGTACCATTTTGTCTATTTTGACGTTAAATGCTCGGTTAAAAGATAGCGCGACGTCCAAGTTAGGTAGGAAGTTATAGGGAAAAACCGTCTAAGTACTAATTCTTTACACATTGTTAATGTTTTACAACAGACAGTTGTCTTGTTATAACCTAGGTGTCCATTTGTCTGACGTGGAGGAATGTGCCTACATGTGACTATGGGAAGAGTCGTTAACAGGTCGTGGGGGAAATGAAGTTTCTTCCAGTCTCCTGAAATCTTTATTGCAGGAAGATTTTCCAAAAAGGAAAAAGATGATGATATAGAGTGACAATTGCATTAGTCAGAATAAAAATAAAATAATGCTCTTCTTGCTAACATATTTCGTGGCTGCAGGAGTGTATGAGCAAGTTGAACAAAAATTCTTTGTTTTTGGTCACTCATACCTCCCTTGTGATCACGACTTCGCTCAAATTGAAAAGCGAAGAAAAGTAACAAAAGCTTTCATACCTGATAATATAACAGATATGATAGTGGAAGCATGTCACAAGAATCCTTTTAAAGCTTTAACGATGCAATCCGAGGATATTTTAGGAAAACTCCCTCTCCTAAAGTGCAAAAATCGAATCTCTGCTGAAAAAATTAAAAATGATGTGCTAGACTATATTTTAAAATATTTACGTTATTGGGAAACTTTGATGATACCAAGAAATCAAGATAAGTAGCAACTTAGTCTTCAGTTGTATTTTTGGATGTATGTTCACTTGGAACATAGACAGTTTTTGAATGTATGTTAATTTGGTACTTAGACTGTTTCTTTGTTTTATATGTTTGGGAATTTTGTTTTAACAAAACTTTTCTACTATTTAAAGTTTTTTGGAATGTTTTATGCTTCAAATACTTAATACTGATCATTAAAGTACTTTTCACCGCACTACAATTGCTTTTTATTTATTATAATCAAACACCTTAATAACTCAGAAATAACTTTTTGGCACTTAGATGCTCTTGGCTCTTGACTTACCACGCTTCAATTCTATTTGGCTCTAAGAAGTACTTCTCATCAAGCAGAGCTCATAGTTATAAGATCTGATCTTGCATAGCTACTGTCCATAACAACCTTCCAGGATTGGCGCGCGGACTCTATTATTTTTAGGTATAGGGAATGCTTATAAAAGTATATTGTAAGAACTTTCTGAAAATGCTATAAAATACAGGGTGTTCTATTCAAAATAACAAAGAAAATTATGGTCCCGTGTTTTGGTTCACTCTGCATAGAAAATCAAAGACAGCAGAAAATTGATAATTTTTAGCAAAACTAGACGACCATGAAATTATTCTAGCACTGAGAATCAAGCCTCCAGTTTCTGATTTTTTAAGATACAGGGTGATGAATTCATTAACATTTGCACATAAAAGTGGCCCAGAGCCTCTAAGTACATCGAGTAGGATCAGCATGCTAGGGAGATCAGATATCCATTATAAAAAAGGCATTGAGAATAGCAGCTATATACGTATTGCTTGGTTTAGAAATTTCCATAGGCAATGTCACTAGAAACCTGCAACCTGCTTTTGATTTGCGTAAAATGCCGAGCCAGATAGCCTATTCATATTTGGAAATCTTTTGCAAATCCATAACATTCGTTTTGTCTTTGAACTACCTTTTCTCCTCCACGATGGAGAAGTTATTGAGCGAACTTCCGGTGTTACAATGAGCTCACCTTTGTCATCTGTAGTGGCAGATATTTTAATGGAAGTTTTTGAACGAGAAGAATTAAACAACAGCATCTTGAAACCTAAATGCTGGTTCCGATTTGTCGGTGACACTTTCGAAATTTGGCCTCATGGGAGAGACTCCTTAAACACTTTTCTTAGTTATCTAAACTCACTTCACATCAAGGTAAAATTCACCATTGAATTGGAAGATGGATGTCTTCCTTTTTTGGACAGTTTGATTTGTAATGTGTAAGACTTTCGCGGCCATGATCCGATGAACTGTTGGTTCTTGGGCTGTTCGGCCGGAATCGACACGCTCCGTTGCATTGGCTTCGGAATGCTTCGCTGCTTGATGTTTCTCGTCGATAGGCATTTAGGACATTCGGTTTGCAGGAAGCCCACACATACAGATAGGTATCTAGCTAGAGCCGTCGCATTCTCTCATACCAGCTCTCTCAAAACCGAACCTCAGCATATCCTATGTACAAATTTGATAATACCCTGTATAACCTTATAAAGCCCTATATTTTGCGGAATTCGGGATAACATATAGAGCGTTCCAATTTAAAAAATACAACTTTGGTATGCCGTGACTTTATCAGTAACCCAGCATTTTATAAAATGAATTTAAAATGTAGACCTTAGCTTTGCCTTCAACTATTATTCAGAAGCTTTTTTGTCCGTCTCATAGTAACGGAGGTATCAAACTTCGGAGTATAAGTTGATCACCCTATATACCGTAATCTATAAGTTCAAGTGGACACTAGCCACTCCAATCTTACTTACTTAACATTCATTGATCAGGTATATACAGTGAAGTACATTTGCAGTCAGAACAATCGTGTCTAAAATTACAAATAACAAAAACTTACAACAAAAGGACACACAAGACACAAGACTACGACTATGTGGACAAAAACTCATCCAGAGAATAGGGGCTATGGTCCAGTAAGAACCGTGCTCTAATCAATTGGCTAAGGGTCCAATGAAATAGGTCACATTGTGAAAAGATACTGTTATAATCATTAGATATTTTAAAAATAGGTGATTTCATTAACAAGTTCGTGCAGTAGGAAGCTTATAGGTCCTATTATAGCGTAAATCGAAATTTGGTACAGTCAAGGTGATTTGACTGAGTTGTATATGGCAGTCAATTAAGTTGTTTAATTATTTAAACAGAAATATCAAATGTGCCCTGTTTCAAAGAAGATCTAAAGGTACTACATTCAAGCGATTACACAAATTACTGTGGTCAAAACCTCCCTCTGGATCAGTCTCTCTGATGATAGAGCCTTGAAATGGCGTATCAAGTTATTCAGTTCAATGCTAGAATCAACAATCTTATATTGGTCTTCCAAAATAGGCTGAAAAATTTAGAATGTCTTTGGTCTTTTACAATTTCGATATTTCGATAATTAAATAAAATGTTTGCAATATTTGAAAATTTGTTCCCAATCATAACAAGAAGGTGCCTAAAGAAGACTAAGAAGTGTTTGCTTAAATTCTGCCGTAATCGTAAAAAATTACAAGTTTGTCATAGAAAGGCAAAATCGTTACATAAACAATTTGAACAAGTTTGAAAAAGCAAACATTTTGTTGTAATGTAATATAAACAAACAATAAGAGCATGGTACTTGATTCCTTTCCGTGAATCAATGTTTTCAAATTTTTCAAGTGTTCCATTTGAACCATTATAGTGAGTATCCTCCAAGACACCCGCATAGCTCGTTGTAAAGGAACCGTAAGAATACAATTCAATAGACGAGCAAAATAAAATGAATTCCTTGATTTCATTTATTCATTCAGTGCCATCACATGACAGGCTACCCAGCCAGCCAGAATTCTCTTTTTCGTTCCGCCGAATTCCGTACCGTTCATTGTATTTCATTTTATCCTGACAATAATCCTACGTAGCATAAATTAATTTTAATTGAGCGCGTTTTGTTCAATTACGGCATCTGACAGCCGACTTGATGGATTATTCAATAATGCCACTTCGATGGAACCGTGTTGTGATCCCCTGTTATTCTTTGAAATTTAGATTCAACACTGATCCTGTCTGAGCTATAGGCCAGTGCCAGAAGGCAGGCTTAGACCATGACTACTGCATTTGCCAACTGGCTTGAGTTAACTACATATGCTCTCTGGATAACAAAAAAATTTCTGGAATAATCTGTGAAAATGAATAATCAAATTATACTGCACAATAGTCAGGGTAATGACGTGTAATTTTCGTGTTAAACAAGTTCAATTGTGACCCTTACGTAAATGCCATTGTGCAGGTGGACAGAACAACTCCTATTGGTCGATTAGACTGGGCGCCATTACACCCACCCAAATAGGCCAATAGGAGCTGTTCTGCCTACCTGCAACGAGGTGTTTTCGTAATGATTACGATCGAATTTATTTATGTTTTTGTCTATCTCTTATTTGGATAGACTTTAGAAAGAAACAGGATGACGCTTGGTATTTGAGTTCTAGAGGTAGTTTGGAAAATTTTTTGTCACTGCACCATAACCCCAAAATAGGAGGGATCGGAGGCTGTTGAAACGATAAAAAATATTGTTAAGTAACTGAATGAAAATGCGGTAGCATTATAGTATACCTACCAGGCTCATGTTCCAAAAAATCGTCATCCGAAATCTACGGGCGGTTTGCGAGTACAGATTTTTTTACAATGAAAATAAAAGAATTGCAACGAATTCGGTCGGAACTTAATGGAAAATTCTTTGTTTTGTTTGTAGATAACACAAAAAGTGCTGTCATCCGTTTCCGCTGGGCAGTTTATGAGAAACTTGGACTTAAAGTTCGATTTTTCACGTCATTTTCGTTAGAAATCGTTAAAAAATTGTTCGCCTTGTTTAAAACGCACAACGTTTTTTACACATGTTCCTGGGAGGTCCAACTATAACATGTATCGACGTCATCCGTTTTTATTATGTTTTTCCCCTATAGGGGGTGACATTTTTAGCCCAAATTTCTCATAAACTGCCCAGGAGAAATGGATGACAGTATTTTTTTGTGTTATCTACAAAAAAACAAAGAATTTTTCATCAACTTCTGACCGGTTTCGTCGCGATTTTTTTTTATTTTCAGTTAAAAAAAAATTACTACGCGCAAACCACCCGTAGATTTCGGATGACAATTTTTTGGTACATTTCTGGTAGGTGTACTAAATTGCTACCGCATTCTCATTCGGAAACTTAATGAATTTTTTTAAACGTTTTAACACTCCCCCCATTTTGGGGTTATGGTGCAATGAAGAAAAGAAAAGTTTTCAAACTGTCTGTCGAACTCAAAACAAGCGTCATCCGGTTTCTTTCTAGACACTAAAATTCTTTTGTAAATTTTTAATATGTTTTGGAGCGGCATCAGTCAGCAAAAAAAATCGAGAGACTGGGTCGGTAAATAAGCGTAAAAATATTGGTTTTTACATGGTATCCATTTTATATATCTGTATACAGCTGCATTATTTGCAACAGTACGCAGGAAGGAGTACGGGTACTAAGAACAGAACCGCTTATGCGGAAAAACCCGCAGGGCGGTATTTTGTTTGTGGATCTAGAAAATTTTATAAAATGACTTGTCCACAAGTCTAGTAGTCTATAAATTATACCTTCAGAGGTTTTCTGGTTCGAAAAAACCATAGACATTGCTTAGTATAAGCACAAAATGATGCTGACGAAGCAAGTTTTTATGATTGCTATTATCATATTGACAAGACTTATAACACTTTATTTGCTATGTTCGTATAGGTCCGCAGAAACATATCTCAAGTGCAGAAACGCAACACCTAGACAGAATTTTCAACAATTTTCTTACGACGAATTAGCCATGTTATAGTTAAGAAATGATAAAAGATTCAACACTAAAAAAGCAAAAATAAACACAAAAAGTCAGTAATGTCTTGTGCCTCCTTGGTTGTTTACACACTCAGGAATATGTCTTGTCCTGGAGCTAATCAAAAAATAATCGATTGCTTTTGGGTTAAGTCAATCCATGCTACCTATGGCTCACGCCTAAAAGCCTCTAAAGTGCAAAAGTTTTAGACCAAAGGCCGCTACTTTTCAGGTTACTGTAATAATGTTTGTAGGTAGTAATTAACGAAAAATTTTAAAATGATATCAGGGTCCATCATTTAAAATGTACTTAAATTATAAGTTTTAGAACAATGGTTCTGCCGATGTCCTAATATCAAAATGGTTCTATTTGGCGGTAATTTTATATGGTTTTGCATTCGCATTGTGTTTATAATTGCATCTATTAGCCCTGAGCTATCAAAATAAGGCGACTTTTCGATTCAGATAGTGTCATACGTTATTTATTAAACTGGGCTATCTAGATGGTACGTACAAAACGCTGTTTGTGTTTTGTCTGTGTAGTTCGGTGTATGTATACGTTGATGATAAAAGTTTGGAGAATTTCGGGAGTTTGTTGCTGCATTCATGTATAATTTATCATGTACAACCCGTGCAGTGACATATACGGGCTTCACTGATATTGTTTTATGATGACTGTAGCTCGCATAGAAAAATAATTACAGCTTTATAAATAAATAAGTATTCTGTAATCTGCATAAAGCTCAGCAAAGCCTTTTTGTCGTAAAACTTGAAGAAAAAACAAAACGTAAGAAGTACTTTTTACTCAGAGCTTCAAGGTTTAGTGGATGAAAAAGGAAAGAAAATTTGAGGATTCTATCAGTTTGTTATAAATTTTTCGCAATTAACGTAACGATATCAAGTATCCTTGATTTAGAAAAATCACGGTATCAAAATGTCGGTATCAAAATCGCCCATAAACCTAGCTGCCTAGCTTTAACAAACTATAGGCCGACGGAAAGTCTATAACTTGATTTGGTGCTGAAAGAAGTGTCTGCCCCAGCACATTTTTACATTACTATTTTAAAGGCGGTTTCTCACATATCATATCAAAGGACATTCGGTATTTCTATTAACCAGTGTACGTCTGATAAAATATCAAATTCCAGTCAAACCCTTCAGATGGCTAGAAGAAATAGGAATGACAGGTTACACGTTCTGGTTTTTGATACAGCGTCTTATCTTCCGGGATATACCTCATCGTAGTACAAAACAGGTGGGTCTCCCATTCAAACTTGGAAAGGTGGAATAATTTTTATCTTAAGATGTGTGGCAGTAAAATCAGAGTGACAGAGCTGATAGAGCTATTCATAGTGGAAAAAATACATGACACTCTCATTTAGGCATTCGTTACATATTTTTGGTAGTAATAAGGATTATATAGAATGGGATTTGGATTTCATGGTCATGGTCTATGTTGCGGCAAAAGTTGCTGAAATCTAAAGTTAAGTAAAATATTTTGCATGGCTAGATTATTAATTACCTGAATAACAACTACTCAAATGAGTGGTTATTTTATTTAAATCTTTCAGTCTTTCCATCAAAATAACCAGTAATGTTGGTTATTCAGTGAACTAACCAAGAATTTTAGCTAAGGTATAAACTACAAAAAAATTCCACAAGTTAACTGAATGTTTTAGCTAGTTTACCGACTATCCACAATATTTATATGAAATGTGAGCTCAATCTTCCTAGTAATATACCGGGTGATTGGTAATCAATTTTAGAATAAATTGACCATATAAGGCCATGTCCAATTCAGAATAGTTTCCGAGATAAAATGAATTATAGAGATTTTCATTAAAATGCAGACCTACAAAAGGAAACCCTAGTAAAAAAAATAAAAAATGTGTATTGTCAGATTTTCGAATTTTTGATATTAATCTTAAGAAAATATGCTATTACGTCATTATCGACTAAAAAGGAAGTGATCATGTATCAAACACTTCTCGAGATGTGTCAAAATCAGCATGTGATGAAAAGTGAATTCAAGAAGCGTTACAAAAAACGAGTTTATTTTAAAAGGTCACCAAATAATTTACCGTGTACTTTGCAGCTAAAGCGTGCCCATCTTTCTAGTTATCCACTAACCATAAAATGTGGTCAATTCAGGCAATAGGATTGCATTTACGCTCTAAAAACGTAATGGATCTCCAAAGTATAAAGCTTCAAACTAGCGTTTAGCAAAAACTTGCCATCGGATTTCTAATTTTTGTTATGGGTACTTTATCCTTTTCTATTACAGTATGATTAGCCATAAAAAGTGATTGGTTAACCAAAGCTTCTGTATGGGGTCTCAAAATTGTATAATTTTATAAAAAAACTTCAAGCTCTAATTTAAAATGGATTCGTCTTAAAAAGTCGTTAGGTAAGCAAGCATAGCATGCAAGTCACATTATAAAGTATCTTGTATCCATAGGTGTTAACTCATGTATAAATGAGAGGGCGCAAATCATCCCAAAAAAAGTAGGTTGATTATGAACGTACGTACGCTAAAGCTGAAGCTGTAGATTTTGTGCTGTAGATCGACAATAATGAACGCGTGCCTGCGCAAGTTAAGAATCCAGTTGGCTGTCTCAGTTGCCTCTCTACTTTTAGAACGAGCAACGGCGCCAGCGTGTACAAATTCATGTCTTTGTTTTAACGTGGTTTTGGATTTGAAAATTCAGAACGGGTTGTTCCAGTGGCAGAATGGGCAACTTGTACGTTATGTTTAGTAAAGATTTTATTTATGTTTTGTGAAAGTCCTCGTATACAGTGTAGCCCAGGACGAATCTCGAAAGCTCTAAGGGATGATTTCTAGCACTAACTTATGTTATAATATGTTGAAATTATATGTTAATCCCTAATAATTGAAAAGTTGAAATGCCCATAACTAGATCGCAAAACAGTAGTGATGTGTGGCGTCCAGTGTCATATTCGTACGTCACCACCATGTGCTAGAGCAGGGAAACAATCGACAAAAACGTTAAAAATAAATAAGTATAAATAAGTATAAATAAGTATTGTGATCGCGAAAATGTTCGATTTTGAGATAATATACTTTTTGGGCGTTTCATGATGTCTACATAACGAAAAGCCACGTCACTCATTTCCGTCGGTCTGTCTGTCTGTCTGTTGGCGTTCTTCTAACGTCATAATCTCAGTAACCGCTGCATGGATTGTGATGAAATTTGGGTAGCGATATGTTGTGGGGTCGTAGAAGATAATGTTCCTATAATTTTGGAAATCGTTGTACGAGGGGCGGAGTAATTAGCAAAAAACAAAAAATTTCAAATATTCTTAAAACTTCGTCTTTAGGCATTTTAGGAGTCCCTGATCATTTTCTACTTTTTTGGGTGGGCGTAAATTTGGGGTGGTTGGGGAGTGGGGGGTTGTAAAACTGAAAATTTGTTGCATTCATAATAGGCTGTGAAAAAAAACCTAGCGGCATAATACACCTTTTTAGGTCCATCCGACCATTGCCTTGCTTATTATAGAAACCAAGGGACTTAAAATGTGTGATGTATACATACGAGTATTATTTCAGATAGTTCTGTATTGCGTAATCCGAAAATTATTGAATTGATTTTAATGACATTTTGACATAGTATTACTACCGCGGCGAGGATAGAAAACGCGTATGTTTTGGAAAATCGTGTCAGTGGCGGCGCAGCAATAATAAAAAGAACTAAATATCTAAAAAAGCTCTAACTTGGTTTTTAGAGGGTTTGGCATCATACAGTTGCAGCAAGCAGAAAGAAACTGTGGCGTCCTACCTTCTAAGGAGGGAGACGCAAGAAGCTGCTTACGACAGTTTTTTTGATGGATGCTTTTTTGCCTATATAGCTTAGCCTATAGCTCCATGCAATGGGAAAATAACAAAATGGTGTCATCATTATGTATGGGAAGTACTGAGTCAATCAACTTGACTACATTTTTTGCTATAAAATCGAAAGTGTTTACCCCCAATGCAAACGTGAAATCGGTGGGCTGCACACGCTTCAATCATTTTTACCACAAATGCGTTTAAGAATAATTTCTTTTGACATCGGCGTCACATTCCGAAACCTAAGTGCGATTTTTTTTCGGGATTCGTCCTGGGACACGTCGTATAAGTATGAGAAATGTTGAATGGAGATTGTGATCAGCAGAGCCTTTGCAGCGAAATTTCTCACCGCGTTCAGCGCTAAAATATCTGATCCACCTGTTGCCGACAGGAAGGACGCGGAGAGCGCGTTAAGAAATGTCAGATCGTTCAGTTGTTAGTTAGCGTCAGGTAATGGTGAGTGATAAGGGTTCATTCCCAGCCGCCGCGCGTTTTCGCCTGTCTGAGCGATTATTTCACGCCTGTCGCCATCGCGGGCTGATAGGAGATATTATGGAAAGAAGTAGCCAATGGCGACGTCAGCGCGATTCAGATTATGACTCTTTAGAACCAGTGGCGGGTTCACCTTCGAAAAATTGTCAACCCGAGTAGCACCCACTCTAGGTTAGAATAGGTTGCAGGTAGGGATGGATGGCACAGGTAATTTGAACCAACAGGTACAAGCTGGTCCAGTTTCATGAAATATCTGTTTAAAGAAAGCTGCTTCACTTCTAAACTTTTCCAAAGCGTATGTTTCGGTCAAACTGCAAATTTTGATCGTAACTAAGTGTGTAGCTTTTTTGTTACAAATGACATTTGAAGCTTGTAATTCTCGAAAAATATGAAAGACAAAACATCTCAAAATTCGCTTTCTCAACTGTTACACCGGACCTTGTCCAAAAGTATCTTAACCGCATTAAAAGCTATGCCCTGGGATTACATTGCATTTCCCTTCAGACGATTCGTATCGTATCGTTGAATCTCATCTGCTCAAGTACATCACTTTCATTTTTAATGGTTGCATTTCTACTTCTTGTTTTCCAGATGCCTGGAAACAAACTAAGGTCATTCCCATACCAAAAAATAATAATCCCTCCGAATACTCTGACTTAAGACCGATAAGAATATTACCCTCCTTGTCTAAAGCCTTTGAAATGCTACTTCAAGACCAGATCAAGGAATACGTGAACGAAAACAACATCACAACATCTGTTCAATCTGGGTTTCGTACGCACCATGGTACTGTGACCGCACTGGCGCACATTACGGATGATATTTATAAATCTGTGGATAAGCAGTTATGTGTGTGCTTGGTCCTACTAGATTATAGTAAACCATTCGATACTTTAGATCACATAATATCATGCAATAAATTGAAATATTTTGGACTCTCCGACAGCTCGATAACGCTTATCAGGAACTACCTTACAGATCGTGTACAAAGAGTATTGGTTGCAGGTAAGCTATCAGAAGCACTTTCAAAAACGAATGGTGTACCACAAGGCTCAGTGTTAGGCCCATTACTTTTCCAATTATATATGAATTTATAAGTCACTCTTTTATACATCATTGCGCAGACGACACCCAAATGTAGTTAAACTTCAGTACTGATAAAAGTGCAGAAGATTTTGATAGAATTAATGATGATTTGGAAGCTTTGTATAATATATCTAGTGCTCACAATTTAAACTTAAACTCACAAAAATCACATGCCATTTTATTTGGTCCTAAATCAAAAAGAGTACAGATTACTACAGGTCTGTCTATTAAAATTAATAACCAGATACTCCCAATAACAGATTGTGTAAAAAACTTAGGCCTGTGGATTGAATCTGACTTAAGATTAAGATTTTAAGACCAAACATGTCAATCAGCTGTGTCAAGCCTCATATAATACTTGATTGATACTCCGCCTTTCGTCATTTCATTATTAATTTAGTATGTGTTTTTGTTGTATTTGTTATTATTATTTAATCACAGCCTGCTTCGATAAAAACATTGCATTTGGAAATTTGCCTGTGTACTGACTAACTGAATAGCAGATACATGGAAAACGGTTACTCGGACCGACATTTACAAAGTATACCCTTTTCGCGTAAAAATACTTGAAAAAACAAAATCTTCCGCATTTACTTTAATATACCGTGATATAAATAAGTTAAATCATTTTAAAGAGGCTTAATGTATGGTAAGTGGCGCCCTCTACAAGTAGCATCCGAACTAAGGACGGATTTGAATTTCTTGCCGCAAAAAGCTCCAGACTTCCTAATTTCGTGTTGTTACGGTATCCTGCTGACGAAATATTAAGCAAACACAAAAAGACGATTTGTGTTACTATCAACTTCGGTTTTTGTCTGGCCATGGATCCTTTCGCACTTACACTAAAGGAATGAAATGAAATAGACGATTCAGCTCATACCGTCCTAGTGTGCGAACAGTGGGCTAGGGTTAGAGCTACAGCCTTTGTTAGTTTGACGAGATAAGTCACTAGATAAAGCATAACTACATAGAGTGATGACAGAAGGCCAACAAAATTGGATGATTCATGATTCATGTTACTCCACATGATTCATGATTTATTGCCATTCTTAGTACATTATATATAAGTATATTAATTTAAATCAACTGTATATACCTATTTACCTATTTTACCAGTTACATAACAGCTTAACTATAAAAACATACACTTAATATTTCTCAAACAGATATATATAATGATATTAATTTAGAAGACAATTTTTGGCTAGCCTTCTATCACTTATTTGTTTTTTTTATTTTTTGTTTTTATTACATTTTTTTTAATTTTATAAGTATATCGTCGTCTGTTTTTTCTTGCTTTTATCAATATATCTTCGTCTGTTTTTTTTATTTTTTTTTCAAAATTCGAGTAAGCTCAACAACCTTATTTGTACAGTCATACGTCAGAAGGAGAGAGAAAGAAGAGAGACTGAACAGGCAAAAGTCAACCTAAAATATATTTTTTTATTTTAACTTTAATTTATTATTTACCTGTTTTACCTAGCTTTAGAAAGAATCTATAAGTCAGAAATGACAATGCCACGGCAGATGCGGTATCAGGGGGGCCACTTGCTCCGGTTACCTCAGTGCTCAGGCAACGCCCAAAAAAAATGTAGTCAAGTTGATTGAGTACTTTTCACTCATTCCGGTGATACCAGTTTTATTATTTTTCCATAACATGGAGCTATACAGGGTGTTTACGATCTTAGTGCATTAACTTGGAGGAAGGATAGATCATGATATTTCGAACCTGAAACCCCAGTACCATTTCACTAGTTAACGCATAGCTAAACAGAAAAAAATTAAAAAAGTATGACTGCAAAATCACAATCCGACAACATTGCCCAGTATTCGCCCTAGTTTTTGTCAGGTGTTTTTGGAGATATTCACGTAAACAAATGCTATTATGTCTAGACTTTTTGCCGCATATTCTGTGTTATCAGAAAATGTTGCGATTTTTTTGAAACTTCAAATTTGGGATTCGTATTAAATTTTGTGGTACAAGCACTACAATGATGTGTAATATTTGTACTTTACATAATGGCATTAAGATCGTAAACACCCTGTATAGTCTGACATCCCCTTGCAACCAAATCATCGCTCGCCCGACCGCAAAAAAAAGTGTCGAGGTAGCTCTTTCACAGGCCAACAGACAATATATCAGGAATACAATAAATTTTTGAGTTTTACAAACCCCACCCCCTAATGTCACCCTCATCCAAAAACATTGAAAATGATCAGGAACGCCTAAAACGTCTAAAAACGAAGTTTGAGGTGTTCTTATATTTTTAGTTTTTTATTATTGCCGCGCCGCCACTGAAACCATTTCTAAAAGCATACGCATTTTCCATCCTCATCACGGTAATAAATCTGTGTCAAAACGTCATTACAGTTAATTCAAATGTTTCCATGTTACATAGTATAGAACGATCTAAAGTAATACTGTATTTTGTATACATCAGAAAAGTCCCGTGGTTTCTGTAATAAACAAGGCGATGTTCGGATGGACCTAAAAAAGTATATTACACCGCTAGGTCTTTCTCCCTCAGGTAAATGGACAGCCTATCACGAATACCAGAAATTTTTCAGCTTTACAACCCTTACCCCGCTCGCCGTTTTTTGCTTATTACTCAGCCACCGCCCGTGCACCGATTTTCAAAATTATAGTAGCATTAACTACTACGACCCCACACCATATCGCTACCCAAATTTCATCAAAATCTATGCAGCGGTTACTGATACTAGCAGGCTAGAAGAACGCCAACAGACAGACAGACCGACAGACAAACCGACGGAAATGAGTGACGTGGATTTTTGTTATGTAAGCATCATACAACGCCCAAAACTATATTATCTCAAAATTAAAAAAATTTACGATCTCAATACTCCCCTCACCTATCGGTGTGTGAAGTTAAAGGTTATTATCAACACTGTATTCAGGTTATTTTCAACTTTTTGCACTGAGGTAAGTGTGTTTAAATCTCAACTTTTTACCCAATAAACCTGTTGCTGCTGTGTATTATGAATTAGGAGATATATCATTATCCGCGTCTCCTATTTCTCATGTACAATGCCTAATTCAAACCCTATTCTGTTTCACTTCTTCATCGATTTCAATAATAATCGCTCAGAATTTTTAACCTTTCTATATGAACTAATTTTGTAGATAGATGCATCTTCTACGAGTAATTATGACTCATTCCATTTCAAATCATTAACGTATTAGCCTAATCCCCAACATCCACCATACATAATGGATTAATGAACAAGGCATCAAAACTAGCTTAGCAACGATCTCGTGTCATCCGCACGCATGCTTTGTTTATCCCACAGATTAAAAGGACGACAGCGGTAAAAGTGGGTTAAGCTCATTACACGTCAAGCCGACTGGCAGATAACAACCCTATCAACTGCCGATCCCAATTCCGTCCGCATTAGCAGCTCCTTAACGAGGAGTCGCCTCTCCAGTCGTAGTCGGCCTTGCCTGGCCTGGCCCGACACCGGGTAATCCCCAAGAAGAAACCCACTTGACGCTGCCGATCGGACACAGCACAAAGAGCAAACCAGCAGCGCAACTCTTCAAATTGATGCGAGAAACATGCACAAACTTTTTCGGCTACTTCCCGATGCAGAGCGGTAGGTCAGTCTCAGTATATAGTCTAGGATCCGAATATAAGACGACCTTCACCGAACTGGTTAATGGATGAAAACAATTTTATATTAAATTTAATATGTTAAAAAACATATCGCGGTTAACCGGTTACCGAACTGGTTAATGGATGAAAACCATTTTATATTAAATTTAATATGTTAAAAAACATATCGCGAGTGGGTCGGCTGAAAAATTTCAGTCCAGGATATGATTAATTAAATATTGAAATTTTTTTTTAAATTTTACTGGTTTGGTTAATAGACAAATCTCGTACCAATCGAAAGTATGAAGCCCATAGAATATGCAAACGTTAGGTTGACTACGTTTTTCCCATCCCAACTGTAGGGTAGGCAGGTATAAACAGGTACATCAATAATAGTAATTTGCACCGGTGTGGTTAGTGCGTGAAACTTATATCAAAATAAAGATAATTTTATTGCAAACACGTCGATATAGGGTTGTCTGCCAAAAATCAGTCTGGAATTCCGGTTGTCGAATTTTAAAGATCAAAATATTGCTGCCAGTGAATACGTGCGCCAGAGAGGTCCGAGCGAACTAACCCGTGTATTAACAAAGGACGCAGCATAGCAGGTGCGTGTAGCCTGGCCATTGAATGAAAGAGAGTGCGCATGTCATGTGTCCGTAAAATTGAAATGGATAGCGATATACTCGTAAATGCTGTGCATCATTGTATTGGAACAGTTTGCCTCATTCTTCTGAATTGAAAAAGCGTGCTACTACTACTGTACTGATTGTTGTTATTTATAAACATTAAATTGTGATAGAAAATGGCTAAAAAGTGTTTTCTATGCAATTCGGACGATGATGTTCTTGATTTTAACGAGTGTATCGCTATCCTTTTCAATTTCACGGACACATGACATGCGCACTCTCTTTCATTCAATGGCCGAGCTACACGCAGCTGCTATGCTGCGTCTTTTGTTAATACAAGGCATAGTTCGCTCGGACCTCTCTGGCGCATGTATTCACTACAATATTTACTACTACAATATTTATTTATTATTATTTATTGTATATTGTACATTGTTCATTACAATGCATTCAAAATTTAGAATAATATTCTATACAAAATAATGGCATGTAATAATATGTGTAAATCAATATTATATAAATAGGTAGATCAAGTGGGGATTGAACTAATACAGCTATCACATTAGGCTTGGAAGTATGTTTCGTAATAGTATATTGCTCATTCCCACATATCATGTACAGAATATTAATATTAAGTATGTAACTTAAATTAAAATACAGAAACTGGCAGCAATATTTTGATCTTTAAAATTCGACAACCGGAATTCCAGACTGATTTTTGGCAGACAACCCTATATCGACGTGTTTGCAATAAAATTATCTTTATTTTCATATAAGTTTCATGCATTAACCACACCGGTGCAAATTACTATTATTGATGTACCTGTTTATACCTGCCTACCATATAGTTGGGACGGGAAAAACCAACCTAACGTTTGCATATTTTATGGGCTTCATACTTTCGATTGGTATGTGATTTGTCTATTAACCAAACCAGCGAAATATTTAAAAAAAAATTAATTTTTCAATATTTAATTAATCATATCCCGGACTGAAATTTTTCAGCCAACCCACTCGCGATATGTTTTTTAACACATTAAATTTAATATAAAATGGTTTTCATCCATTAACCAGTTCAGTGAAGTCGTCTTATATTCGGATCTTCTACTAATACGCTTTGCCGTTGATGAGTGTACATCGTGAATTCCAGGGCCGTATTGAGTGGTTTTGTTGTGCGTTTGCCGGTGTTATTATGGATGTGATGGAACGAGGAATGTATCGTTGTTCAGCTTCGCTCTGTGAAAACACGTCAAGAAACTGTAAATTCAGCTTTTTGCGTTTCCGTCAGGCGTTGAAAGGTATGTAAGAAAAGCTTTAGTAAAAATAATGTATTTATTATTCTTACTATGCTTTTTAATTGTGTATAAAAAGAAACATCCTCAATCCTTAAACATGCATATAGACTACAAAATAATGTTATACATTTGTAAGTTTTGTTTTATATTTAACAATGTACACATACGGATGTCTTATTGATATTAGAATGCTGGGGGAAAGGTTATTCATCCATCAAAAGCATATAATATTTTATTATCTAACGATTTGCAGTTTATTGTCATCCATGTGATAACTACCTACTAAATTATATTTTAAGACTATACGCCAGGATACGCCTGTATTATACAATAAAAAATTTTAATAGGAATTTTAAAATACCTAATCTAAATAGGAAATTAATTATATGGAAAAACAAGTAAAAAAATGTGAATCGTTTAAATTGTAAATGTCCATTATAGGTACGAATTTTGCTGGTTATAAAATCAAAATATGTGCTAACTTTACAGCAATTTTGTAGTTTTGTCACTCAGTAATTACTTACTAATTATAAATTATATTATATCGAAATTGTCCAAATAAATACTGCTATTTTTGGAGAAATCTGAAATAACATCATAATGATCCCTTTCCTATACCTTTTTGACCAGCCTTTTGTCCTAGAATGTCCATTATTTGCCGATTACATAATTCGAAAAGAGGCAGTCCTAAAATATATTCATACCTTGCACAATGGGGTTTTTCCGTGCTATTACCTGAACAGATTTTTTCTACATAACCACTGTTCCCGAGCGTGCAAATTAATTATCACTATGGGATTTTTACAGATATAATATTCTCGCTCAAGCTCTGTACCAATCGCTTCTCTAACGCGACTTGAACGCGACGGTCGAAGTGAGACTCGAAAGATTCAAGGTCATCAAAACGTCCTGAAAGATTCTGCTTGAGTTTCGCTGCTGGTTTACTCTTTATGCTGCCGTTCGGACGTGTCTTGATCCGCGCCTGTTATCTAAAGATCTCTTTCGAACACTGTGCCGCATCGTTGCTCTAATCTTTGCTTACGATACGTCTGCTCCGGTTAAGGTCTTCGAACAGTTGCAGTTAAGCCGGTGACACCGCTCTGATGAAATACTGTGCCCGGCGTACTTTTTTGCTGCTACACGTAGGGTAAAACCCCCAATTTTTGGCATCTTACGCAATTTTTGTAGAATTTAACGATTTTCAGAAAGCGGCAGCTAATTGCTGATAGTAGAAGCGGCAACAGTATATGGTGGTATTAATATAATTTTTATAAAAGTGTTCTTTCACCAGTAGATGCTTGTCAGCAGAGAAGTGAGGGTGCCACGTGAAAGACTGCAGAATCAGCGCGAAATTTAGACCGGTAGGTATCACAAAAGTACCCTCTATAGCGACATGACTGGTGAAACACCTGCATTTTTGACAGAAATAAATCATGCAAGGTCCACTCAAGTATATTCGGGATATATACAACTTTTTTTTGATCATCTATTTTAGTAAAAATCGGAGTGCCAACGATTGGAACCTATTTTTGTGAAGTCACGTAATGTTGTCTTGGGGTGCCAAGATCTTAAGACTGCGGACTAAATACTTGCCACTGCTCTTTTTTTCAATTGTTCAGTACAGTACCATTTTTGTCTTCCCCGGTACGCCGAAGATATTTTGCAAAAGCCATTGGGTGAGGTGCGCACCGGAAAGTCAAAAAAGGCTGTTTTCAAAAAATTTAGGATGTCTAGGTCTTTCATATAGTTCAGACTGGAATACACCTTCAAAAATAATGGAAAGGAGCTAGAATTGTAAATTGGGTCTAGGAAAATTACAGGAAGAGGCTTCCTAGGATCCAATTGACCTTCAGTTAAAGAGCTTGTGGACAGAGAAAAGGTCCGTTCAAAAAAGTATGCCTGGTAAGGATTGGTTGAAGTGCCGTCCTGGGCTGATTGAAGCACTTTTGAAGGAATAACCTCCGCTTCTTCTTGCATTGCGGAGAAGGACATCAGAGGTTGGTTCATGGGTATCGAAGGGCACTTAAGAGAAGAAGGGGACAAAACATGTTCCCAGTACAAACCAGAACTGGGAAAAGTAAACGCTCCAAAAGGAAAAAAGTCTACGAAAAAGATGTGTGCTCGGCAAAAGAAAACTCTAAGAAGAATAGGAAACTTGGCAGAACTTGAACTTATGTTTACATTAGCTGGAACAATTTAGCTACCAATAATTATTACTGTATTAGGGTACTGATTTATTTTGTGCAGTACTGGTAGTACGCTGTGAATCTGATTTAGCTTAATTTGGTACTCAGAATATCCTTTATTTTTTGTAGATACCTATACTGAACTGTTTTGATTAAAGTTTTTGTAATAACTACACTTGTTTCTTCATACAAAAGTTAAAATCAATCTGATATCTATTTTGGACTACTATGTATAATACAAACAGCGTAGTGCGAATAATTAGCATCAGCCAGTGCCAAACAATGAGAAAAGGGTGCCAAAATAATACGGAATTTGCAATTGTCTGTATTTTTTGTCTTATTTCCTGGTTTTTCAGCTTGCTGAGAAATTATTTCTCATCAGTTCAAAACTACAGTGATTTCTGGCTATACAGGGTGTCCGACGACGATTAAGACAAGCAATATATCGGAACTGGACAGTAGTAGGCAATTATAATTTTGGAGATGTAAATTAGAGGAGATATACCTAGTATCTTTTCTTATTATTGTGTCACTCAACGAGGTATTTGTTTTTGGTCACGTGACATCCAATTCAATATTTTTAATGGGACGCCCTGTATATTTGTGACTTTTTGTGTTCCTCCCGATAAAACAGTTCCAACAAACTAGCACACTTGGGGTCTAAAGTGATTAATTCAACAGCTACAGGTACTTAAAGGATGGTACCACTATCATAGATTATAGCATGTACCTCTACAGTTGAATTACTTTGGTAGTGTTTCATAATGGTAGTGGTACAGTCCTTTAAATACCTGTAACTCTTGAACTAATCACTTTAGACCCCAAGTGTGCTAGTTTGTTGGAATTGTTTTATCGGGAGATATACAAAAAGTCACAAATATAGAGGCTGTTCCTTAAAAATTTTGAATCGGACGTCACGTGGCTAAAAACAAATACCTCATTGGGTGACACAATAATAAGAAAAGATACTATATTTGCTCTAATTTACACCCCCAAAATTATAATTCCCTACTAATGCCCAGTTTCGATATATTGCTTGTCTTAATCGTCGTGGGACACCCTGTATAATCATAAAAATCATAGATGTCTCGCATTTATGAAAGCAGTTATCGTTATCTTCAAGGAAATGATACCTTAACGTGCCAACAATTGGGGGTTTTACCCTATAAACATTAATTCTTGAACGATATCAAAGAATGATTGATGCCAAACGTAAATTTCAGATCCATATCTACAGTACGAGGTGCCTAGACATCAACTGTCTGTATTAAAAAAAAGAAGCGATATACACATAATAAGCCCTTACGGAAACTATGATCGGGTTAACCTGATCACTTCGATCACTGATCCCGACGTTCGGAAAGTGATATAGGATGTCATAAATATGGTCAATTCTCTCTTGTACGGTAAGTGATCCCGATTCCAGATCAGTAGCCTTTTGCTTAACCATCTGTGTTTGTTGTTCGATTTCCCTTAAATCCATGGAATCATAAATCCCACTTGACAGCTGTTTGACATATAACTGATCGATCCGGATCCAGATCGCTGTTTCCGTAAAGGCCTACTGTACATACATATACATAAGTAAGATTTTGTGTTTCGACGGCTACTTGAGGGTTGAGGGTCCTTACGTGAGGCTCCCTTGAGTAATACTCAAGTAACGGAATGTCAACATGACATTTCGTTGCAGTCAAGGCGATTTTGTAGGTTAATTTTGGAGTACGGTCACGGCTCACCAAACAATTTATCTGTCTTACTCAAGGTCTGGGGATGTTTTGCGCTGATCCCTTTGCGCATCGATATTTTGGGTTAGAGAGAGATAGATTTCAACAGCGGCGGCATGACAGCGTCATGGCTATCTACATAGAATATGAGTATAGAGATGAATAATGTAGATCACAGCGCAAACCTAGTACTTTATGGGAGGTAAACATTCATTCATTCATTTATTTGCAAGAAAACTACAAATAATGCCACCCCTAGAAGGCTGAGCCTTGTAGCGGGGTAGAGGCATACGTAGTAAGATAATTATAATACGTCACAAAATATTTTACGGTACCATTTTCTAAAGCCAGCTGTTATCCAACAGCATAAACATCTCATCGTTTCATACCAGAACTGGTCGCGTCGCTGACGTCAGATATTGGCAACACGTCATCACAAAGGAACCGACCGTGACTAAGACAGCTGAATGTTTTTTGAGCCGTGGTTCGGTGTTGTCAGTTTCTAGACAATTACGGAAACAGTGATCTGGATCCGGATAGATCAGTTATATGTCAAGCAGCTGTCAAGTGGGATTTATGATTCCATGGATTTAACGGACATCGAGCAACGAAAAAGTTAGTCTAAGAATAAAAAACTGATGGTTAAGTAAAGCACCTACTGATCTGAATCATCCGACCGCAATCACTTACTGTTCAAGAGCGAACTGACCCTATTGATGACTGACCCCAAATCACTTTCCGAACGTCTGGATCAGTGATCCAAGATCCAACTGATCGGGTTAACCCGATCATAGTTTCCGTAAAGGCCGAGGGTTACATCCGGAAAAACGTCCGACATAAAACACAAAATACTGGCACAAAACAAAAACAAAAAGGGATAGCATAAACCACCAGAGTGCGTATGCATCGGCAGAACAAATTAACTTTCATCGACATCCACATGCGGATGTAAGCTCGAAAATAAGAACAATTCAAATTGACTTATATTTGAAATATGACAACGACGTCAAATGAATCCTGTCGTATCTTAGATGTTGTCTAGGAAACAGATACACAAAGAAAGCCACACTTGAGTGTCCTTTAAGTATTCCTTGGGGGAACCTTTAGTATTACTCAAGAGGCGACTATGAATACGGCCATATACAGGGTGGTCCAATAAGCGCGCGGTGATCTCTAGCGGCCATACCATTTAAACTAGATGAAAATGTTTTAAATAAAAAGCCTTTCTTTTCAAGTACTCTACATTTAGAAAGTAATTTCAAAGATGGCGGACTTCTGGATATACCGGAAGTAGGCATCAACTTCCTTATTTTAAATAGAACACCATGTAGGTATATTATTACGTTTTTGAATTCAGCATGAATTTTTAGGTCCAGTTTGTTAACCATTATTTATGTCTACGATGCCTATTTTCGGAGTTATTCAGCAATCGTTACAAAATTTAGCGTTTGTAGTACTTTACAAGAAAAGTTATTATTTCGGAAACTGAATGCGACAGAAAGATGCAGTTTTCGGTTTTGAAACAAGCAAGGAACGTACTTGGGTAGATCATTGTTTCAAAAAAGCATTAAATCTAGCAATTTTCAAATTTGAGAGGTTAAATACGTCAAATGGGATGATATGATAAGTTTCACATCGGTGGATGCGAAATTAAATTCTCTTTCACTTTTGTCTACGGACGTCTGGTTCTATCTTTGATGGTTTTTAAGATATTTACGGTTTTGTAATTATGGCGCAGGAATTGGAAGAATCGTAGATGGCGTGGCTCGCAGACGATACAATTGGCAGGAAACCTTTCATCCAAAGTGTTTCGGTCCCTAATACTAAAATGTGCTTTCGCTCGATCTAACTGTAACCGCATTATTCTTAAAAACTCCAGTGGTAAATTTTCCAACAGGTTTTCCAAATTTTCATTTAGAAAATTTTGGAAAACATTAGTTTAATACGCGGTTTCCAATAATACCACCCCAAATGCTTAGACTCCACGCTGGTTGTCAACAAACCTCTCAAAATTAGGATTTACGTCGTTATAAAGATGTAAATTATGCCAGTTTACATGGCCGTTAATGATAACGCTGTATCTACATTTCATAAGAAACAAAATGAAAGAATTTCATAAGAAATGTAGCTTCATTCGTAAAGAACACACTGTTGAAAAGGAGTACATCTTTTTGGAGTCGAGCACGACCCCAGTTAGAAATTCATTCAGTTTCCAAAGTCTTGTCTTTCTATTGCTTGATTTAGCTGCAGGTGATAAGGATGCTATATGTACTCCATTAAGATCTTGTTCACAGATGTTTGACCAATCCCCAAATAGCGACTAATTTCTGCTGTTAGCACTGCTATGCGTGCCTTCAACTACAATTCCGAGAATGTCAAACTCACTATCTTCATGTACTACTACTACATGTTTCCTTCTCCCATATTTTACGCCGACGTAATTCCAAATTTTAAGAGGTTTGTTGACAACCAGCATGGAGTCTAAGCATTTGAGGTGGTATTATTGGAAACCGCATAATAAGCTAATGTTTTTCAAAAATTTTTAAATGAAAATTTGGAAAACCTGTTGGATAATTCACCACTGGAGTTTTTTAAGAATAATTTGGCTACGGTTAGATGAAGCGAAAGCACATTTTAATATTAGAGGTCGAAACACTTTGGATGAATGGTGTCCTGCCAATTGTTTTGTTTTCGAGCCACGCCACCTACGATTTTTCCAATTCCTACGCAATAATTACAAAACCGTAAATATCTTGAAAACCATCAAAGATAGAACCACAAGTGCCTAGACAAAAGTGAAAGAGAATTTAATTTCGCATCCACCGATGTGAAACTTATCATACCATCCCATTTGAAAAAAAAAGTTTTTAACGTTTTTAACTTTTCAAATTTTGAAAATTGCTAGTCTATTGATTTGGTGTTCTCTTGAAACAATGATCTTACTGAAACACAAGTACGTTTCTTGCTTGTTTCAAAACCGAAAACCGCATCTTTCTATCGCATTTAGTTTCTGAGATATGAACTTTTCTTGTAGTAAGTACTACAAACGTCATATTTTGTAAAAATTGCTAAATAACTCCGAAAATCGGCTTCGTAGACATACACAATGGTCAACAAACTGGACCTAAAAATCGATGCTGAATTTTAAAAATGTAATAATATACAGGGTGTTCCATTTAAAATAAGGAAGTTGATGCCTACTTCCGATATATCCGGAAGTCCGCCATCTTTGAAATTATTTTTTAGACGTAAAGCACTCGCAAAGAAAGGTTTTTTATTTATAATATTTTCGTCTAATTTAAACGGTATGGCCGCTAGAGAGCACCGCGCGCCTATTGGACCACCCTGTATAAACAATAGAACGTGGGTGCCGTGGTAAAGAAATTAAAATGAACATTTTATTTCACGATACTTCGGGGTTTAAAGTATTGTAAAACTGACACGAATTGTAATGATACATTTTTTATTTCAATTTCGAAACTAGCTGTTTTATTTATTTGTCTGAGATTAATAGAAAGATGACTATAAAATTTTGTGGCTGAAAAGATGAAACACCTTTGTGAGAGGCTTTTGAAAGTTTTAATAACAAGGCTCTTATTAGTATATGATCTTGTGAGAGAAGTATAGGGTTATATTAAGTCAGCCGTCAGCCTAAGTGAAATAGCTTCTGACGATGCCATCAACTCAAAACGTCAAGCGTTACCGCTAAACGATGCCGGCCTAAAAAGCCAAGGACCACAAATTCATTGGACGACGACCGCGAAAGTACAGTACAAAATTTGTGATATCCTTGAACTCAGTTGGGTAAGATGGAAATCACTTTCTTGATGTTTCTCCAAAGGAAACACTCGACACAATAGTATAATTCAATGCTGGTGGTTCATCTGTCATTTAGTGTGTTTTAAATTTCTACTTTGGGGCCGTTCATTAATCACGTGAAGCTTGAAAGGGGTGTGGGAGAGGTTTGACAAAAATCACGAAATATCACAAGCGGAGAGGGGGGGGTCTAGTAAGATATCACATGTAATTACTTTTTTTTTGTCAAACACATTATAATTTTGATTAAAATGCAACCTGCAACCTTTCTGCCTAGACATTTTATGATGATCCTTGATTTCAGAATAAAGTAAGATTATATTTTGAACCTGTACTCAAAGATATTCGAAAAATTTTGAGATTCTTTGTAGGTACTAAAAATACACATGATGTTGTTTGAGGGAGGGGGGTATTCTCCAATCTCACCATGCTTATATCACCAAAGAGGAGGGGGGTTAAAAAATGCTAAATGAAAGATCACTTGAATAATGGATGGCCCCTTTTGAAAGAAACAACACCAGTCTTAGTTCTGCACTCAGGTATCTTCATGTGGTCAGTGGTGTTGGTGTCTGAGAAATGAGTTCTAAAATTAGAGGCTCATATACTTTTGCTTAGTGTATTTAAGCCCTACTGCATACAACCTTGTCCCATATAATCAAAATGCATTCATACAGTTGAGAAATCGGGTCAAGCATACAATCCACTTGAGTTTTTTAACTCTTTATTTACACAACACATTAAAATACTTAACAACTCGCACACAGGAACTTGCTGACCACATTCGTAATACATGTAGCGCTTAAATTCTGTAGTTTTTCATATTTCCGCGGTATATGAAAGGATAATATTTCCATGAAACGCGTGAATGCGTGTCAGGGTAAAAAACTGGGTTTGTTCCATTTTATTCAGCTCGTACCTAAATCTGTATAATATATTTTACAACATTGTTCTCGGTTCATGTAGGGAAAGGGACCGTACCTGAAAACTGCGGAGAGAAATGTAGAGCAGAGCGTTATTTTTTATTTCATTATTATATGCGAAATAAAGAGATGTTATTGTTGTATATACAAAAATTCGTACAAATTTCTCTCCATTTATACGCATTTTATACTACTGCGGAAGCTAACAGGCAGATACCGTGATAAAATTGAAAATTTGCATGCAGTTTTGCAAACCGATTAAATATACATGCAATGGGCACGATAAAAACCTGGTTCAACACAAGTTAGCTATCATTATAATTTATCAATTTTGAGTGTAAGGAGTCAAATGTTGCATTAGACTTGACGGCTTTGGAGAACTAGAGTGAAATCAATAATTTTTTTTTCGAATATTGAGCCTTCGTTTACTCGGAAGTTGAGTGTAGTCTACAACTATGAGCTATGTAGCTCGATACTGTCAGTAGGCCAAAAGTTTAAGGACTTCTGTATTATACAGGGTGTCCCACGACGATTAAGGCAAACAGTATATCGAAACTGGGCAGTAGTAGCCGAACTATAATTTTGGAGGTGTAAATTAGAGTAAATGTAGTATATTTTCTTATTATTGTGTCACTCAATGAGGTATTTGTTTTTGATCACGTGACGTCGGATTCAAAATTATTAATAGGACGCCCTGTATATTTGTGCCTTTTTGTGTTCCTCCTGATAAAACAATTCTAACCAACTAGCACACTTGGGGTCTAAGGTGATTAGTTCAAGAGGTACAGATTTTAAAAGGATTGCACCACTACCATATTGAAACATAATGAAACATTAGCAAAATAATTTAAATAAAGGGGTACATGTTATAATCAATCGTAGTGGTACAATCCTTTAAGTACCTGTAGCTCTTGAACGAATCACTTTAGACCCCAAGTGTGCTAGTTTGTTGGAATTGGCTTATCGGGAGGAACACAAAAAGGCACAAATATACAGGGCGTTCCATTAATAATTTTGAATCGGACGTCACCTGACCTCATTGGGTAACACAATGACAAGAGAGGCCACAGCATTTGCTCTGATTTACGTCCCCAAAATTATAATTCTCTACTACAGCCCAGTTCCAATATATTGCTTGTCTTAATCGTCGTGAGACATCCTGTATGTTTTGATATTTTATCAGGAGTACCGCAGGGATCCATACTTGGCCCCCTTTTATTTATCATATGCACGGCAGATATCTCAATGGAAGTTCAATAGGTCAAGGTTCAAGCATAAGCCGATGACATTCGGGTTTATCACAGCTTCCATATGACTGACAGGGATTTAGCAGAAGCTTGACTCAATGAAGGACTTGACCTAATAAGTACGCTGTCAGATCAGTATAATTTAAAACTTAATCCAGAGGAAACAAAATTAATGTATTTTAGCAACAAAAGTAATATAGCTTCTTTCAATAACAGTTTTTCATTGAAAATATCTAATGTCCAGCTCGACTCCTGTGAATCAGCGCGTAACTTAGGTCTTTTTGTAGATGCTAACTTACGTTTTTTAAGACATATCCAAGCTTTAGTCAGCAAAGCTTTTAGCTCTCTGAAAATTATTTGCAGTCGCCGTAATATGCTGAATCGTGGCCTTAAAGAATCTTGGTGTGAAACTTTAGTTCTTACCCATTTCAACTAGTGCAGTTTTATATACGGGCCTTGTTTAACCGTTGCTGATGCAAACAAAATACAAAGAGTTCAAAACAGCTGTTGCAGGCTTGTTCACGGATTAAGGAAATACGAACCGATTTCCCACAAAGTTAGAGAGACTGACTGGCTCAATATGAAAAACAGAAAGCCATTTGAACTGCTTCACGCACAAGCTTCTCAACAAGCCCAACCCTGCAAGCCTAGTTAATCATTTTGTACCTCGCAAATATGTCCATCAGCAAAACACTAGATCTAAATCCCATCTCTCTATCCCTCAACATAGAAGTCCCATGTTACAATGCTATCAGGATGTATAACTTACTTCCAGAAGAATGCAAGCGTCTAAATATAAGCATATTTAAGTTCAATCTCAAGCGATACCTTTTTGATATGCAGTAGACTGAATGTTAACAGCAGCCTTATTCTTGTAACGTATACATACGTGTACATATTTGTAATAACTAATGTTAATGTATATTTTATGTAATGTATGTATATTATATCAGTGTATATTATGTGCGTGTATATAATATTTATTTTATTAGTTGCCTGGGCATTTGCTCTATATAAATTTATTATGTTTTGTTCATACGTTTTAGGTACTTTTTTATACGAGTACTATGTTTCTCTTTCTTTTGTTTTGTCGGCTCTGTAAAGACTATTTTTTCTTGTTGTTTAATTGTTGGGCACTGCCTGCGCACTGCCCCCCCCCTCCCCCCCCCCCCCCCCGGTGGTTGAGTGAAGTAGCTTGGAGCTAGACTCCGCCACTGGTTTATTGATTGATATGTAAAATGTAAAATACATGGGTAATAAAGACGGTTTATTATTATTATTATTCGACACTAAATTGTCGTCCGTAGCACTATCTCGCTGGTATCGAGGCCTATAAAAGCTCGGGGTTTGTGGTGAGGTATTCCATGGATTTCAAGCAGCCTGGAAAAGTTTTAACTTTACTTCCAGCCTTTGATATGTTTAATCTGTTAGTGCTGCATTATTTGGGATATCTGCAGGTGTATTAGGTCCATTCGAGCAATGTCGTGGTAGACGGCTTCTCCTTTTCCTTCTATAACATCAAAACTGGAGCCCGCAGGGATCGGTAATGGCTCCGAGATTGTTCTCAATTCACAGTTTTGTGGATAACAGTACTTTGCTCGCAGACAACATAAGCAGTAGATCCATTTCTGTGATCTAGCTCGAACGCAGAAGGCTGGTAGCGGCTGCTTCGCTCTCAAAAGATGTGGAGACCATTAGCGCTTTGCGGACTCAAGAATATGGTGAAATTCAATCTTTCCAAGACCCACTACTATACACTTTCAAACTAAGCGAGTATCCGATTTTAATGAAGAATCGGGCGCTGGCTAGAAGTCACTCATTTAAGATTTTTTAGGATAAACATTTACAAAAAACATTATCTGGCACCAACATGTCTCGTCAATTGCAGCAGCTGCTAGAAAGGAGCTCGGATACCTATTCAGACCCTGAAATTACTTTCACTACCCAACCTTCTCACGCTGCATAAAGCTCAAATAAGACCTAGCCTGAAGTATTGCTCTCGTATCGGGGGAGCTGCTACCCCTACTTCTCTCTCTATACTTGATGCAGTTCAGAGGAGGACAATTCAACTAATCAATGACCCAACCCTTCCTTTCATTTGTCTACCAGCATTCTGGTATTCTGGCTTCTCTCAGCTATCCTCTGTAATTTCGCCGCTCACCAAGCCTATTAGATGCACCCGTGTTTTTGCTGCATCTCATTCCAAGGCGGTTGTTCTTCATACATCAAGAACCGAGCGGTACCACCGCAACTTTGTTTCTAGACTGTTCAGGGCTTGGAATAGACTGCCAAAAGATGCTTTTAATGTGTAACTGCCAAAGCAGTGTTAGGAAGCTTGTTCGAAACGCAGGCTATTTGATAAGACCAGGATAAGCGATCGTCCAACTGCACTCCAAGAAATGTTGACTTTTTTTTATGGTCAGCCTCCCGCAACAGCTAAAAGCCTAAGGCGCTGTAGAAGCACTGCGAGAGGATAAGTGTCTGTGCACGTTAGATTTGAAACGTAGCAGGTTGTAGCCATTGGGAAACAAATTCCTCGACAGCTCGTTCCACAGCGTCGAGTTTCTCCAAAAGTGGGAATGCTGAAGGAGACTGGTTCAGAGTGTAAGGACCTCGACCTGGTAAGTATGAGCTCTTAGAGCCTCTCTACTGTTCCTCTTTCGGACGGCCTTTGGTGTTATTATCTGGGAGAGGTCACTTGAACATGTTCCGTGATAGAATCTGTAAAACAGGGACAGGTCAGCCACCCTTCGTCGATGTTCTAGGTTGCGGGGTCCTTTGTGAGGTGAAGCATATCGATTAGTTCAATTGCTCTCTTCTGGACAGTACCCAGAAGCTTTATAGGGTGCTTCGGAGCACATCCCCAAACATGGAAGTACTACTCCAGCGATGGTCAGATCTGTGCTTGTAGAGCAGCAGTAGTTGCTCTGGTGTATACAGCGGACAAAGTTCTAAGCTTCTGGGATGCCATTTTAGCGATACTGACGACGCGGTCGTACCATGACATGTTGTTGTTGATACTGATCCCCAAAAGCTTGATGAAAGGTGACCCGACTATGGGGTGAACCCAAATTTCCACAGTTGGTAAGCCAACTTGAAACTTCTTTGTAAATGTTGTTGCCTGAGCTTTCTGTACGTTGTACTGTACTTTATTTACTGATCCCCACTCGACAATTGTTTTGATATCTACGTTGATCTGTGAAGCATGCTGCTGTCGCCGACGTACCGTCTCCTGGGATGATAGTGGCTTGCCTGGTTCTATGCACGATATCAATGTACTGTCGCCTGCGAGGCTGCTCATATGCAGCAAGCTTGACCAGAAATCCCTCATCCCACAACCTGTCGAAGGCTTTCATATGTCAACTGTATAACAACACGGGATGATTTTCAATTGCTCTGTTCGACAAGTGAGTGACATAGGCCAGGAGGTCATCCATAGGCCTGTGCTTACGGAAGCCATACTGGCGATCATTGATTATGTTATTGTTGTCCAGTGACATGTTTCAAACTAACATAAGATACTTAACATTGCTCAAACGCTTGGCAGAAGTATTTTTGGTACTCAACATAATAGCTCAGTTTTACTGGCAGTGAGGACTATTGCCTTATTTGCGCAAATAGGACAAACAAGCAAATATGCGTTTCCATATACTCGTCGGTCCTTAATCACACATCAGAGGACTCAAACCAGATGAATGTCTATGCCGACGGAAATAACCGACCATGAGTATATGTGTGATATTGTTTGCGCGAATACGTCAAACATTTGGGCAAAAAAGCGCTACGCCATGCGAAGTACAGGCATCACATTTCCTTAAATCACGAAAATAGCAGCGTAGAAAATTTTTAGAAACGTTTAAGCTGACACAGGGGAAAACGCATTTAGATCAATAACATCACTGTTGCCGAGTGACAGCTCTAGTCAGACAAAAGTGTCTAAAGCTAATATAATAATAAAAACAAATCACCACTAATATACTAAACATAGATTTATGCTCGTACATCAAAGGACGTGAGATGTGTTTTTAATATTCTAATCCCCCAACTACACAGAGTGGATATCACTAACAGAAGTATTTTTCCGTGTCATGTGTCCCTTATTATAAACGTCGATGGCAGGATGGGCGGGCCCTTTCGAGCAATATGCGGGCCCCTGGATTTGTCATTTTTTATTATGGCATCGGGTCTTTCGTTTTCATTAAATTGATTTAAGAGCCAAAGAGGGTAGCGGAACTAGTGATGCGAGGAAGTGCATATGACGCCATCAACCATGGAATTCTTGCAAGGGTAGGAGAGGGTAGCCTTAAAAGATGAGATGCACTACTCTTATGAAGTTTTACGAAATCGGTGCAGGCCTATATATGCTACGTCAGTAGATAGATAAAGTCTTTCAATCGTAAATACCTTTAAGGACATCTTCTCAGAGTAACAACTGAACATCGAGGTAGTAAACAACTAATTCTAATAGGCCGACATCTTTCCTTTCGTTGTCATATTGACCACCAGGTAATCATAATATCATAACCAATCATAATCATAATTATTTACTATAGTCTTAATAGTATAGTATCCAGAGATATTCCATTGTACGTTAAAAAAGGCGGTATTTTAATGGTTCAGGAATGCGTTACGCCATATTTCTTCATCATACATGCAAAATCTGAAGTCTTACATAAATTTTGAGGAGCTGGCAACGCCTACATAATTTTCATGCGACTTATTTACGTTACAAGCTCGACTGTCAAACGTTTGTTTTGTTTGTGCGTCTTTTATGCTTGGTCAGGAAAATCTAAAATCGAATTCGGTATTTATTGGTAACCGTATTGAAGCTTTACGGACTTTGCTGGACAATATTCGAGTGCAGTTTAACAGTTTTTTAAGATGGAACTCAAAAAGCGCAGTGTCTGTAACATGAGTTGCATTGGAAGAATTTTCAGGTTAGCTGGCATTACACAGCATTGTTTACAATTTGAACTGTCAGTGCGAGGTAACAGCTGATCAATTTTTGGAGGCTGAAGTGTCAAAGATGATCGCTTTGAGCACGCCATGCTGAAGTGGTTTGTTTACTACCCCTATGTTTAGTTGTTACTCTGAGGACATCTTGAAAAGCCATGACACCTATCTGTGTTCGATAATCTAGAACGCGCTTATCGTTTTTTTATACAGGGTGTCCCACGACGATTAAGACAAGCAGTATATCGGAATTGGGCACTATTAGCAAATTATAATTTTGGGGATGTAAATTAGAGCAAATATAGTATCTTTTCTTATTATTGTGTCACCCAATGAGGTATTTGTTTTTGGTCACGTGACGTCTGTTCAAAATTTTTAATGGGACACCTCGTATGTTTGTGACTTTTTGTGTCCTCTTGATAAAACAATTCCAACAAACCGCACACTTAGGGTCTAAAGTGATTAAATCAAGAATTACAGTTATTTGAATAACTGTACCACTACCATTATGAAACATTACCAAAATAAATTTAACTGTAGGAGTACATGTTCCCATTAAACATTTTGAATCTGACGTCACGTGATCAAAAACAAATACCTGATTGGATGACACAATAATAAGAAAAGATACTATATTTGCTCTGATTTACACCCCCAAAATTATAATTCGCTACTACTGCGCAGTTCCGATATATTGCTTGTCTTTATCATCGTGAGACACCCTGTATATAACCGAATATTAGTGAATATACTAAATAACAAAGGACCCAATTTTCAGCCTTGTGGGACACCCGAGGCAATCTCGTATCCAACAGGCTTTGACCGCAGTATACAACGTACTGCCTCCTGCCACTTAAGTAAGATTTAGAAAATAGGGACAGTGAATCCTATAGCCCAAATTTAGATAGCTTGTTCAGAAGAATGCTAAGATACAGTCTATCAAACGTCTTGGAGGAGTCATTCTAGGACTGTCTGGTGCTGTTTATCGATAGATTCACAAGCATATTGGTCAAAATGTAATAAGTTGATTGTTGCCGATCGACCCTTCATAACCATGTTGATTAGCAGAAATAGATTAGCTCGCATGAAAATACAGAACCTACTGAATGGTAGTATTTCAAAACAACTTTGCAAAGTTACTGATAGTTGTAATAGGTCGATAATCTTCAACCTGATTTTTGGCATCTCTTTTTAAAAACGGGAGGCACTCTGGATAGCTTCCATAAAGGCAAAAAAAGTAGGAAAGAATTTACTTGAGTAATTCCAAATAACGTTCTTACTGTGGAACAGGAAGCGGTATTTATAAAACCGGTTTTTTCCCGGACCAGTTTTTTCATGCTGATTCCGAATCTGTATTTAGTTTTTTCTCTAGCACCTGTAGTTTTGGCTAGCTTTTGTTTACGGACAGACGGACGGAGGCTTTGCATAGGCTCTCTCTGGTAAAGCTAAAAACGTTGTTTCTCAAGCAGCGGTTGAATATAACCATGAGACGATATAACCATACACGGTATCTGACAAGAAACGCAAATATTTGATAGCGACCTGCTGTCATGTTGGGCTTAGTTTTCTTAGAGCCTGTTGTACAATGCAAGCTTAAGCTTCGGTTTAAGGTAAGCCGACATTAAACCACATCAATTGCAAAATGCCAATTGTAAAATGCTGGCTTTCCCCCCCCACTCTAAGCTTAACACGAGCTTACGTAAGCCGAAGCTTAACACGAGCTTAGCTCAGGTTTAAACCTAACCTGATACCTACCTGATATAAATGACATGATGTGTATTGGAGGGACCTTCAAAATGCTTGTCACTTTATTAGGTTATATTTTGTGAAAGATTTGTGTCTAAATTAACAAAGAGAGCAAATAAAAAAAGACACACTGAAACGGCCGTTGCCCGAATTTGATTGAACTTGTCAGAAGTGTCTAACCAATAAGGATAATTTTTCAGATGATTACGACAGTACGTATTGCTTCATTGGTGCTAACCGTAGTGAATTTTATTATCAACCAGGTCTGACTAAGCCGACGATTGTACAACGGGTGTCGACTTTAAGTCTGAGCTTAGCTAAGCTTAGGTTTAACGAAGCTCGTGTTAAACCCGCATTTGTACAACCGGCCCTTAAGGGTGTATAAGACATCCATCTTTTGCTCAGTACAGTACTGAGTGTGGTACCGGAGGAATCGGTATGGCAGGTACTTAACAGAGATCGAGGAATATACGTACTACTAAAATATTTAGCAAATACACCAGAAATATCTTTCGGGTAGATTATCCATTACAATATAGCGCATTTTTACGAAATCCAAGATTTTTTTCTGTTTTTTTATAAAATCCAAAAATGTACTCCAGTTGTTAGATATGTTCGACTCTATAGATTGAATATAATAAGAATGTGCCACACTGACCTTTGTTTTCGATTCCGAACACAGTTTTGGAATTCCATTTGATGGCGAAATAGTTATTCTTTATGCACTTCTGCAATATGGATATCAGATAAAAGGGCTTGCCGAAAATAAGTGATTATTTTGACATCACTCTTAATCTAATATGGCGGAGGTTTGAGGTTTTTTATGCTTCCCTATAGTATTGAGAATATGAATGCAAGTTAATAACTACAAAGTAAAAAATAAATTAAAACAAAAAAATTAAAAAAAGTTTTTATTTAACTGTTCGAAGTTTTTTATGCTTTCCTATAGTATGGAGAATATGAAGTTAATAACTAAAAAGTAAAAAATGAAGTAAAACAAAAAACTTAAAAAAAAGTTTTTATTTAAATGTTCTTAAAAGAAGAAAATAACATTTTCCTCTAAAACGCTAACTATCAATAATTTATAGCCTCGTTATGCACAATTTATATGATCATAGACGCTTGTTGCGGGGTTTACGTAAGTACCTATAAGTATGAAATTTTTACACAATTCAACATAGCTAACCAAGTTAGTCAATTAAAGAGTTACTAGCTCATTTGCACAATTAAATCGCGCGACAAGCTTTTATGATCATATAAATTATGTATAACAAGGCTATTAATTAATAGTTAACATTTTGATGAAAAATGTTGTTTTCTTCTTTTAAGAACATTTAAATAAGATCTTTTTTTTAAGCTTTTTTGTTTTAATCCATAAAGTTTCAGTTAGCGTATTGCCTAACCTTGTTTTTTGTTAAAAATGTATCGCATACATTTGCACCACGTTCATTTCTGCGATGGGTACGTGAAACACTGACCTATCAATGATTAATTTCTACCAATCATCAAACATTGATCAGAGCCCGCTTGAAGGAAAGTACATTCAAAATCAGGCGCTCATGTCTTATTTTGTGTGTTATAAAATTCGGAAGAAGTCACAGGACCAGTCTCGATATATGTATAGTGATATATCAACGTGTGTCTTCCTAAATTAGATTAGTCAATACTAAAACAATATAAGAAATACAAAAACCAAAACTAATACATCCACATTTTCTTGTTAAGTCATACAACGAAACAGGATACAGGCCAAGCAATTAGTAAATGATTAGGGTGATTAGGTCGCGAGAGCTGGGAAAAGTATAGAAATAATTCAATTGCTAATCAACCCTTCCAATCGGACACGTATAATTGGACGTTTGCAGATAACGCTACCGTATCGCGTAGGCAGATCTATGCATTTTATAGTGGAGCAATCACAATCCAATGAAATAAGTATACAGGGTAGATATGGGGCCAAATACGGAGCAAAATAAACAACGGGTTTCGAGTTTTTGTTGAATTTTGTAGTAAATAAAGATCTCAAATCAATGTATCATGCAGGGCTTGAAGACATGCTACGAAATGAGTGTTCCACAAAAATAGAGTCTGTTTGTTGTCGAACCCGCAGGTTTCTATACCTTACGCCTTTAAAGGGGTCATATAAACAGTGCTCGAATACTCAAATTAAACGCTCAGGTACCAGATTTGGTAGATAGATGGCGAAACAATACTTTCTTGAAGTATTGCTTCCCAATATCTATATGTTGCTACTACTAGTACGAGTTTTGCCAGCTGGGCTCTCGCAGGCAATTTCATTTATTCGTCCGAGACCTAAATCACACTGACGAGCTTTAATAAAAGCGAAACTACGTCGTCTGTGATTGGTTTCTGATGAATGAATGAAATTGCTACTCTTTAATGTAATAAGTGCAGAAGACAATACAACACCATTAGTTTGTTGAATTGTTCAGATAACTGGATAATTCTCGTAGAAATTATCAGTTATTACAAGAAGAAGAACTGTGTCTTAGTTTCATACATCTTTTGCCAAACATATTCCAATAAAATTTAGTCATTTCTGCATTGATATGTCCTTCATTTCTTGATTCGACATTTCACCACTACAAACACATTCAAATTCACAAAGCATGAATTAAAAAGAGTAGAATCGTTGGACGTTGACGGCAAAGCATGTCGTTTCCACAGTATTGCTCCTCGTCTACGGTAAAATGAGACTACAGTACTCAGATACTAGCGGGCATGGAATAAAATTATGAGCAAATAACAGGTATAGCTAGAGGTACTGGACGTCACAAATTCAACACCCGGACGTCAGGAGCGCCACCTCAGACTTCTGGCTCTACCAGATCGTTTTTCAACAACCAGAACAATTGAACAATTGCAGGCCAATGGTTTGAGGATATGGGTCGGCCAATATTAATGCATTTAGCTTACCAAAGGATATGTTCATTTGGTCTACGATCGTACAGTCCACAATATTGGTCCTACCTCTCGCTTGATAGATAGATAGTTGATTAGTGCAAATACCATAACCAGTTCACACACGTCAACAGTTAGTAGTAGTAGAAGAGAGAATTATTAGGTCTGTTTTTACAGAGAATCACAAACCAGTCAGAGCCAATCAGTATTCCCCATTGCAGTTGTCAAACTATTTCTGACTAGTACTGGCCAATCAAATTGACGCTGACTAGTTTGTGATTGCTGTAAAAACAGACCTATTATATTAATTAAATGACATAGGCAATCATACGTATCAAAACACATCAATCACTGTCACATTTGAAAACACTAAAAACCTCATATCACGACACACTAAAATCAGAATTAAAAATATTTCTAAAGGAGTAAAGGGTTTCAACAGATATGTGCTTACTATAACCTTAAAGGCTTCAGGACGAGCATCAAAAAAATGAATGCTCCAGTATCCTGGACCATCCGGACGCCTCCTTACCTGCCAGTACGCAGGAATTGAATTTTTCCGGTCACGGGTGTTATAAGTATGAATATTTTCACGAGTTTGGCGTAGATCAATGTTCTGTTTCACATACATCAAACACTCCAATATATACACGCATGCATTAGCAAGAGCAGCCTCACACATAGCTCTACAGTCATCTCTATACCTCAGGCTTGATATGATCTTCATAACCATTCTCTGCAGGCCAAATACCCTAAGCAGCTGAAACACAAAAGTACAGGCCCCGCAGTACATAGAGACCTCTGTTAAGCTTTGCTGCCAGTTTATCGATATGACTTCCCACTGTAAGCTTGCATCAGGAATATCACCCAAAAATTTAGTTTCTGAGGGATCATTTGCAACAGAGAGAGGGAGAGGGAGAGAGGGAAAATACGACACAACTTTTCTTTTCTACATTTAGCAAGAGCCTATTCGGACTCGAGGATGTCAGCAACATAGAAAACTGTTTTGCGTCATTGACAAAAAGGCAAAAAGTGTGTTAATAATAGTTGTTACAGTGCTAGGGAGGCCATTTATGTAAACCAAAAATAAAAAGGGCCCCAAAATCGACCCTTGATGCACTCCGATGTTGAGGGGCCTGGGTACACACCTTTATACATTTGTATTTGCCAGTAAAACACAAATTCGTCTGTTGAACATAAAACTCACTTGTGTTTCAAGCTACATACATAATGTAAATTTTAGAAGGTGATAGTTAAGACCTTAATGAAGGGCAACACAGAGGGATTTTTTCAAAAAAGTTTTTTTAGTAATTTAACAACCAAACACAATATCAAAATAATGTCACTGTGCTGCCCATGCGCAGGCTTTATTATTCAATTTGCTTTTTGAACCGTTACTGTAAGTGTAAAGGTAACGTCTTCGCTTCTACAAGCGTAAAAATTTTTATGGCAACCTTTTTACCTTACGCAGAAAAAAATACAGTTGCGTTTCCAATCAATTGTTAGTATTTGGATGTTTTTCCATCACTTTAAATATATTTACAGTTGTTTCAAGTCCATGTCATTGAAAGAACTCAATCCTTATATTCGAAGTAATTACAGGTACGCCAATAAATTCAAAATAATTTTATATTCGTTCTAACGATATGTATAATCCTTCTAATACCAGTATTGACATATAATGCAATCAAAGCATCCTTTTGTTTTCGAGATTTACCCTATGTTTCATTTAAGCAAAGCATACAATATATTCAATGTACAAAAATTATTACTGCAACAGCAGTTCATGATAATTCATCTGATAAAAATTAATTTTGTTTCAATGGCCCTTGTCGTTCGCTGAACTATAATCAGTATTCGGCGGGACTGATATCCCGATTCAATGAAGGTACGAATAAAAAAAAGTGGGATTATTTCAGTGTTACTATCGCCGCGAACCCGTCAACATGGACGAGGTTGTTCCGTTGTGTTGTTTTGGTTTTAGCCGTGTTGTCCCATCTCGTGGTTTTGCGTATTGCATCAGCAATTGTCTGATTTAAATGTGTCCAGTTATATATTAAATGGAGGACCTACTGAGAAATTGGGACTTAGAAGAGCTAACACCCACATTTGAATGTAGGTATTTAGATTAGTCAGACAGTTATATTTCAGGTAATAATGCAACAACTGGTGCAGGCTTATGTCTAATTCTTATATCATGCTCCTTATAACTTCATACAAAATCACACAATTGAACATCCAAACGAATCAATCAGCTGTCCACGCAATAAAATCTGTTCGTCCAAGGAAAAGAAAGTCGTTTAGAATCAATTACCAAACACAAATTCGATTCAACGACAGGCTGCGATTGAATTATTCATTGGATTCCAATGACATCTTGTAGTTGAATCGACAATACGATATAATTCGTTACCAACTATAGACTTCCCATTGGATAAAACATCGCTGTATTTGAGGAATGCTGAGTGTAACGTCCCATTGAATCCAAGTGTAAGTCTTTGACAGAACGACAGATTTTTCTGTGTGTATCTTTGGACCCCCAGACTTACCTCTTCTCAATTTAGACACACATACTGGAGAAAGGGAACAGGAGGCTACGCCTCCTCGCTAATACGGGAATACGTATTTTCTTGGATTCTCAATTTCGAGCGCTGTACCCTAGACCCTTAACTGGGGTCTTAGCAAATGTCACACCAGCCACCATTACTACTTGATGCCTACAATGAAGGTAACACTTTATGTAGGGCTCCCATAAATGAAACTTTACTTGACCTTGACCCTCAAGGTCGTGGTCGTGAACTGGGAAAGTGAGTTTCTACAAATTTTGCCGGAAAGATTTTTTCTCCAGTCACTATTTTCTGGGATAGAGCTCGGGACCTTTTTAGACTACAACTGCATTCACTATTCTCCACTGGATCCTCCCCTGACTATTTAATCGCTGTTAATTCTTCCACGCTACCAAAGGACCACCCTGTCCGTAATAGTATACGACACCCTTTCTGACGAAATTATTAAATTACTCGCCCTTATCCCTCTTGACCCTTCCGGTCGGTGAGTCATCCCTGAGCAGTTCTGTTAATTGTCCTACTGGACGACAATTGGCTTGTTTCCCATTTGAAGGGCAGGGAAAATCGTTAGAATGTCGGCTCTCGTTTTTGCGATTCATTAAAAGGGACGAGACATTTCAAGTTGGTGTGGAGTTTAATTGATTTTGGAGACATTATATTTTGCTTTCCACTGCGTAGGCTGGGCAGGTAGATTGCATTTTTATACAACTCCCAATAAGCTTTATAGATATTGGGTTTGATATTGTAGTTAACTTGTGCCATCGCGTCTTTTCAATATTGTAAAAGGAAACCCGTTTTAACATTATCATCGGAATATATTATTACATCAATCAATGAAGACTAAGGGATGCAAAACTTTGGTTATTGAATAGCTTTTAAATGTCTTTATGCCTCTCTGAATCAAAAGCCTTAGTCTGTCTTTGTAGTTCATATGCACTTTAGTTTACATCTACAATACAGTAATTCTTCTTTAATGTCGCCTCGTTAATTTTTTAACGAGTCAACTCAAAAGACTGACACTTGGGATAATGAAATTGCTGCACGAATACAATCTATATTTTGGAGTAAAATTGTCAGATGTGGCACTCAAGATGGCGACTGGAAAAGAAATTATATTGACACATGTGACACATCTTTTTGGAGATCCTGAAGAATACTTCACAGTCCTACAGTATAAGGGCCTGGCCACATCTCCACGTCACGACGTCGTCAACGTCGTCAACGTGGAACGTCACGTCGGACGTCGTCGCCGACGTGTGGCTAGTAGGCCCGATTTTATCAACAGGCGCATTTTAACAAAGGCTTTGACCAATCAAAGCAGCCCATTCAGATGCATGTTCTTGAATGGGAACAAAAGTCCTTTGGTTTCTGTAATAGGCAAGGCAATGTTCGGATGGACCAAAAAAAGTTATTTATGTTGCTAGGTCTTCCTTCATGGGTCAGTGGACAGTCTATTATGAAAGCAACAAATTTTTCAATTTTACAACCCCCCACCCTCCCAAACACTCCAATTTCACCCCCACCCAAAAAAAAGTAGAAAATGATCAGGAACCCCTAAAACGCCTAAAAACGAAGTTTAAGCAATATTTAATTTTTTTGGTTTTTTGCTACGCCGCCCATGCACCGATTTTCAAAATTATAGGAGCATTACCTACTACGATCCCACGGCATATCGTTGCCCAAATTTCATCACAATCCATGCAGCGGTTGCTGAGACTATGAGGCTAGAAAAAAGCGACAGACAGACAGACAGACAGACCGACGGAAATGAGTGACGTGGATTTTCGTTATGTAGACATCATAAAACGCCCAAAAAGCGTATTATCTCAGAATCGAAAATTTTCGCGATCACAATACTCCCCTCACCTATCGGTGTGGCAAGTAAAAATCCTAATTCGTATACTCTGTGATATCAACCTGCACATGAAATGCTTAAGCACCAATCTGAAATTCAGGGATTTGCACAATAGTTTTCCGGTGTAGCGTGGACCGTCCCTTGTCCTACCTCCATTATCCCCTTTCGTTGCCTCTCACTGCCCTTCCCCTGTCACCCCCGACCCCGTTAATATGGTGGTCGTGCAGCGAAACAGCGGCATAGCAGCAGTCCGCCCAAGCGAGCCGTGCGGAGAATGACCAGTTCACTAATTGGGATAATTACAGAAACGTGTCGATCGCTCCCTCCATTCCATTTGACAACTTCACATGTGCTACAAATTTATGATTTTAATAGCTCCAATAAATTCCGTTTATACACTTTAACTAACAAATGTAATATTATGCTCTACACGCCGTGAAACTGCTATTTGCGTTGTTCGGACGTAGCCGAGCTAATGTGTACCTGTATCTGCCTCTGACAAGTAGTGTGTCCGTAGGTTCAGATATAATAGCACCTTCTAGCTCCAGATTTCCAACTATTCGTTGTGCGTTTGACCAACAACAATTATTTATAGTTATGTACTGTGTAAGTAGGCATTCACAGTAGCGGCTTATAGGAGCGTTGGAGTGCGTTGGCCAACACCGATTCCCCTCGGCTGGTAGAAGCAGGCCGGCGCCGGTTCCGCACGTAGTCAAATACACCAGTGCATGATACAGTGAAAACAGACAAGAAAAAGAGTACAAAGATTGGCCAGTCGCATCTAGACACCGTATAGGAAACATGCAATAAGGGTTCAAAATGTTGCCCATTATTGGCAAAACAATGAGGGATAGTTGCAAAAACACTAGAAATGATTCCCCTGAGGGGCTAGAGGGTACAATAGGGGGTGAAATAGTTTTTGGTTAAACAGTTATCTTTCTGGACAATCATTTGACGTGTCTTGGCGTTTTTTCGTTTAATCAGTGGTTTGTGATAAATCCGTGGTGGAAAGTTGTCAAATGAACTATTAGATCCATTTAGTTGAAACTTGTCAATTAGATGAATATGTGACTGATACTGTACATGTTCAACGAATTCTTGTGTGCGTCTTATTAAGGAAGCTTTCCACTCTAGTAGAGACTGTTTGAATCGCTTTGTAAACAAGTTTTTGGTATCAAAAGGGAGAAGTGTTGTATCATTTTGGCGCTAAGTTGAGATATGACCGCCGCATGACTGATTTGTTTGGTTTGGGAATTATTGTAGTACCTAGCCTACATCTATAATATATATATATATATATATATATATATATATATATATATATATATATATATATATATATATATATATATATATAGTGTTGTGGTTGTGTATAAATGTGTTATGCTCATTTGAATATATCTCTGATACTAAGTGATAGTACGTAGTAAATACAATTGCCTAACGTTATATATTTGGGTCTCGTAATATCATTGGTCAGGCACATTGTTAGCTTGTGAAACATTAATATTAGAATAGCTTTTACTTCCGATACACACCGATAGGTGAGGGGAGTATTGGGATCGCGAAAATTATCGATTTTGAGATAATATGCTTTGTGGGCATTGGGAACAACATTGACATTGGACGCGCTACATAAGGAGGCTCCTGCATTTGGCAACGCATGAGGAACGACCTGGGTTCGGTGGGAATTCCCCTGTCGGACAGATCCTTTGGGCTGGCCCGCCAGGTATATAATTATAACATCACTGAATGCTCATTCCTTCCAAAATTTTTCTGTCGCAGTGCGGTTATAGTGCAGCTTGTGTCTTTTATTCCAAATAGGGGTTTTCGCAAACACTAATTCTTATCGCTACTCATCTTCGACCGGCACAGACGAAACCAGGTAGCAAACTAAATTTATCTTACTATAAAGGCGTTCAGGCGGGCTTCCGACGCTGGTAAGCGGTCGAAAACTCAGTTGAGCAGGGGAGCCTGCATGCGGCACCTGCGCGCCTTCGCACGCTCACTAAAAAGCCCCACTGTGTTTGCGCGCTAAGGCTTTCACGGCCTTCGTCCAATGAATGAATATCGCAAGGGGGCGGCGCTACCTGGTTGGGCCACGTCACCGTCAAGAGGTATAAATACAGGTGCAGATCCTCCAGCCGTCAGTATTTTGGAAGTCGCCGAAGTGAAATAGCTTCTTAAAGATGCCATACACTCGTGGTGGCGAAACGTCAAACCTTAACGGTAAACGACGCCGGCCTAAAAACCCAAGAACCATAGGTCGACTGATGGAGATAGAGACCATCAGAATGTTCATGTCTATCAGACATGCATGTCAGCTGCTCTTTAGCAGTACTTCCTTTAGTTTGCCGTTACCTTCGGGTACCAGATGGCGCACAGGCAGATCATTTCTGCCGCCTACTCTCACCACAAATTTATTCAATAATTTGTAGTTTGAGGACTGGTTAAAGACGGTCAAAATAGTACACAGGGCTTCGTTGAGACTTGAGACATGCGTAGATTGTAGATCTTTTTTGTATTTGAAAGTTGAGGTTCTGAAACATATATTTTCTGTTTTGGGAAGTAATCATCGCAGAAGTAAATATAGTATAAAATAAAGTAGGTTTAATTATTGTTTATTATTCTGTCTCATCATTCGATTGAATAATAGGGCACGTGTATTTCTTATGTGTTTCTAAGTCTTGTTACAGAATTGACATCAGACATTTCCGGTTCTAGTTCTGATTCAGATTGGACAAATGACTTCGATTCTGCAGATGATGAAGGTATGTAGGTATACTGCGTCATTTTCATGAACGCTAATGTTTTTGGTTTCTTTCTACCACTTTCTTTTCCTGTTAAGAAACCTCTGAGTCCATACTTAAATAGGTGTTCGATATGTTTGTGTGTTTCGACATTTGATATTAAAAAGTGGACTGTTTAACGATAACAAGCTTTAATGATAAGTATGATATAAAATTGTGATAGAATTGTGACATAGAATGATATGGAATGATATATAAGAATGATAACAATATATACAAAACATGAAATATATAAGATGACAAAATGATTATTTAATGATTTTATATCGGGCGGGCCAGCCCAAAGGATCTGTTCGACACGGGAATTCCCACTGCATCCAGGTGCAACCCAGGTAGCCGCTGCTGCGTTGCCAAGTGAAGGAACCTCCTGATGTAGCGCATCCAATAGGCTTTGGAAGATATGGAAATGGGAATAAAGGTGAATGGTACATCCGTGTGCTGGCGATGAGAAATAATTACAGTTCAGAGTCAACGTTATGGTCTCCAAATGAACATGAAGAAAGCAAAATTTATGGTCATCACTACGTCTTAATACTTTTGTAATAAAAATAGAAAATCAAGACACAGAAAGAATAAGGAGATTTAAATATTTGGGGCGCTGGCTAAATACAAATGGGATCTTGAAGAAGAGATTAAGAGCAAAATTGAAATAGGCAGAAATACTTTTCTCAAAATAGTATAGTAGGTTAGTTTTAGGTAACAGTAACAGTACAAAACGGAAATTCGATGCAAAACTAAAAAAATGCCAACCACAAAACATGATGATACATCAATTATGGTGTCAAATGCGAATAGGGTGTTCTACCTACGAATAACTTCAAACCGTTTGAAACCAAGTATGTGGGTGGGCATGCGCTGTCAAGAAATCCCCAATCTAGTTTCAAACTATCAGAAAATTGATGATAGGACATGCCTATTATTTATTTTAATATTATAATTTTTTTACTTGCGTGTCATCGATTGAATGATGCTTGAGTTCACTTAAAATTTTTATTAGTAAATCTAACATCAAGAAAGCCATATTCACTAGATCATTTTCATATTGCGTCGCAAGTGGGCGTGCCCAGTGTACGAGCTCATACAGTGTTGCCAGATTATACGATTAATCGTGTAATTACACGACGTTGGTCCCCATTACACAAATAGAGGTCAAATTCTCACGACTTTAATACTGCAGGTGCGATGTACTTATAGTATTTTTATGACTTTACATAAATTTTGGGAGTTGAGTTGCACGAATTTTTCTCCACTTTATCTGTCAACACTGGTTATACGAGCTCGTACATCAGCCACGCCCGCTTGTCATGTAATACGAAAATGATCTATTCTACTTGGTAGGAACCGTGTAACTATCGCCCTCTATGATAGTCAGATATAAAAACAAAGTCATTGGACGTCCTAGCTTCCAAAACATGTTCATATATAATTTCATTAAAATGTTGACGATATTTTCTACAAAATCGTAAAAAATGTCTATATTTTTTTTTCTTCAACGCCCTGAATCTTGAATACGAATAGCGTTAGGAATTTTTTCCTCACAAACCTCAATTATTTTCCAGTTATCTGCCTACCCTAGACAGGGGGTTATCTTTTTTTGAAATACCCTGTACTTCCTGTCTATGGCCTAGGAAGCTATACGTAAAATATGTGGGAGTAGGATTTGTATTTCAAGCTGATGAAACAATCGTGGGTGCATGCATGCAGAATAGATAATAGATAACCCCTTATGTAATGAAAACGCTGACAAATCCAGAAGACCGTCGGCGACGCGACGTACCGAAACGCTCCGCCCCGTGTCATCAGAGATACGCTGACACTAAAGGACACATGACACGAAAAAATACTTCTGTTAGTGATATCCCGGCAAGGGGATTAGATGATTATTAAAAGCACATTGGAGCGTTAAGATTCTGAGATACGGCCGTCCAGATACCATCTTCTGCGTTACGTGCGGCGCAGATCAAGGCAAATGTGACACAAAAATGTCGGAGGCGAGATTGATACCGGCGATAGGGAAATGGTAATGAGTGGACGAGTTTTCGTTAAAAACGCTGCGGGTTTCACATTTGGAAGTGACGTTTTTCGTATGCGCCTATTAGCCCACTTGATGCGGTTAACGGGCTGTTCGAAATGGAGTCAAGATTCGTTTGGTAGATAGTTACTCACAAAGGCGAAATGCCTATCGTATTGCGGAAGCGTTGTGAGATGATAGGTGAGGATTTGTGTTAACTTTAAAGCCAACTGCGAACTAGTAGCATTATTAAGGTTGTTCCGATAAAAAAGTGACGGCAAATGGATTGACTTAATATTTCTCGGCAATAAAAAACGTTAAATTTTAGTTTTGAACGATTTGGTTTCTCGTCGATCGAATACACCAGTGCATATGCATAGGCCTACCAACGGGCCCTTTTGCACCTCTCCTTACCCCAGTTCCCAAGTCCAGCCCTCATCGCAATCAGCTGCCGGGGAATTTGTTTCCCGACGGCTACAACCTGCAGCGTTTCAAATCTAACGTGAACCGATACTTATCCTCTCGCAGCGCTTCTACAGCGCCATAGGCTTTCAGCCCTTGCGGGAGGCCAACCATAAAAATCTCGTAAGATGGAGAGGAATCTTGGGTTATTGCTGCTTGTTTTTAGCTGTTTTCTGCTCATTTTTGTTGTATTCGTTTGTGCTTAGTGGCTTTCTATTGTTTTGTTACAGGTTCTGAGAAACCGACAATTTGATTTAGTATTTTTAGTCTCTACAAAGAAGACTGTGTTGTCGCTTGACATAGAGAGGTTATTATTAATGTACTTTAGCACCTAAGTTATATTGTAATTTAAGTGCAAGTGAGATCTTACCTAGATTGTTTGAACTAGCTCAGGTTATATTAACATCAAAACAACTTGATGTTTTCAAACTCCTTTATTTATGTTGGATTGTACAATGTTTATCCTATATGTATTCTACGAGGAATTCTTGAATCGTACCTTGTTGTCATCTGGTCAGTACTGCATCACCTGGAAAAAGGAAGAAAAATTAGTATTAAGGTTCAATGAGGATATTTCGTTAGATCTATTGTTTACATTTTCACAGTAGGGAAAAATAAGGTTGGATTTCCCCTTTTGTCTGTCTTCTGTCTATTTGTCACTGAAGACAATTGATGGTTGTCTGACAGAAGTTGGTTTAGCGCCAGTTTTCTGGAAAAAGGCAGACATTTTGGACTTTTCCTTCCGGGAGCCTTGGAAGACCGAGTGGTCACACGTTAGTGGATTTTATCTGATTTGGCAACCACACTTTTGTTTTCCTTCTAATGGTACCTGCTGCCAGCCCCACAGCCGGCTCGGGACTCAAGAAATGGTTCAGTAAGAGTCGGCACCCACATAAGTGACACCTGATGCCTTGCAGAAATATCATCCAAGACCTTTCTACTCGTACAATGCAGTACGAGCCTTAATGTAAACCTACAAGCACTCAATGCTTTTAGTGCTGCCTGGTTGTCAGAGTATACGGTAATCCGCATATATTTTTGTTTGGGATACCGTGGTGTATCCCCTAGGATAGAGGGAGAACTTTACTTTTGGCCCACAGATCCCAGCCCCGGAGCCTTCGTCGGTAAGTGAGCCGTCTATGTACCAGACTGACCCTCATTCCTCAAAAGGCCACCCGTCGCTTGGCCCCCACTCTTTCCTTGTAGGATGCTTCACTCTAAATTTACAACTGACGCAATATGTAAAATAATGTCATAGCTTTGCAGTTCTCAGAGAATGACAAGGGTGTCCCCTGCCAGAATTTACAAGAGACCAACATGTCCTGAATTGCATCAGACATGATGCCCCCCAACAATTTACGCTGCTCAGCATCCACTAATTCGAGACAGGAAATTTATAAAATTATAAGTTTAGGTTTAAGTTCAGCTGACAACCAACTGCATAATCCACAAAACAAAGCTTTCTCTCACAGAATCTTTTTTCATGTGACATAGCCAAGAGATGAAACCCACAGGGCATGGAAGACAAATCACAAAACAGTAGTTTGTTTTTTTGGGTCAATATCGCAATAGTACACCTACTTTTTGTATACGCTAAGAGGTTATAATGACTTAATCATCATTTTGAAACCCATCCATTGCACTGAACACTGTGCACAGTGCAACATGGCTAATTATTAACTGAAACTGCTTGCAAGAATTCTCAGCTACGGAGCAAAAAAGAGTCTCTATTCATCTGGCGTCTATTCCGATATATCCGGTGCAAATCAGATTTTCTATACGGGCCAATCTGAAAACTAGACTTTTGTCCAAATTTTTAGTACAGGTACCCGTACGTGGGCTCTACAATATTGTCCTAGAACAGGGGTTCTCAACCCGGGGGAGTTCACCCCTAGGGAGGAATTTTTCGTTTTCTAGTAGGGAAATGTCCATATCGATTGACCAAATAAAAAACTAAAAACTATTTAATTATTCCATCAAAATGATAATATTAATATACCAGTTTACAAAAAATGTAGTCTTCATAAAACAACGAAGTAGCTTGAAGGTTGTGGATGATATCCGTGGTACTATTTCACCGCGCATCAGAAACGACCATGATCCAAAGGGGTGTAAAACAATATGTATTTGGAGGCTATAATCAGAGAAGCTCTGCAAAGAATAGGATGTGGAATAAAGAACAATGCGAAAATGATCAATAAAATCAGGTATACTATACTCCATAACAGTCAAATAACCAGACACTAGGGGACTCTGATTTTCACTTTGTTTTTTGTACCTTTTTCAATTTTCTTAGAAACAATACAACAAAATGTTATATTCTTCAATATTTTTCGAGAAAGCGTGTTTCATTTTGTATATGTATGATCCATCTGAATGGAACTAACACTGAAAGTTACAAGTGTACAAAGAGGTGTTCCGTTTATTTTATTGAGCAGTGCATTTTTTAAAAAAGCAATTATCCCAAAAGAAAATTGTGCCGATTTAATAGTGACATTAAGGTACTCTTCTGTGGCTTAGGTCATAGTGAAAAGGTGGTGTCGTGAGTGTGGAAGGGTGACCTGAGAAGATGAACATGGCGGAGGTCCCTCAATCACTGTCACAACTGATTTAAACGTCGGGAAAGTTTCTAGTTTCTAAATGATCGAAAGATATCACGACGTCAAATTTCACAAGAAGCAGGCTTTTCATGTAGTGCAAAACATTACAACAAATGTTTTAGCCAAGTTTTGTCAACGGCTTTAGGACACTTTTTGCATAGATAAGAAGACGTTTTTTGACCAATCTGGAGCAATGGATCCGGAGACAAAATTCAAAGCAAGCAATCGAAGCATGAAGGTTCTCCACCACCGTATAAGTTTAGAGCTGCGGCGTCAGTCAACAAGACTATGTCTTCAGATTTTTTGGGATGCTCAAGGAGTACTGTTGGATGATTTGTTGTAAAAAGAACCTTCTACACCTGTATCCCGGAAAGGAGCGCTTTCGACCATACATATGTTTAAATAGGAAAGTAGGGTTAATTTTCAACGTAGAACATGACATATAAATTTGATGCATTAATTCCGGAACATCCTGTATAATAGCGGAAAGTAGGAGAATATCCCCAGTCTGCGTCTGCCGACCTCCCCTACCACGCATTTCGCGGTTCTGCGAGAGTTACACCAAGGAGTACATTTCGCAGGCCCACAAAAACGTACGTATTCTCCAAGTTATTTCATGCTATCCGACGTGACAACGCCACATATATTTTAAGTTCTGAGCCCGGAAAATACGCCCACGCCCCTGTCTATTCCGGTTAACGCGGTCGGTATTCGCCGCTTACATACGACTGCCACTACGTCAGCGGTAATGTGGGATAGTTAGTTTCGTGCTGCTATCATGCTCTAATTGATGGTGCAGTTTGGTTTTGTTGAACATGACTATGTCACAAAGACGAAATTGTTTGGCAAATGTTACCTCTTTTTTCTGAAGTGTTGGCTGGCATCAAATATTAGTCTCTTTGCCACAAAATAATATAAAATTTCTTACAAATCCAGAGTCCAGTTACAGAAATCACACAAAACACTATCATACATACGTCTCCTCTCTCAGACGCCATCAAAGTATTCATATTTATGGGCAAATGAGGTAGCCTAAACGAATTGACGCTGCTATGAACTTATTCCGTGCATTGGTATACCTACTACATGCAAAAAAATAAAGTCAGGTTGATTGACTTAGCACTTCCCACACATTACGGTGATACCAGTTTATTATTTTCCCATAGCATGAAGCTATAGTTTGATATCCCCTTGCAACCATATCATCGCCCACCTCACAAAAAAAGTATGCTATTCTGCTAGGTCTTTCTTTGGCAGGTCAATTGACAGTCTACAAAACTACAAAAAAATTTCCGCTTTTACAACTCCCCAACCACCCCAATTTCACCCCCATCGAAAAAAGTAGTATAAACTGATCAGGTACCCCTAAAACGCCTAAAAAACCAAGTTTGAACTTTTTTATATTTTTAGTTTTTTTTAATTATTGCTGCACTGACATGACTTTGAAAGCCATAATCGTTTTTCATCCTCGCCAAAGCAACAATACTGTGTCGGAATTTCATTAAAATCAATTCAACAGTTTCCACGTTACACGGTACAGAACGATCAGAAGCAATAAACTTATGTATACATCAGAAAATTTTAGGTCTCTTGGTTTCGTAATAGGCAAGGCAATGTTCGGATGGACCTAAAAAAAGTGCATTATGACGCCAGGTCTTTCTTTCACAAGTCGGTGGACAGCCTATTATGAATACAAAAAAATGTTCAGTTTTAAAACCCCCTACCCCTCAACCACCCCAATTTCACTCACCAAAAAAAAGTAGAAAATGATCGGGAACCCCTAAAACACCTGAAAACCAAGTTTGAGGAATATTTGAAATTTTTGATTTTTTGCTAATTACTCCGCCGACCATGCACAGATTTTCAAAATTATATCACACAGCATATCGCTTTACAAATAATCCATGCAGCGGTTACTGGTATTACGAGGCTGGAAAAACGCCAACAGGCAGACAGACAGGCCGATGGAAATGGGTGACGTAGATTTTCGTTATGTAGATATCATAAAAATCGAAAATTTTTGCGATCAAAAAGGTGACTGATATCCGATATTTCACTATCTTTCTCGCACAATGGTGATTCTTTCAGACCCATCTGATATAAAAGAGATTGAAAGTTACCGTGATTCATTCTCAATCTGATTATAGTAGTCCAGTATTTTCTTCTGCCAAAGAAGTTAAAAAGATGAGTAGTACCGGTAGTACTAACTGGAAGGATCCCATGCAGGAGGAACTAGTTGCTGGTATTTTGATTACATAAATTAGCGCATATAAACCTTCATTCCTCTTGTAGATATACTAACAACTAACACCTTTATAAATTGGGAGTCTTTCAAATCACCAGAACTAATAGCTACTTTTGCAGCCACATCAGCGTCTTCATTACCGCTTATATTATGTCCTTTGACCAAAATTAAGATAACTTGCCTACGTTTTGAATGTAAACTATGAATAGTACTTTGAATTTCGCATAAAACTTGCTCTTTGTAAATAGGCATTATCAGAACTAGATACAGTTTCTAGAACGGATTTGGAATCTGACAGAATGGCTGGATTTTTGGAAAGTTGCGATTGCATCATTTAAGAGCTTTAGCCATTGCTTCCGCAGTATAGATGCTGCATATATCAGGAAGCCGGTATTTTTTAGTTATGTTAAGTGATTGTATAACAAACGACGGTAATAGTTTCAGTATTAAATTTAATCATGACTGATAATAAACCCTGTAGGAGTGGACTTCTGAGTATCTAGGAAAGATAACCGTGGGTCTCGAAATGAAACAACGCAGTTTAAATGTAAGAAAATGGAAATAGCCTTTTTCTGTGATAAGGTCACTATACTGGATAGTATGGATAAAAGCTTCTGTTAAAGTTTTTCTTAACCCTATAACGGTTTGGTAAGCTTTCTTGGTGTAATTTATTTATCTGAAATAAAAGCAGAGGCTTGTACGTCCCTATTTTAGTTATAAACTTATTATTTAACAATTTTCTTCTCAGGATGGGAGGTTCCTTGGCTTCCCCAAGAATTGCAGGGCTTGGAGGAGAGACGAAAGCTCCTAGGCATCTTTTGACAGCTTTATACTGTATGCGATCGACCTTCATTTGTATTTGATGATGGTCCATAGAACGTACAGTTATAATCAATGATGGATCTGATCAATGATCTATGGAAGGTTAATGCGGTAGCTGGATCTGAACCCCAAGCTTTTCTGGTAACACATTTGAGAATATTCATTCCTTTCTCACACTGTACTTTTAACTGTTCAACATGAGCAGTCCAAAGCAGCTTTGAGTCCAATCCAATATCTACTGTCTATTCCGGTTATTCCTAATTGATTTATGATATCTACAAAACAAAAATCCACGTAATTCATTTCCGTTGGTCTGTCTGTCGGCCTGTCTGTATGTCTGTCGGCCTGTCTGTATGTCTGTCGGCCTGTCTGTATGTCTGTCGGTCTGTCTGTTGACGTTTTTCTACCCTCATAATCTCAGTAGCCGCTGCATGAATTGTGATGAAATTTGGATAGCGGTATGCTGAGCGGTCGTAGTAGGTAATACTGCTTTAATTTTGGAAGATGGTGTATGGGTGGCAGAGTAGTTAGCAAAAAACAAACAATTTGAAATATTCCTCAAACACTTCGCTTTTAGGCGTTTTAGATGTTCCTGAAATTTTTAATTTTTTTTTTTTTTGGTGGGGGTGGATTTGAAGTGGTTGGGAGTAGTGGATTGTAAAACTTAAAAAAAATCATAATAGGCAGTCCATTGATCAGAAAGAAAGACCTTGCGGCACAAGACACTTTTTTAGGTCCATCCGGCGTTGCCTTATTGCCCATTACAGAAGCCACGGGACTTAAATTTTTCTAATCTATACATAAGAGTATTGGTTTAGATCGTTCTGTATTGTGTAACGTGGATATTATTGATTTAGTTTTTATGGCAGCATCATTACCATGGTGAGGATGGAAAATGCGTATGATATTTAAAGGTCGTGTCAGAGGCGGCGCAATAATAGAAAAACTAAAAATATAATAACAGTTCAAAATTCATTTTTAGGCGAAATGATTTTGGAATAGACCCCAGAAGTACAGGCTACGCCCTTGGTTACTGTCGCCTTCCATTCTCATTCGAGGGCACCCACGCAGTGGAACGGAGACGGAACTACAGATGACATGCGGCAGGATATTCAAAGCGAACAGTCCTTTGGCTCTGGCCTGCAAAAGCCTCCAACACACGTGCGTTTTGAAATCATCTTGTAGCTATAACAAAGCTAATCAAGGTACAGTTTTCGTCAAAGTATTACACATTTGCTTTGTACAAAGTGGCTCGTAACGTCCCACCATTTTCAGCGTGACTTAGAGGTAAACCAACGGTACGGAAGGACTGGATGTGCAAATATCCAAGTATTTATCTTTTCTATGCCCTTCAATGTCCTTTTTGAAGAAGTACAATAACTCGACAAGTTTTTCAATTGAGTCGGACAAGCTTCCAACTAGTTTTTGAAAAAAAAATCGCTGTTTAGAAGGCAACTTTGTCTTAGGGCGTAGACACAGTGGAGCGGTTTCCTGCTTGCAGGTTGACGCAAGCAGGCAGACTGCTTTCACTGTGTGTGCGAAAGCAGGAAACCCGCGCTGACCGGCGCTGAAAGTGGCTTATAAATAAATGCATGTACTAATTTTATTTTAAGGTTCCCCTTTGTTCGGCGCTGGACAAAGCAGGTTACGCGCTTGCACTGTGCATGCATACATGGACTAGCTCTGTGATCTGCATACCTTTCATGTTATTTACTTCTTGACTTCTTCCATTTACTTTTATACCATCCTCGCTGTTTTCTAGTTTCCCATTACTTGAATGAATTTGCATTTAAGTTTTGTGGAAGTAGGAAATATCATTGATCTTGCTTTTATGTGGGCCGCCTGAAAATCGCCCATCTGGCTGACCCCTTAGCATCTCAGCCGCATTTGCCGTCGACTGTCATAGATAGTCGATAGACGTATGAGTGGGCCCACTATGCACTGAAAAAAAAAACATTATAAGCTGTGATTTTCGAAAAAAAAATCCAAACTTGCAAAGTGCGAATCGCTGGTTGGGGATTTTCAGAAAATGTAATATTCTTTTTACATTTTAATTGCTAGAGGAAAGTCTTTTGCGGTATAGCGTTAAAAAGCTGTTTTTGGTCCATCCTACTTTGTACATTAAATTGAGCAGTAGAAGTAACATAAGGGCTAAATTATTAAACAGAGAAATTTAAGGAAAACCTCCAGGTACCAAAATAAAATATCTATTTTATTTACAACTGACAACAATGCGAAACTACTTGACTACTTTAATGTAGAAATTATCAGGCATGTGCAAAACTGCACACATAAAAATAAAGTCTTGGGCAAAGAATATGTGCCTTCATTCAAGTATACCATATGTTCCTACATGCGCAAACCTGTAATAATCTTGAACCAAGCATGTTTATTTTTTGATAATTTTATATATTCTCAATTCAGAACTAGCAAAATCTTGAAAATAAGAAATCTTAAATCAGGCATATGATAATCTTGCAAACAAAACGATGACTATATTGCATAGTACTATATTGACTGAAGTATTCCATAATCTTGGCGCAAGGAGCTGCAGATTTTATTCGTCTTGGAAGAAGCATTTGTATAAGCATTTGGTAATTTTAAGTTACATAATATGTTTCTAAATTCATGTTGAAAAATGCGAATTACCTCAGAGTATGAAGAATATGCGCCTCTACTTTTGATCTAGAAGGATATGTTACGCCCACCAATATTCGTTCCATTCACAACTACTTACATAAGTATACTACATATCACATACTTGGTATTTATATAAGAACATCTGTATGAAGTCTCGACAGTCCCAATTGTGCAACAGTTATTTCATAAGAATATAACATAAAGACACAGGTAGAATCATGAATTATTTACAAATGCCTGTGGCGACCTGGCGATGAGTATGAACCAAGATTATCATATTCTCAATGGTACTCCACGATTCTCAAGCTCCTTATATTCTTGATCGAAGTAATAGCAGTTTAGTTGGAAAATATGATACTTTTACTATAACTTAATGGAATACTTGGTCGAGGAGTATTGAAATTTTGGTTGTAAAGAAAATCATATGCTTGGTTAGAGCATCTTCCTTAAGACTGAGTATTAAAATGAAAAATATAATTTTCTTGATTCAAACTAACCAGAATTTCCTTATTAAGGTGAATTTTATTAGAGCGAAAACAAATGTTCTTGTCGCAAGTACTTCTTTACAACATTATCAGAAATCTTGAATTGAGAATTCCTTTTTATGCGTGTAGTTGATTTTTGTCGAAATTTGATGTCCTGGCACATTGACCATTTGACAGGATATGAACGATAATACATAGAACTTGTATATAGATATATATTTTTACTTCCCACACCGATAGGTGAGCGAAGTATTGTGATCGCGTAAATTTTCGATTTTGAGATAATACGCTTTCTGGGCGTTTTATGATGTGTACATAAGCCACGTCACTCATTTCCGTCGGTCTGCCTGTCTGTTGGTCTGTCTGTCTGTCTGTCTGTCGCGTTTTTCTACCCTCGTAATCTCAGTAACCGCTGCATGGATTCTGATCAAATTTGGGCAGCGTTATGCTGTGGTGTCGTAGTAGTTAATGCTGGTATAGCTTTGAAAATCGTTATACGGGGGCGGAGTAATTAGCAAAAAACGAAAAAATGCCTCAAACTCCGTTTTTAGGCATTTTAGAGGTTCCTGATCATTTTCTACTTTCTTTTGGGTGCGGGTGAATTTGGGGTAGTTGGGGGGTTGGGGGGTTGTAATACTGAAAAATTTGTTGTATTCGTAGTGGGCCGTCGAAAGATAGGTGAGTGAAAAACCTAGCGGCATGATACATTTTTTTAGGTCCATCCGAACGTTGCATGCTTATTATAGAAACCACGGGACTTAGAATTTGTGATGTATACATACGAGTATTGTTTTAGATCGTTCGATATCACGTAACGCGAAAATTGTTCAACTGATTTTAATGAAATTTTGACATAGCATTACTCCCAAGGCGAGGATGGAAAACGCGGATATTTTGGAAAAATAGTGTCAGTGGCGGCACAGCAATAATAAAAAAAGTAAAAATATGAAAACAGCTCAAACTTTGTTTTTAGGCGTTTCACGGGTTCCTGATCATTTTCAATTTTTTTTTTGGGTGAGGTGAGATCGGGGCGGTTGGGGGGGTGGAAGGTAGTAAAACTGAAAAATTTGTTGTATTCATAATAGTCCGTCTATTGACCTGTAGAAGAAATACCTAGCGGCATATTACACTTTTTTAGGTCCATCCGAACATTGGCTTGCCTATTACAGAAACCAATTTTGAGATCTGCACATACGAGTTTTGCTTTATTTCGTTCTATGTATATTGCGTAAAACGAACATTATTGAATTGATGTTAATAAAATTTTGACACAGAATTTATTACCGCTGCGAGAATGGAAAACGACTCTGTTTTCGAAAAACCGTGTCAGTGGCGGCGCAGCAATAATAAAATCAGCTCAAACTTCGTCCAGTTCAAGCATGCAGAAAAAAACTGTTGCGTTGTTCCTAAGGAGGGAGACGCAAGAAACTATTTACGAGGGTTTTTGTGTTGGATGTTGTTTTTGCGGGCGGATGGGCGATAATTTAGTTGCAAGGTGATTTTAGACTATAGCTTCATGCAATGGGAAATAATAAACTGGTATCATCATTATGTGTGAAAAGTACTGAGTCAATCAACTTGACTCCATTTTTTTAGATCCGTCCGAACATTTCCTTGCCCATTAGAGAAACCAAAGAACTTAGAATTTTTTCCGATGCAAACATACGAGTATTGCTTTAGATCGTTATGTATTGTGTCACGTAGAAACTGTTTAATTGATTGCAATGAGATTTTGACACAGTATTACTACCGTGTCAAGGATGAAAATACGTATGGTTTTTACAAATCGTGCCAGTGGCAGCGCAGAACTAATAAAAAAACTAAAAATATAAAAATATCTCAAGCTTCGTTTTTAAGCATTTTAGAGGATCCTGATCATTTCTACTTTTTTTTGGTGGGGGTGAGATTGGGGTGGTTGGGGGTGGGGGGTTGAAGAAAATAAAAATTTGTTGTATTCATAATAGTCTGTTCATTGCCTTTGAAAGAATGGCCTAGTGGCATAATACACATTTTAGATCCTTCCTAACGTTTCCTTTCCTATTACAGAAACCAAGGGTCTTAGAATTTTGTGATGTAGATACATACGAGTATCGCCTTAGATCGTTCTGTATCGTGTAATTTGGGAATAACCGAATTGATTTTAATGAAATTTCGACACAGTATTAATACCTTGGCGAGGATGGAAAACATGTATGGCTTTTCGAAATCGTGTCAGTGGTGGTGCTGGAATAACTAAAAATAGATCCAGACCAAAGATAGATCAGACTTCGTTTCTAGGCGTTCTAGGAGTCCCGGATCATTTTACTAGTTTTTTTGGGTGGGGTGTAATTGGGGTAGTTGGGGGGTGGGGGGTTGTAAAACTGAAAAATTTGTTGCTATGGGAAAATAATAAACTGGTATCAGTGTAATGTGTGGGAAGTACTGAGTCAATTAACTTGACTTCATTTTTTTTAATTGGTATACTCGTCAATTCGGATGCGTATGAGATCCGCATCGAACCTTCACAAAATCGCCCATCTAGCGTAGCCCTCAGCATCTCAGCCACATTCGCCATCGACTGTCAATAGATAGTCAATAGACGTATAAGTCGGCCGCTGAGCGTCGGTCGGCGTCGGCGTCGGCGTCGAGCGGCAGATTGGCGTCGCGTCGCCGGCCGGAATTTAATTAAGGAAATCGGCGGCGGCTGTGGCTCAAGCTGCATCCCTGTTTAGATACTAACAATGAATCCTGTCCCGGCTTCTTCCTTCCGGGACGGCGACGTGCATCCAGACGACGCTTTGCATCGTAATCATCGGCGTGAAAGGCGAATGCTCATAGTGGAAAGCTCCATCTGATGAGGGACCCGTCTACCAGATCGATTCTAATTGCTCGACTTCATATTTATATCGTAGCCGCCATCGCCGAATGTCAAGCAGATTGCTCACCCAGAAAGGGTCTATTCATGATAATAATAACAGAACAAAACTAGGTTTCTGTTGAACTGAAAGGTGCTTGCTTACCCCGCAAGAGGGAGACAATTCAAATCATTTGGTTCGCAGAAAAATTGGCATTCTAGGAAGCCGCGATACCAACTACACCACGGAACCCCGTGGTGGAATTCATTCACAGCGCCAATGACAAGGTATCGACTCTATAGACACCCCGCATCTCTCTGAGAACCATGTATTTGTCATCCAGAGAGATCTAGTCGGCTGTTGGGTGAGTGTGAATCTCCCATCGCCATTTGCACGACAGTTCTCCTTGTTACTGGTGTCCGACTCCTTAGCCGGTCAAGATTTCATGGAATGAGGGGTGCTTGCTTACCCTGCAAGAAGACAATTTAAGTTATTTGGTTCACAGAGAAAATCTAAAAAATGTCGGAACCAGATGTATTCGAACCAGCATCTTCGGCATTCTAGGCCGACACGATACCAACTACGCCACGGAGCCCCGTGGTGGAATTGATACATAGCGCCGATGACAAGGTATCGACTCCATCGACACCCACCACTCCCCCGTATCTCTCTGCAAACCATGTATTTCAGTCATCCAGAGACATCTAGTCGGCTGTTGGGTGAGTGTGAATCTCCCACCGCCATTTACACTACATTATTTTATTTTATGTTCGTATGGCTTACATGCAGTGTAAAGATACAGGTACATAACAAACCATAAGTGTATACAGTGATAGCACAAATAAAAAGCAAAAATCACAAAAAAAATTACACATGAACCTAACTAAATATCAATATCTAAGTTCCTAATCCAGTCAAGAGCTGCATCATCAGCTTTCATAGGATCGCTCCAACTTCCCCGATAGGAACACAGGGGGCATTCGTCTCTAAGGTACCTGATTGTCTGGTTCGGAGCCCCACAGTCACAGGCCGGAGACTCCGTGGTACCCCATTTGTGAAGTGAGTTCGCGCAGCGGCCATGTCCAGTGCGGAACCTGTTCAATTGACCCACAGCTTTCTGTCTAGTTCAGTACCAGCAGTGTCATGGTTATACCCTCGGAACCACTCGCGTTCCTCAAAATTTTCAATACGTTGGCAGTTCTGATCCCACAGGTCTCTCGCCTCATTATTACTGGCATCCAGGTGTTCTGCTTGCCACACCGGGAGGTTCTGTGAGCGGAGTCTATTTCGTCGTAGGCTTGGTATGTCTTCCTGTATGGGTCGGTCCAGGTTCTCTTGTAGCGTGTGGTATTCCCTAAGCAGGGCCTCGCTCCTACGAATTGCGGGTGGGTATACGTTGCTCAACAAAGGGAGCCAGTAGGTGGGTGTCGGTCGGATTGCTCCAGGGGTGCAAAACTAGGTCGCGTCCGTAGTAGAATACTACACGTGCACCCTGGGTAAAGTGTATCCGAAGTCACTTGGAACAGCAAAAAATGCTTGGGCGGCTTCTCCTTTGTGAAACGGCCCAGGGACCCTTTATATCGGCGGCGTTTGACAAAGGAGATGCCGCCCAAGTATTTTTTGCTGTTCCAAGTGACTTCGGATACACTTTAACGCTAAATGAACTATAGCGACTCGGCAGCCAGACCAATTATTGGACTTCCTAGCTACAAACATGCAGACAGACCTAGATTTGCACTACAGTTCTTCTGTTACTGAAGTCCGACTCCTTAGTCGGCCAGGATTTCATGAAATGAACGGTGCTTACTTACCCTGCAAGAGGGAGTTAATTCAAATCAGTTGGTTCGCAGAAAAATCGGGAAAATATTGGGCACCGGCTGGATTCGAACCAGCATCTTCGGCATTCTAAGCCAACGCGATACCAATTACACCACAGAGCCCTGTGGTGTAATTGATACACAGCGCCGATGACAAGGTATCGACTCCATCGACACTCACCGCTGCCCCGCATCTCTCTGAGAACCATGTGTTTGAGTCATCCGGAGACATATATTCGGCTGTTGAGTTCTACGTTAAAAAAAACGGTATTTTGATGTTTCAGGAATGATTACAGCAAAATCAATAGATATGTTGGCCTCTACTGCGCTACTACATATTTCTTCATCATAATCGAAAATTATGAAGTCTTACATACATTTTAAGGAGCTGGCAACGCCAATATAATTTTCATGTGACTTATTTACGGTATAACCGCGACTGTCAAACGTATATTTTGTTTGTGCGTCTTTTATGCTTGGACAGTAAAATCGAATTTGCTATTTGTCGGTAACTGTAGTGAAGCTTTATGGACTTGCTGTGCTGTATTCGACTGTTGTTTAACAGTTTTTCGAGTTGAAACTCAAAAAGTGCAGTGTTTGTAGAATAGGTTGCATTGGAAGAATTTTCAGGTTAGTTGGCGTTACACAGCATTGTTTACAATTTTAACTGTCACTGCGAGGTCACAGCTGATCAATGTTTGGAGGCTGAAGTGTCAAAGATGATGGCTTTGAGCACGACATGCTGAACTGGTTTGTTTACTACCTCTATGTTCAGTTGTTACTCTGAGCTTGCAACAGACCTAGATGACCTTGCGGTACATCCGAAGGACCTAAAAATTGTTTGAAAGGAAAAACATTATCTGTATAGCTAAACATTTGGAATGAGGGAAATTATAAACTTACAAAGTTTAAACAGCATTTCGATAAATGATACTCACCTTCCTCTTAGTACCGGAGAGAGCAAGTAGTTCTTTAGGCGCCTATGTATGTATCACAAAAATCTCATTTTTGCTCATATCATTCAAGGCGGTACAGCTCCCCTACATAATCTCCCTTATGCCAATTCTACTGTAGACTTTCAAGGAAGTACTCCGACCACCACCATAAACGCGAACTCGGGAATGGCAGAAGTCAAATTTCAACATCGAGATGTAAAAAGGACCCTCCAAAACCTAAACACGAAGAAAGCTACTGGTCTTGGCCAAATTCCAGCCATTGTCCTCAAACACTGTGCCGCTGATCTTGCGCCTATTCTTTGCAAGCTCTTCAAACTATCGTATCAGCGAGGCGTGTTTCTCGCTTCATGGAAGACTGGCAGCGTGCAACCAACCCCTAAGAAGGGCAAGAAAACTGATCCCACCAATTATAGACCTGTCGCTCTTCTTAGCATCATCTCTAAGGTTATGGAGACTGTCATTAACACACAGCTCCTGAAATACCTGGACATCAATAACATCATAAATAATCGCCAGTATGGCTTCCGTAAGCACAGGTCTACGGGTGACCTCCTCGCCTACGTCACTTGCTTGTGGAAATAAGATCCAATCCAATCTACAGCTTCGCAAATGACAGCACATTAATATCGTGCATGGAATCGGGCAAGCCATTATCATCCCAGCAGACGGTACGTCGGCGACAGCAGCATGCCTCATAGGTCAACGCAGATATCAAAACAGTTGTCGAGTGGGGATTAGCAAATAAAGTACAGTTCAACGTACAAACAACTCAGGCAACAACACTTACAAAGAAGTCTCACGTTGGCTTACCATCTGTGGAAATGGAGGGTCACCCCATAGTCCAGTCACCTTCCGTTAAGCTTTTGGACATCAACATAAACAATAACATGTCCTGGCATGACCAAGTCGTCCGTATTGCTAGGACGGCATCCCAGAAGCTTGGAGTTTTGTTCCGCTGTAGGAAGCTGTACACACCGGAGCAACTACTACTGCTCTACAAGGCACAGATCCGACCATCGCTGGAGTATTGCTCCCATGTGTGGGGATGCGCTCCAAAGCCCTCTCTAAAGCTTCTGGACACTATCCAAAAAAGAGCAATTAGATTGGTCGGTACGCCTAACTTCACAAAAGACCTCCACAGCCTGGAACATCGAAGAAGGGTGGCTGACCTATCCCTGTTCTACAGGTTTTATCACGGAGGATATTCGAGTGAGCTCTCCCAGATAGTAACATCATAGGCTGTTCGAATGGGGAACACCAGAGAGGCTCTGCGAGCTCATCCTTACCAGGTCGAGGTCTCTACTCCCCGAAACAGTCTCCTCCAGTATTCCTTCTTTTGGAGAACTTCGACGCTGTGGAATGAGCTACCGGTGATTTTTTTCCCGACGGCTACAACCTGCAGCGTTTCAAATCTAACGTGCACCAATATCCTCTCGCAGCGCTTCTACAGCGCGATAGGCTTTCAGCCTCTGCAGGAGGCTGGCCTAAAAAATGTAATTTGCGAATATCCACAGAACACAAACATCTTGGCTCTTTGCCTGCTGGAGAGGCTAAAAGCCTATGGCGCTGTAGAAGCGCTGCGAGAGGATAAATATTGGTGCACGTTAGATTTGAAACGCTGCAGGTTGTAGTCGTCGGAAAACAAATTCCCGGCAGCTCATTCCACAGCGTCGAAGTTCTTCAAAAGAAGGAATGCTGGAGAAGGCTGGTTCGAGAAGTAGGGACCTCGACCTGGTAAGGATGGAGACGTGTATTGAATGTAGAGAAAATCACTTTGAAAAAATTAAATAACTAAAGCTGTACTGAAAAACGTTTCCAGTACCCTTTTGTACTGTTATTACTGTGATTTCCAATTGAATGAGCCCTACAGCAATAAAATCCACGTACATTATCTGTATCCCTTTGGATACACAAACGATACTTTCTTACATAGCATAACCATAACTGTAAAAAGAATAATGACGTCTGTTATGATTATTCCTCCTCAAACTTTCATCTCCGAACGAAAAGATAAATTTCAACCTCAAGTTAAGCTGAAATTCAATGGGCTATGAAAACATTCAGCTTCTCCATAAAAATGAATAGACAGGCAGTGACGTGCTCCTCCTTAAGATGGAAATGACGTAGTATAAAAAATGGGATGGCAAGAGTAAAAAGTCTTGCAGGCGATTTAGGGTCGGTTTCTCAATGTCCAGTTAAATATTTATCTGGAAGTTAACGGGTAACTGTCAGATAAGTTGTTTAAACAATTAAAGGTTGAACTTACAAAGTCACGCAAATCTTATCTGGCAGTTGTATCCATAGAAACGCTAACTGGTAGCTACCTATCTGACACTTCTAACTGGACATTGAGAAACTGGCCCTTTGTCCACGATTTACTCAGTATGCGAAGGCTTAACTGCAAGGACGAACAGCATAATGCAAATTGAGGATTAAAACTAATTACAACACACTCGTTTATAGCAACAACGTTCGAGACGTAGCTGGCAGTAAATTTTATGGCACTAATCTTTCAAAATATTAATTTTCCAAAACATAGTTTTACATTAAACAATCCTTATTGCCAGACCAATCTCTGTCCAGGGTAGTACTTAAATAACGCTATATACTACTTGCAAGTGAAATCAGAGCACTGAGAAAAAAAGGACTGTGGATTAGTTTATAAAAGAATACAACAGATCAATAATGGGTGGGTCCTCCATGTTGACGAAAGCACTCCTCTAGCCTACGCGGCACGCGCGTAATCTGGTTGTTGATAAGCTGTAGAGGTACAGCCTCCCAAGCTGCCCTCACAGTATGTTCCTGTTCGTCCAGCGTGGTCGGAGGACTAGATAAATCGTCTATATATCGACCCATCCAAACCCATACTTCATCAATTGGTAATAAATTGGGCGATCGTGGAGGCCAGGGCAGTACCCTTACCTCAGCATCCTGTGGGGATTTCATCGATACCCTTGCAATATGAGGACGTGCATTATCTTGCTGGGAAAACCCTCCTCGAGGCCTCGGACATATGGAACGGTAATTGGTTCTAACACCCCATTTACATAACATTGCGCAGTCGTTGTGCCACAAATCACAAGTAAAGGTGACTTGCTGTTGAATGCAATGGTACTCCAAAAAATCAAACCAATAGGGTGGTGTACGGCACCAGGTTATACAACGGGCACTCAACAGCAAATTGGAGATCTCGTCGTTCACCTCGTCGTCGCCTTACGCGTTGGCGTCCGTCATGCGCCCCAGACAAAACCCAGACTCGTCGGATAAGGCTATTTTATGATGTCACTCAGCATGCCATTGTATGTCTTCTTGGCACCAATCCAACACTTGGGGACGATGCGTTCCAGTAAGTGGAAGCACTAGATGCGGACGACATGATCCTAAGCCCATTTCACTCAACCTATGGTACACCGTGCGGATTCGAAGCGCCAGTAGTCGTAGATGACGATCTTACTGGTCTGTAGTTCTTCTACGTGCTCCAAAACCTCTAGCTCGCTGCATTCGCCCTTCTGCAATCCATGCGCGCCATGCTGCTGTGACTGTAGCCACGCTACGCCCCATGTTTACAGGAATTGCTCTGAAAGAAGCACCACGCACTCATTGGCCCGATCCCGTTCAAAGGGACTAACTGCGTAAACTGGAGCCGTCGTCATCTAGGGGACATCTTCACACAGCCAACTAGTCTCTCGACACATTTGCAAGAGATATCATCGTTTTTGAGTCGACAGAAAGGCATGCTTTGTTTTTACACGTCTAGAGCTTCTTAGAGGTGCCACGTAGATGAATAGCGTCTACATGAACAAAAAGTGTTACATTATGTGTATTAGAGATGATACTGCGAAGCTGTGTACAAATTTTCAATGCAAATATCCCTTTTTTTCTAGGTTATCGGATTTTACTTGCGAGTAGTGTATTAATAGGAAATCTTATAAGAGAGACCACCATTTCTGTGCAATGTAGAATTATCTAAATGTTTACATGTTCATTTTTTACAGTTGTCGCACTATAGGGAATGTCATTTTCTTAAAACAGTGTATTACTTTATCTTGGAATCGGGTAAAATATTATCATGGTTGAACCAAAAACGTGCGCCAGCAGTCGGTGATATAAAAAAATGTATGTACTTTTGTATTAGTGACCTTTCTTCCAACAACAGTACTTGAACTTGTAATAAATAACAGTCTCATAACGTATTATTATTTTTTTATTGACGTACTGTACTATTTCTAAAACAGCGAATGATCATGGCAGCTTGGGGACCAGATGGCTTCTGTAATATTTCCGCAAAAAAAAATAAGGGGACCCTTAATTTCAGTGGACGTTAAGAAGATACTTTCGTGTTACGACACTCTATCAGAAGCTCATAAAGCACCTGCAATCAGAACTGCAGAATCTTTGGAAATTTCCTGCTGTCTTGAACAGCCGACATGAAGCTCCAACTATACTTGCAAGAAAAAGTAAAAATCAGAAAGCACAATAATCACCCCGAAAGCTCTTCAGCAGTTAGTTATAAATCCTATAAGAAATCATGTACATATAATAACTCAAAAAAAAAAATGGAAGAACTAGATTTAATATGTAATAAAACTCATTTTTAACTACACAGCACTTCAATGAATGTGTTTGTGACAGCTTCCGTGATCTGACTGCCTTTTTATTCCAATTCTAAGTTGATTGGTATTTAAATACTTGAAAATAGTATTTTGGAGAAACTTGAAATATAAAAAAAATATTTCAATCCAGCGTCACCACGGTACTTCAAACTCAAGTGTTTTCCATTTTACGAAACATGCGGTACTCTAGTTTTGTTTAAATGAACCGTATGCTTTTCCAGCAGTCACTGATGTTTAAGTAGTTCAAGTACTAGTATAATCGCCACATTATAATCACATCATGTAAACAAAGTCAAGTTGGCGCTGCACCTTGAAAGGTGTCACCGATCTGACAATTACTTTCCGAGATATTAAGCGAGCTCCATATAATATAATGAAGTATTATAATGACATTCCAGGTACTGTATATGATCCATTTTCTGTAAATGACACTGCAAAAACAAATATAATGTTAAAAGTTAGTTCTGCGAAAGTCAATTAATCAGAATGTATTTTTGACGGTTACAACATTTTTGTTGTTCGAGTCTATACGAATAGATAATATAGAATCAACCACCAATATGACATCAATATCATACTGGCTTCATCTATTAAGACAGAAGACACTTAAAATCTAATGTGCAGGGATCCAGTATTCAAGTTTCATTTGACAGTTAAAAATCTATGTCCAGTCGACTGTTTCAGTGCTGTGCGAATGATGGACCATTTGTCAATGGACTAAGGTGCTTATCTATTCTCATTGACTCAACAACGATTGCCAAAATAATTTTGAACAGACAATACGACCTATACTCCGAACATACTTATAGTGTAATGTACTTATTCTGTGTGTGACTAAGTTGCCAATACAGTGTAATTATTATGTATTTTAATCGTACGATTTATTGGTACGGTCGTAGATAAAGTATAGTATTCGAGCGGCGGTGCTGGTAGAAACACACTTGTTGGTTTACACCAAACCTCAACCGCGTGATTTATTATCGTTATTACTGCTCGTTAATCAGTATACTATTACTATGCAAACACATGCCTCACAAGACGCAAATAACGTGTAACTTGCGATACTGACTACTCAGCAAATTATACTATAGATTCGTAACACATTATTGGATATGGAGGTACGAGTATGCTTTTCATTAAAAAGTTAGCAACACACTACATTTGTTAAAATAAACATGAATAAATTAAAGAATGAGAAAGGCTTTCTGGTGACCAGATCCTCCAGTGCAGAGGCCTACAAGTAGGCCCCTATGCACCTCCCCTAGTCCTCAAGCGCATCCCTCTTTGCAAAGGTGAGGTCGGCCTTGAATCCTGCCTATCTTATGTTTTCAGGTTCAAAGACTTTTGAACCTAGTATAGTTTGTTTGTGATACCCAAAGGATACAGCGACGAGTCCGGGATCCCAGGCCCATTTTCACTACTTACTACTAACAAGCTAATTTTGCGTGAGTAGCTTCATTTTGATGAGACGCCCAACTTTTTCCTCTACAAAAATTCTCGATTGTGGTAGCTAACAGGGGTAGCAGGGATGAAATATGTCAATTTGACGAGTGTCAAAAATTAATTACTAACAGTTAGTTTTTCAACTAAATCTTAAGAATGTGATCAACCTTATTATAATTGTCCTACAAAATCTATGGTTTGATCGCATTGTCCCCCTCCATCCAACATGTACCAATAACAAGGTCATACAAATGTATTACTAACAGCCTGATTTTTTCACTATTGCTTCGTTAATATTTATACAATTCGACAGCAACATTGTCCTACAAATCACGTGGTATGTTATCCCGGTCCTACGACCAGAAGTTGTTAATACCGCAAGACCATTTTTTTCATTACTAACTGTAGGACAAAATATCACATAATAGGTTACTGTGTTCTCTGACCAAACGAAATAATGTCCTACAAGAAAACAGGTATGTATCAATAGTCCGACAAGAATTGTCATTTTTCTACTTGTATTATAAAATGTAATCTTTGCCGAAATCTATAATGAATAACTACTACTACTAAGCTAATTTTGCGTGAGTAGCTTCCTTTAGATGAGACGTCCAACTTTTTCCTTTACCAAAATTCTAGATTGTGGTAGCTAACAGGGGTAGCAGAGATAAAATATGTCAATTTGAAGAGCTTCAAAAATGAATTACTAACTGTCTTTTAATTAAATTTTAAGAACGTAATCAACATTATTAGAAAAAATATTTGTCCTACAAAATCTATGGTTTGATCACATTTTCCCCCTCCATCCAACATGTGTCAATAACAAGGTCATATATATAGATTTATTACTAACAGCCTGATTTGTTCACTATTGCTTCGTTGATATTAATTTATAAGATTTGACAGCGACACTGTCCTATAAATCACGTGGTATGTTATCCCGGTCCTACGCTCAGAAGTTGTCAATACCACATTTTTTCATCACTAACTGTAAGACAAAATATCACATAATAGGTTAACTGTGTTCTCTGTCTAAAGGAAATAATGTGATTTGAACTGTTCCTCGAGCCTATTAGTTTCTAAGAAAAAACTTCCTTAAGGAACTTTACTATATGGATGACTTCCTGCGATAATAATTTCAACTTGTTTATTATATATGCATATTGTATGTTATTTGGGGTATATATATGTTTGTTATATATTTAATGTATTGATTGTACTGTAAATTGTGTATACTATTTTTGCTTCATGTCTGACCTTTTACACAATGTTCTATACATTCCTCCGGAAATAAACGTATCTACCTATCAAAATAATGCTGCTCTGCCCACATGTTGGGAAAAAAACTGCTCAAACAAATCTTTGCATGGACACCCTTATGGTCAACACCAACTTGGAATACTTGATACACAATGCTCTGCAGTTCGTAATAAGGATCATTTCAGAGCGTAGGACCCGGATAACATACCAATCGATTCGTGAGACGATGTGGCTGTTAAATTATTCAAGTATTAACTAAGCTGCAGTGAAATATAAGTTAGTAATCATTTTTTATTACCTCCTGATTGATACGTGCTGAATTTTGTTAAGACAAATATTTGTTTTATAATGTTGATTACTTCCTTAAGATTTGATTAAAAGGACCCACCGTTAATAATTTATTTTTGACACTCGTTAAATAGACATACTTTATCCCTGCTACCCCTGTCAGCTACCACAAACGAGAATTTTCGTATAGAAAATTCTTGGACGCCTCATCATCGCAACGAAGCTACCCACGAACATTACACTTGATAGTAATTATTTTTACACCCGGGATTTGTACTACAACTTCTGAGCGTAGGACCAGGATAACATACCACGTGATTTGTAGGACAATGTTGCTGTCAAATTGTATAAATATTAACGAAGCAATAGTGAAGAAATCAGGCTGTTAGTAATAAATTTGTATGACCTTGTTATTGGTACATGTTGGATGGAGGAGGACAATGTGATCAAACCATAGAGTTTGTAGGACAAACATTTTTTCTAATAAGGTTGATCACATTCTTAAGGTTTAGTTGAAAAACTAACTGTTAGTAATTAATTTTTGACACTCGTCAAATTCACATATTTCATCCCTGCTACCCCTGTTAGCTACCACAATTGAGAATTTTTGTAGAGGAAAAAGTTGGGCGTCTCATCAAAATGAAGCTACTCACGCAAAATTAGCTTGTTAGTAGTAAGTAGTGAAAATGGGCCTGGGATCCCGGACTAGACATAGAATGTGTGCCGAGGACTCTTCGTCCTCGCCACAGCGTGCACATGTCGGATCGCTTGCCACGCCCATTGCATACAAGTAACATCTGAAAGTGGCCAGATAGCAGGCGCACAAGTAACCTTAGTCGGCTTCTGTCCAGTAAGAGACAGAACCGCCTCACCTTGGCTAGAGGTCCTAAAATAGGTTCTATAACTTGACGGAGACGTCCAGAGGTTCGTCCTCATCTCATAAGATGTGGATTTTGCAACCACACTTCTGTTTTCCTTTTAATGGTACCTGCCTTCAGCGCCACAGCCAGTTCAGGCCCCAGGAAATCAATTCGTTGCCCTCGCCTTGCGAGCGCGTCAGCTGTTTCATTACCACAAACTCCAGCATGACTCGGAACCCACATTAGTGACACCCGAAGTCTTGCTGACATGTCATCCAAGACGTTTCTACATTTGCATAAGGAGCCTTTATGTAAACCTACAAGCACTCAATCCTTCTAGTGCTGGCTGACTGTCGGAGCAGATAGTAATTCGCCTCCTAGGCCCCTGAATTTCGTGAGTATGAGAGGCACAACACAAACATCTTCTGTCCTCTGGAATCACAATTGATAGATACTCTTTATATGTATGCACTCGCAAAATCATGTTTATCTTCGAAAATTGTTGAGCTCCCCGCCTATGCAGAGGTTTTCCGAATGAGCAAAAGTGAAATTGTCGGTAAAAACCTCGCTCTTGTCTCCCTTAGATTATAGTTTTATTTTTAAGGTTTATTGTATGTCTGCCGCTTTTGCATTTGTGCAGGATGTCTTGTAGAGACTATTATTTCCAAGCCTTACAAAATAATTCAGCAGAATGGAAATAGGGTGGAATAGTTGAAAAAGTAATTTACTATAACAATCAGAAGTCCCAGGCTGAATGAGGTGTCTTTGGGAGTCCGTCGAGTTGCAGCAGACTAATTGTTAAAAAAATAGATCGAAAGGTTGGGAAAACGCTTGTACCTCGCTTTTGGATGATTTCATGGTCCCTGACTCAGTGATTCTTCGACAACACGAGAATGTGGGTCTTTGTTTTTAAAATAGCAACACGAGCAGCTGAGGAATTCGACTTCACGCGGAAATGTCAGCGTCCATTATGGAACTTGCTCCCGCATAATTGAAAGTCCATATTGAACCTGGCCAAAGTGGACTTTATATTAACACTTTCTAAAGGCAAACCAATGCATAGAATCTTCTACAAACATCTAAAAGAGCAGCTAATGTTGTCTTTCCTACGGTCTAGTATGCTGAAGTCGAAGACTGAGAGGTTGTAAACTGAAATCTGGTAAAAACTTGGTTAAAGAGAAAGAGAGAGCGAAAGTGAGAGACAGGGAGAGAGAGAGATGGAATAAGAGATGATTGCAGACAAGCGAAATACAAATTTCTATGAAAAGAAAAAAAAGTAGCCTTCATCAACAAACATTTTAATAGTTGCGTTGACTGCTATATAAAATCACAGCAGTTTAGTATTTTTCACGACCATTAGTGAATCTAACCGTAAGCTGTCTTACTTTTGAAGACTAGTTGACGTTGAACCAGCATGAGTCCTTTGATGTCATGTCCAACGGACACAACCGCGTCCATCTGACATGTGATCACGGCCCGACCGGCTAAAACCCGTTCCCTCTCTCCTTACCTTCTCTATCACCTACGCCTGTCGTTACCTCGAAACTGTCATAGGGTTGACACGTCTTCAAGGCTATGGGTTGTCTTCACTATCTATCCATGTCTTCTCTCTATTTTCGTCGCTGGGATTAGGAGTTCAGTAACCTATGTTACCATGTTCTTCGTCTTTTTAGCTGGACGCCACCTACCTCAACCTGTCTTCGTCTCTTTTTCTGCTCATGACTCGGCTCACGAAAAACTTCACTCTGGTCTATTCGTGTCTGTTGCTGAACATTTCTCTGACCAGGTTTTGCGCGTTTATGTTATTTTCAAAGTGATTCTGCAGTTCAGCTCTCCATGCCGCCCACCTTTCGCATACCAGTATGGTATGCTCTGGTATATCTTCAGCCCTACAATAACCACATGAACTGGTCAACGTGGTGTTCATTTATTTAGTATAGGTCCCGAAACAATCGTGACCAGCCACGAACTGCATCCGGAAGTAGTTCAGGGTCCGGCGTTTGCATTTCACCCAACTCCTGGTGTCCGGTATAAGTCTTCTTGTCCACGTTGCCGAGTGGGTATTGTAGGGTATTTATAATATTACTGTTCATAGGTTTCTCACCCTGTTAGGGAATTTATGTTTGTACCCGTGTTGTCAAGTTTCTCAGACTGTTTCCGGATCACTCTGCGTAGTGGAAAGACAGTCATCATTTCGGGCTCAGGGACGCACGTTGTACGTCGTACCTGAGAAGCATATCCGCCATATTGTATTGTAACGGAAACTTCTCTAATCGATAGTAAATCATCGGTGTCTTACTGAGTGCATCACAGGTATGGTTTTACCAGATGTCTTGATACATGCTTAGTGTCACTTCCCACTCCGTCTCTCTTACTTTTTGGGTAAGTGCCTCGCTGGTTCTATAGAGTCGGCTTCTCTACTTCGCCAAGAGTAGTACCAGTTACAACTTTTATACCTGCCGTGGATACCGTACGATATCCACTTACTACTCTCAGGAGGATCTTAAGCTGTATTCCGCTCAGCATATTGGCAAACCGTTGAGTACTAATCATGCTTAACCATATGCCAGCTGCATATCTAGAGTGTATTATTTCACAAAGCATGCTCTTTTGGTATTGCTAGGGCGGCCTATGTTTGGCATGATTCGCGTTAGGGCTACTATCCTCCTTTCTGCCCTCTCAACCACGCATTTAATGTGAGGACCTCATGTTCTCCCATTATCTAAAATAACTCCTAGGTATCTCAGCTGCATGACTGGGGTAATATTTTGTCCAAGAACACTCAGACGCCAGTGGATTTGTTTTGCGCGAGCCTTTCAAGATGATGACTTCTTTCTTTTCTGGGAATATTTCCAGCTTGTTATTTTCCATCCAGATGAGTATCCTGGCTAGGATATCATTCGTAATGATTTCCAACAGATGTCCATTTTCATGTTCTGCAAATACGACCAGATCATCTGCGTAAGATATGGTTCTCACTCCATCGGGCAGTTCCAATTCCAATACGCTATTATACAGTAAGGTCCACAGAAGTAGCCCGACAGTCGATCCTTGGGGTACCCCGCTGTTATTTCTATGGTGCTGCTTCGCTAGGCCGAGATAGTTCGCTCCGAGTCGTAGCTCTCCCACCATATTTAAAGGATATTGTTAGATGCCCTCAGAGTAAACATCTTCAGAGGGAGTCTAATTTAAATATTGGCCAGCCAGCATCTATAGCGCTATTGCCAATCTCTTCTTTGTCCGCTAAAGGACCTTCCAATTTCTTCAAATCTGGTAGTTCCTCAAAGTATTTAACTATATATTCCAATATACTTGCAATGTAACTGATTTACGTGAAGATAATTTGAATTGATTTAACGAAATCTCAAAAATGGTAAACGTCATAGCGGAATGTCGTCAATAACTCCTAATATGTCGTAAATCTGGCAACCTACAATTGGCGTCTGTTTGGATTCCGCTCAAGGTGTTATTGTAGTTGTGTTTATTGCGTACTTCCAGCTTTTTGTTGTCATTGGACGAAACAAAAAGTTCATAGTTTGCTGTAATAGCGACGAATCGGTGAACACCACTTATCATAGGTTAGTATAGGTTTTGTTTTGGTTTTCAGTAGCGTAAAGTATGGGGATAACTGGAAACAACAGTAATCTAACTCCAGTTTCAGGAATATTTTTACAAGTCTTATCAGTAAAGCCCAGTATATAATCATAAATCGGACCATGCAGTGTCTGCCATAAAATATTTCTATGGTATTTGCTGACCATATGTATGACGACGACGCTCTTTCCAACCATTTTTAATCCTAACAAGTTAATTTTGAAAAAATATGTCACTTTAAGAATACATCATGAGCTATCAAGAAAAAGTGACATGCAGGCAAGAATCTGGCCAAAATTAAGAAAAACAATTTTGTTTAGCCACCAGTGACTTTAAACCCAGAAGTGATGTTTGAGTATCATAGAAATTTATACGATTATTGTTTTTTGCCTTAGAAATACGGTCATATTTCAAATCCTTCCCGTGTCATTCTGTGCTTGAAGTTTCCTATTTTGATCAATTTTTATGACTTAGTTTCTGTACACCGACCTTACCGCAGGAAAACCAAGAAATTAATTTTTCGTGATATCATTCATGATAGATATATAAGTAATACCTTCATGTCAACGATGTCGCTTCACTATACTACCTTGTTTGTTAGATATTTTACTTATGATTCTTCCACTCTTCTGAATACCTACGCATCTGATACTGCGGCTATGTCGTTGTAGTTTCAAAGAATATAATAAAAGTAAACTGTTTATTATTGTACTTATTATTGTACCTCCTACAGTACAGTTTACTTCAAGTCAATTGTTGTCCGTTCTTCATTTAGCATATAACGGGTTATGTTTTTTGTATTATTGAACTTATTATTGAGCTATTCTATACTATTTATTGTTTTTACCTATCGCCCTTATACAGTGTGGATCAACATGAATTTTCCAAACCCATTTTTTAAATTACTTGAAGACATGGAATGCAAAAATGTATGCCACATTTACTTACATAAACTCTATCTAGGCGAATTTTATAGAACCGGATATTACCTAATGCAATTAATATATTTTATTGCTGAAGTAAAAACACGATGCAGCCATCTCAACAGGCTACCTTTCAGAACTCTGTTAGATACGTTTTGAAGAACACTTCATGGTTATAAAATTATCAACTGTTACAATCAAATTATAATAAGAGCAATGCCCTAAGTATAGCTAAATACAAATTATTGTATTAGTTTGTAACTTCACAGTAATAATTGGATCTATTAATGGACATCCAGTCTTAATATAAAGTTGTACGTCACTGGTTTTTGTTTGTAATACGCTCAAGCTGTTTACTGATATGTCAAAATTTTCGTTACATGTTGGCTGCTCAGCAACCTGTGCATTTTGTTTACATTCCCTCTAGAGATGTTAACTCTGTGGAGATGTCTTTGTTACGCAGTTCTCGGATGATAAGACTTCACGTGGCGGTGTTAAAAGCATTTGCCACGTCCAGGGTTATTGGTAAACACCACTTGGTGAAAACTTAAGGTTACATAAGCTTAACCACTGGTCTTCTTTGTGAACACACCTCCCGGATAACTACTGGTTAACTTCTATCTGTGAGTTAAGTGACTACTAGAGGTTACCAATGATTGTAAAACTGGGCCTTAGTATTTTAGATTTTCTTGGAATTTTCTCGTTACTGTACATGCCACATGAGCCATCTGAAAGATAAAAACTCTATATATAGGCCCGGAGTTCAAGATACCTCCCGGATAATTACTGGTTAACTTCTATCAGTCAGTTAAGTGACTACCAGAGGTTACCAATGATTGGAACTGAGCCTTAGTATTTTGGATTTTCTCGGAATTTTCTCATTACTGTACATACCATATGAGCCATCTGAAGGCTAAAAAAGCTCTATAGACCCGGAGTTCAAGATACCTCCCGGATAACTACTGGTTAACTTCTATCGGTCAGTTATGTTACTAACAGGCCTCGTGGAGCATGATTATGGAGGAACTAGGAAAGCTGAAGATTTCAAAATACCTAAGGAATCTTAAAAGCAGCTACCTAGACTCCAGATCGATTTGCATTGCCGGAACCGAAATCTCTATGACAACAGGGGTGCCTCAAGGATCTGCTTTAGGGCCGTTACTCTGGAACATCCTGTATGATGGGGTGCTGAAGCTTTCGCTGCCCAGCGGCGTAAAGACGGTAGCATACGCCGACGATCTGGCACTTGTTATCGTGGCAAATGAACAGGCAGAGCTGGTTCATAAAGCCAATGCATCGCTGTGCAAGGTTGACAGATGGATGTGCGATCACAAGTTTAAGTTGGCTCCTGAGAAAACAGAGGCAGTTATAATGCGCGGCCCAAGGAGCTAGAGAGCTAACGTGGTCTTCCAACTAAAGGGGGTGCAGGTCACACCAAGCAAGTCCATAGTGTACCTCGGAGTCACACTGGATAACGAGAGGTGTTATGGAGAGCACCTTAAACGAGTAGTGACCAAGGCTGAGAAGAAGGCGGTAATACTTTCACGACTGATGCCAAATGTAGGAGGGCCCAGAAGCAACAAAAGGGCACTACTGTGCCAGGTTGTACAGTCGGTCGCCCTATACGGAGCTCCTGTGTGGTGTAAAGCCACGAAAAGGAAAAGGTATCAGAAGGTCTTAGACAGCTTGCAGAGAAAGTCTCTGCTGAGGGTGGCCAGTGCTTATCGCACGGTATCTACAAGAGCCTTGCAAGTTATAATGGCGATACCACCATTATACTTGCTGGCCGAAGAGAGGACACTGATCCGCCATGGTCAAGCAGGCAATGCGATAAGCCGCGCTGAAGCTAAAAGGCTGACAGCAAGTAAGTGGCAAAGCATATGGAACGAGACAACTGTTGTCGGGCAGTGGACGAAACGACTAATACCGTCGATAGAAGAATGGGCGGAATGCAGTCATCGGCAGACGTCCTATTTCCTAACGCAGGCACTGTCTGGGCACAGGCCTTTTCGAGTGTATAGGAAACGGATAGGACGGGTGATGGACGAAAGATCTTGCACTGCGAGGCGGAAGATACGGCCGAGCATGCCCTGTTTCTGTGCGATCAATGGGGGGCGTACAGACAGGAGGCAAGTCAAAAACTGTATGGGGAGCTGACCCCAGAGACTATGGTCCCGCTGATGTTGTCCAGCATAGAGGCATGGAACATCATACATGAGATGGTCAACAAAATACTCTCTGTAAAGGAGAAAGAGGAGCGGCTTCAAGGATAAAGGAGGAAGTTATTTATAAATGTGTTTTAATCATTGCCTCATCTTGCACTGCGAAGAATATCGTTCACGATGATGCCCGGTGCAGATGGAGATATAACGTCAGAGGTAAGGAAGATGGTACGGGTTTTAGCCGGTCGGGCCGTGATGGCATGTCGGATGGACGTGGTTGCATCCACTGGACATGCGATCAGAGGACCCAAGCTGGTTCAACGTCGGGCGGGCAGACTCTGTCTCATACTTCCGGGTGTGTGAGTGTTTTTCTGTCCTTGCGATCAAGCCGATTTCCTAAACCCTCTATAATAAAAAAAATGTTACTAACAGAGGTTACGAATGATTGTGGAACTGGACCTTAGTATTTTAAATTTTCTTGGAATTTTCTCATTATAGTATATACCATATGAACCATCTGAAAGCTAAAAAACTCTATACACCCGGAGTTCAAGATAAAAGGCGCTCTTACGCGACAACTGGATCCAATAAATCCTCGGATTTCCACCAGTCCGGAAAACAAATGAAAAAAGGTCTGACATCCGTCGTGGCGCATTTTATATCGAGTTAGCCTTGATCCTCCACATCTCATGTACTGATTACTTGTAGGGTGTAAAACACAACATGCTTCGGAAAGATGATGCAGGATATCCTCATTTTGTTTCGAGAAGGGGAAATCATATCAAAGCGCGACGAAAAGCATAAAAGCAAAGCACATGAAAGGTTTTCCGACACATGTTTTCGCTTCAGGTATATGGAGGAATCCTATATTCGTCATAGTAGTACAAGGGATACAGTCATCTAGATGAAAAACAGCGCACATATTGAACTATGGTTCAAAATATCTCTAAATATCGTGACAGTTATCTATTCTTTAAAGCCTAGTACCTATTGAACTGTGGTTCAAAATGTCTCTAAATATCATGAAAGCTATCTAATTTTTAAAGGCAGGTTGAAATCTGTAGGAAAAATCCACAACCAATATTTTGTTTGAAGTTTAAATGATCATAGACATATAGAAACCAAAATTTTTGGAATGCAATCGAAGTAAAGTATAAGAGGAAAACATCCTTGAATTTTCGCGATTAGAAGTTTCTGGGATCTATTGGAAGAAAATAAGTAGATGTGGGAGGTATATCAAGAATATGTAAATTCTGAAGCTTATGTTTTCCCATATTTTAAAAGATTTGAAACATAACATTTGATTCATACATTCATCCAAGAAAGCGTTAAAATCACTGGGATTTGTAATTAGGAATACTAAATAAAGACTGTAAACAACATAGGTCAATCATAGGCGACATTAGTGAGACCAATATTAAACTACTCTAGTGTGATTTGGAATGCATACTACCATAAATACGTCAATAAAATTGAATCGGTACAACGTAAGTTAGTTAGGACATAAACTATCGTTTCTTCAGTTCTTGTTACAGCTAAAGCTATAACAGTAGCTTATAATTTTATAAGCTGAATGAGTAACACATCAGAAGGGAATTTAGTGACATTTTATTTGTGTATAGGATCTTCAATAGCTTGTTTGATTCTGAGTACTGTACTTGTCAGTTTTTGCTAAACTGCAGCTGACCATATACTAAAACAAGCTTGACCTTGTATGTTCCTATTCATTTTACCAACTCTAATGGTAATTCCCCTTTGATCAGATGTATAAATGCCTTTATAGGTATGATATTATCATATGTCGCTCTGATATTGACATCTTTTCATCCAGCTTAACCGCCTTCAAAAATTTACTTATAAGTACTTATAATAAGTTTTTATGGATGAAGGTAATTTACGATGATTTTGGTACTAGGACATCTAGTAAGACTTTTGTTGCTTCTTACTTCGGTGTAGCTGTTCAAATGTTTGTAGATCAATTACTACTTGTTCAAGCCTTTCTCTTAGGTTTTATGATTTTGCTTGTAACTTATTGTTTAATTTCTTTAAATCTTTTGCTATTTTGTGTCACCTTGTCATTGGATCTGCAGCCCATGAAGGTCTGTTAGGTTACCATGTTTACAAATAAATAAATAAAAGATACGTTTTTCAGTAATGAGTCAGTGTCTTAGGATCACAGTGCTGTCTTCTGGGCGAATAATGTGATACACAGACTACAATCCAAAGACGAAGCAAAATCGCATTAAAAACAAAATCTAACAACAAACCATAAATAACCTAGGAAAACCTATGGCCAATTCTACTTTGGACCACAGAACGCTGATCAAATGTTTCCCCACAATCATCTCAAACCATACAAAGCCACATTCCACTGATAAATTTGAAGGGTAGCGGTGTTTAACTTTCTTCTATAGCTATTAATAATCCTCCTTGGCTTTCCATTTCACAATGTATGCTGAGTCCCAAACGTTCTACTGAGGGTGGAAAAATTTAATTCAAAAAAAGGTGTACACTGAGTGACAAACATTACATCGTGTATCTCCAATGGAACAGAGAATATAAGAAATCACCAAAGGCAAGATCCAAAACCAGTGGACTCATATAGAAGACAGGACAGAGTACAAGAGAGATCAAAACTTTATATTGTACAAGGTGGAGAAAGATCAAGCAATCTGTCTACATGAAGTGGAATCTCATGAACTAAACATTAGCTCCTGTACTATACAATATTGGGTTGTCTGGTAGATATTACGGATTTCACGCCATCCGTCTAGTATGCACACCTTTTCGTAAGCTTGTTTTTCTTCTGTAAAAGAATGACGTGTACGGTATTCGATTTACGGTGGGCAACAATACAATTTGCAGTTTGTAGACATCTGTATCTGAAATAGAGGCTCTTGGAGCAAAAGGGTTTAAAGGCATACAGTACAGTATACTGTACTCTATATAGTTCAGATCAAGACAAAGTATCATTATACTGTCTACGGTAGTTACACATAGTCAAAAATGTATGGAGTCATGCCAAGTCAAACAAATTGACTTCCCTATGTTCCAAAATTTGGGTTCAAAGCCTTTGCCTCCCAAAAATCTGACTAAAAACTAGATAACGGTTATATGTGCACTGATTGCTTATATTTAAAGCAAAGCTACTAATAAATATGGATTACAATGAGTTATAGCTTGATTGCATGATTAATTTTAAATATCCTCCGCCTGATCCAAAAATCACGCCACTCATTTCCGTCGGTCTGTCTATCTGTCGGTCTGTCTATCTGTCGGTCTGTCGATCTGTCTATCTGTCGGTCTGTCTGTCTCTCTGTTCGCGTTTTCCTAGCCTCGCAATTTCAGTGACCGCTGCATGGATTGTGATGAAATTTGGGCACCTACATGCTATGGGGTCATACTAGGTAATGCTACTATAATTTTGAAAATCGATATATGGGCGGCGGAGTAATTAGCAAAAACAAAAAATATCAAATGTGTCTCAGACTTTGTTTTTAGGTGTTTGGGTTGCAAAACTGCAAAATTTGTTGTATTCATAATAACCTTGCGGCATAATTGACATTTTTAGGTCCATCCGAACATTGTGTTTCATATTATTACGCCACGGGACAGAATTTTCTGATGTATACATACGAGTATTGCTTTAGACCATTCTCTACTGTATAACAGTAATTATTTAATTGATTTTAATGAAATTTTGACATGGTATTACTATCATGGCGAGGATGAAAAATGCGGATGATTCTTAGGAATCAAGTCAGTGGCGGCGCAGGAATAATAAAAAATCTAAAAAGTATGGAAACAACTCAAGCCTCGTTTTAAAGCGTTTTAGGTATTTCTTATTATTTTGTACTTTTTTTTTGGGGGATGGGTGTAAAATTAGGGTGGTTGGGGGGGTGGGGGGTTGTAAAACTAAAATATCTCTGTTATACTCATAATTAGCAGACCATTGACCTGTGAAAAAGGCCTAACGTCATAATTCACGTTTGTATTCAGGTCCATCCGAACGTTGCCTTGCCTATTAAAGAAACCAAGGGACAGTGGCGGTGGAGCAATAATAAAAAATCTAAAAATATCAAAACCACTCAAACTTCGTTTTTAGGCGATTTGGGGGTTCCTGATCGTTCTTTACATTTTTTTTAGAAGGGGTTAAATTAGGATAGTTTGGGGGTGGGGTTTGTGAAACTGAAAATTTTGTTGTATTCGTAGTGGTACAATATAAGCCTGTTGTTAGGTACTCTAGAGATCTAAGATAATTTAGTGCTTTCTTTAGTTGAATTGAGCCGAAGTAGGATGGGGTGTCGGACGGGGTGCTTAGGAAACCCCGGAACACTATTTATTGCCCTTTAAAGACACTGATAACATAATAGGTTCTTAAATATCAGAAAATCGCCATGCCATGTGATTAGGATACCAGTTGAAGATTGCAGAATAAAAAATATCATCCTAGTTCCTACGGAGAGAGGTGCAAGAAACTATTTACGAGAGTTTTTGTGATGGATGATTTTTTGTAGACTATAGCTTCGTGCAATGGAAAAATATAAACTGGTATCACCGTAATGTGTGGGAAGTACTGAGTCAATCAACTTGACTTCATTTTTTAGTAGTGAGGGTGCTGTGGTTCAGTTAGCCTAACAGCTGCTACTCAGCATCCTCAGACTAAAAATTCCTCACCACTCTGTCTCAGGTGTACCAGTTTACTATCGAATGGGTTAAACCCCAGGTATATCTGATCGTTAAGGTAACCTGAGATCGATAGATGATCACTTACAAACCAAACTAGTGGCACCTTGCTAATAATAATTATATAGACTAGACTAATGTTAGTTATCTATGAATTCAAAGTAATCTTCTTTTAAATTTTAGATGCAGTGATATAATTAAGGATTGCGTTACGTTTTATAACTTGTAATACAAATAACTCAAACGGCGAAATGTGATATTTATATTTCTCGTACCATACACTGTAGCAACCAATTAGAAGCGAAGCTGTTTAGCTCGTAACTGACAGCTTAATGCTGCATCGTATTCTACCGTTCCGTTATTGATGTCATACACTACTAACTGCCACACAAGTACATCACAATATAATAATTCATATTGTACAGCGCTAAACTGACTAGACACTGTCAGACAGTTAGCTCTACATACAACAAACGCAATTCAACGAATAATTTATGTAGCAAATCCACATGATGCTACCCATCTGTTCTTTCGGCATTCGTAGTGACTACTTGACTTCAGGCTAAAATATGGGATGAAGTGAATCTTACAAAACACGTTAGCTGGCCATAGACACAGAGTTCCATCTGTCAGGTGGAACCGCGACGGATAGATCCGCGAGTTTGATCTGCAGTCCATTAAAATTGCTGTAGTCCACTAACGCAGCATAAAAATCTGCGGCTATATCTTGCAGTTTAATATGCCACCATTATCACCGTGTGTTATTGGTCGAAAACTGCAGATTAACCCAAAGATCTAACCAAAAAAAAGTAGAAAATGATCAGGAACCCCTAAAACGCCTAAAAACGAAGTTTGAGCTGTTTTCATGTTTTTAGTTTTTTTTAATATTGCTGCGCCGCCACTAAGACGATTTCTAAAAAGCAGACGCGTTTTCCATCCTCGCCAAAAAAGTAATACTGTGCTGAAATTTCATTAACATCAATTCAGTAATTTCCACATTATAAAATACAGAACGATCTAAAGCAATACTCCTATAAATACATCGGAAAATTCTCTAAGCCTTTGGTTCCTGTAATACACAAGGCAATGTTCGGATGGACCTAAAAAAGTTCATTATACCGCTAGGTCTTTCTCTCTCAGGTCAGTAGACTTCCAGCCAAAAAAAGAAGTAGAAAATGATCAGGAACCCTTGAAACGCCTAAAAACGAAGTTTGAGGCATATTTGAAATTTTTCGTTTTTTGCTAAATACTCCGCCGCCCGTGCACCAATTTTCAAAATTGTAGCAAAATTACCTACTACGTCCCTACACCATATCACTATCCAAATTTCATCAAAATCTATGCAGCTGTTACTGGGATTAGGAGGCTAGAAAAACGCCAATAGACAGACCGACAGACAGACAGACCGACAGACAGACAGACAGAGAGACCGACGGAAATGAGTGACGTGGATTTTCGTTATGTAGGCATCATAAAACGCCCAAAAAGTAAATTATCTCGAAATCGAAAATTTTCGCGAACAGCTTATGAGACACCCTGTATGTTGGGTCTGACGGCCAGATCAAACGCTCTGAAAGGGGTGGCACCACCGAGAGTCAGATCAGATCTGGCTCAAGAATAATATTCTGTCGTCCTCCAGAAACGAGCAAACCACAAGAAGGTAACCATGTTGTGGGTTTCCGAACACATTGGTTTATCGGACAACGAAAAAGTGGACCGTCTAGCTAGAATAGAGGCCGGCAGAATCGATGCCTGGAGTTAGCAAGCGCCAGGTCAATGTTGTCCAGGACGACTGGACTTACAAAGAACTAGCGAAAGCCAGGTTAGAGAGAGATGACTGCAGGCAGGTTAAAATATTCGTAAGAGGTCTTGCTCGGGGGTCGAATGTTATGGCTCAGGAATAAAGGCAGAGATATGCTCAACCTTTTGGTGGCGGTACTCACAGGCTATTACCTGAATAGATATTTTTTACTCATACCAATGGTAGAGCACTCATCTGCTCCATATACTGGGAGGAGGACGAGACAGCGTTCCACTTCCTAGGCAGATGTGCTTTGTATCGCAACCCCACGAGGACTCATCTAATTTATTGACCTGTTGTTTTTTTTTATAAACTAATTATGGCAAATGGATTTGTTTATTATTGTTTGTCATAGCGTTAATCTACAACCCACGTGCATTCCAGATGAGTGGCTTATCAAGTGTCATTTTGCAATCTCATTTCTGGTGTATGCCGTAACCTGCATGAAAAAATAATAAACAGTTCGAACACGAGTTGAATGACTATGTAAAATTTTATATATCCAAGCAAACATACTCAAAAAGATGGTAACTGACGCAAAATGTTCGGATATATTATATTGTAGCTTCCTAGATCTTATCGCTTCCAATATAAAGAGATATTTATTTTCATTGTTAGCATTCTGACAACTGACTCTGGCATTATGTTGAAAATAGCTTTTTTGTTTTTGGTGGTTATTGCTTCTGCACTTAGCGAGTGCTTGGAGCCAGCAGGTGTGAAAAACTTTGACAGAGCTACGGTAAGGAGCAACGTATTCGTAGTAGCATTTTCAGGGGTGACATGGATACTATAAGCGAACCATTTATTGTTGTATATGTTAGGAGCAAACACCGATTTCGGCCAATGGACGGAAAATATGGTCAAAACGCGTTTTCGCTGCTACCGTTTTGCCAATGTTCGAATTATCGCTTTCGGGCTGTTCAATGTAGCCCAGAACGCGTTTTGGATCAACTACGATTGCCAGAACACGTTCTATATTCTACTACGAATAAATAAATCTCAATTATTTGCCGTGTTGTATTACAATATTTCCTCTGAGCTTAGAATCCATAACTAAAATGAATAAAAAGCACTTGTAGCTCTTAGGTCTGTGAAAAAAAAACTCAAAGGAACATACCTCACCATCTCTTATGTCCAGCTCCCACACGAGCGGAATGAATAATTTCAAATAACTTGTAGGTCATGCAAAAATAACGCAGTTCGGCTATTTCGTCTGTCCTTCTTGCTATTAGCTTTTCGATATAGCCAATTTTTAAAATATCATACCTTTTCAATCGTTGTCTTTGTTTCGAAGATATTGTATCAACGTTACTTTTACAAGCTTTGGCCGCCTTTACCTCTGTGGGTGTTTGGTCGTATCTTTCCATTGTACAAATATTACTACAATCATTGCTACCACTTATGACTTTTTGCAGTTCGTCATTAAAACATAGCCTTAGGTCTTCCATGGCACTCTCTAGCTACTGTCTAACCCGCACAAAGATCAAATACTAAATGAATACACTAGCTCCAGAGGTATCGTTTACAAGCTGAGACACTCACAAAATCCACCACACGTTATGGCACTCGCAGTAGAACAGGACGCGTTTTGGCAATCGTAGTTGAGCCAAAACACGTTTTGGGCTACATTAAACAGTCGGAAAGCGATAATTCGGACATTGGTAAAATGGTAGCAGCCAAAACGCATTTTGGCCATATTTTTCGTCCATTGGCCGAAATCGGTGTTTGCTCTTAACATATACATACATATTATGTTTTAGTTCAGTGGATCATGGAGAAATCACGTCGTTGTTGGAACGTCACTTGTCACGGATGTTATTCCGCCATGTGTGGCTTTCAGTTTCACCGGAAGCACAAAATACGACGTTCTTCTATCATACGTTAGAGAGTAAGTACGATTACAAACTTTAAACTATAAATGGGAATTGAATCTAAGTTGTCGAGAGCAAAAATTTAGATGTATTTGTCAGCTGACGTAAAGAAAACCTTATATGTAGCCTTGGTGCTATCATACCTCAATTGTTGCTTCTTTGTACATTTACCTTGTTTTGAAGAGAAAGCTTAAACAGGATTATCGTATACAAAATTTCTGGGTAAGATTCATATAAGGAATCCGCAAATTTGACCGAGTGTCAAAAAAATTGAACAAAGTGTTTAAGTATTTCATGCTTGACGTCCACGCTTTATGCCTGTTCCATAAAATTATTTTACATAAATGCACTCCATACCTGCATTGTAAAGTATTATTTAGAACAGACGTAGGTACACAGTCTAGATACTAGGAATAAACTATCCACCACAGCACAATGCACAAAACAGCAACTGTTTGAAAGGTCTTTTGCCTTTAATATACCTATAGTTGTATAATTTAGCACCCTCATGTTGTAATTCTTATGACGCTCAAAAACTCAAAACATATTCGTAATCTATATTTTTCTAAAAAGTGAAAAACAGTAGCTGTTTCGAGTAGACTCAAAAGTTGACCCACACTCACATTTATGATTTATGGTATTTTCAGTTGGTTTTACTTTACTTGTAATAATAAATCACCATTTGTACAAGGAAAGGGTGGAAAAGCATTTCTGTTGAAGTCCCCTTGAGGTTTTCCCTTATTTGTATTTTTCTTTTTCCCATATTACACGTGATTTGACTTTCTGTACGTTGGGAAAATAGAGCTATTATTAACACTATTGGCCAGAAAGTTAAGCAGGTAATGCAAATCTACCCAATTTACCCAGAATAAAGCTTCAGGACTATTACATAGGTATTTGATATCTGTCTTAGCCTATCCAAACAGTATTATCTTACTTTGATCTTTTGGGATTTGTTCCCATGTTACTAATAGAATGACTAACAAGATAAACAGCGGTATTATATTTTTTTTATTTTTAGTGGTAAAGTGGGAACCTTATCTTCGGTGGAAGTGACTAGCACTGGAGGATCCTTCATAGTATCCGATGACTCAGGAAGACGTGAGTAATTTCTGGAACTTATTATGTGGTTGTCCCATAGTTTACTAAATTTGGAATAAGTGACATTAAGGGCAGCTGCACCAGCAAACCACTACTTTTTGCAAACTAACTTCCTAAGTCGGTAATTGTGAAATATCAAGAATACCCAGTATTACATCTTAAATCCAAGTAAATCCAAAATAGGGGCCCATAATATCGGCCCTATATTTTATTAGTTGTGAGGGGGTTAAGATTCAGTTACCCTAATGGTTACCGCTCAGCCTAAGTTTTTTGCGAACTTTGGGATGCATTGGGCTATGCTCTCCTGTCCTCCCTCCTGGACTACATCCAAATAGGAGTTCCTGCTTTCCCTCAAGGCAAAACAGTCGAAGATAAAATGCTTAGCTGCTTCCTCTGCATAACCATACTTTTTACATAAAGGATTTTCCACATCGATCCCAACTTTTGCAGGTTTGCAATAAACTTCCAATGGCCAGTTACATACATAAAAATAATTTCTTAGATGGAGCACAGATGCTTTAATTCAAGTATACCATATCCCTATACGCGCAAAGTTATGCTAATCTTGAAGTGAGAATACGATATCTTTAACCATATAAGGGTTAGATTGAGAAAATATCTTCAATGCAAAACTGGGGAATTCTTGATAGTAAGTATACCATTTTCTTAAATCAAGCATATGGCAATCTTGAGCGAAGTGTTTCATAATCTTGACTGAAGCATTTCATAATCTTAACTGGGAGCATTTCATAAACTTGACGCAAGCAGCTCAACTTTATTCTAAAATTGTGATATTCTTGGATGAGGAATCTAGTAGTATTAATTTGAGCATTCAAACTCTTCTATGAGCATGTAAAAATTTTTCTGGAGGAATAGTTCTGCAAAATTTCTTAAATCACATTTAATATACTTATTACTTATCTAGGAACACCTTAGTCAGGTCTTCGCATCCCAATTTTTTTAATAGCTCATTCATGGTTGGATAGATCCAGTGATAAGGAAGCTGATAGGAACTGGGACGCGACTCAAATGGCGGTGGACCAGCACTACCGGCAGATTCGGTGACTGATGGTTGACGGTGGTATCACGGGTATCACGTGGCAATGGCAATTTATTTAACAGTTTGACTAGATACTATTATGTGCTAGATCCAGCATGCAGGTATTACGCTACGGTGCTAAAGACGGCGGCGAATGCGAATCCGAAAACGGATAATGGCGGCGCGGACGCGGACGGGCAACCGGCTGTTGAGTAGAGAGGGTGGAGAGGTTAGAGTTGACCCGTGACACGCTGCGCGCCTGCGCACTCCGACGTTGGTAGACGTCAAATAAATGATTTACTTGATACAAATATAGGGTGTGCTTGTAAAACAGCGTTCATTTTCAAACCACGATTATCATATTGTAAATGAAGGTTCGCATTTGCAAGCTGTCTATATTCTTGATAGAAGTAAACTGGACACAGCTAGAAAAAATGATAATCTTGATATAAAATTACGAAATATTTTTTATTAAATTATTATAGCCTTGGTTACAAAGAAAATTATATTTTCTTTCGGAGCATACTTCTTTAAAATAAGTATATAAATCAAAAATATATTATCTTTGATACAAATTTTCTATAATTTTCTCATCAAATATTCTTTCTTAGACTGAGAACCGATATTCTTGTTGTGAGTATGTATTTACAAGAATATCACAATTCTTGACTTGATAATTTCTTTTTATGTGTGTATAAACCCAACCACGTTGCATAGATCCTTCCTGCTCGGTCTGAGAGCATCTGCGGCATTATAAACAAGAGAGTCCCCTCAGCATTGTCTTAGACTGAACATTTTCCACCACCCTGTCCCAGCTCTACTGGTGCTCTTTTGACACCCAATTGGTGACAGCTGCCCATACCGTGTTGTATGATATAGCGCATGCTGGTTCTAACTCTCTCGACCCACTCATTCCCACCTACTCCTATGTGACTATGCAAGATAATATTACCTTATCGGTCTTTGCCAGTATCTTTAGGGTACTATGGCAGTATCTCATCAGTTTTAAAGCATAGTGGTAACTTGCCAAGGCCATCAGAGCGACTCCGCTGTCTGTGTTTACATAGATAGCATTTTTACTGTATCCCTTATCTGTGCATATTCTGCCGCATTCTAAAATTGCGGCTGTTTCTGTTTGGAACACGGTAGCTAGTTTACCTAGGCGGATACTTATGTTCTGCCTAAGCCATCAGCATACCAGGTGATACCATTCGATATTATGTCGACGTTCTCCTAGACCCCATTCTGATCTTTTACTCAAGTTGACTTTGTATAGGATTTCAGTGTCCAGGACTCTTGTCATCTCAAGTAGTATGACGCACCCTAGGTTGTTAAGAATCATGGTGTGTTTTATGGCGAGCTAGTACCATGGAACTGCATTCTATTTGCAGCCATTTTTGCCTCTCCCTCTATGTAAATATCAAGAGGTGGGAAGAACCTCCAATGCTGCACACACGCAGTCCTCTGTACTTTTTTGAGTGCTTGAGATGATGTGCTTTGATGATTTTTTACCCTAGTACTGTTTACCGGGCTACTTACGATCGAGGGAGTTAAATCCACTGTAGAAGCTTGGTCCCATTTTACATTGTACCCAGAATTCCAAACATGTTTCTCATAGTAAAGGGCTACTTACCTACTACGTTTCTTCTTTCAGTTGCAAAGATTGTTGTGTTGGATACTGACTACGTAAACTACGCAAGCCTCTATTTCTGTGCTGTATCTAACTCATCACGCAGTAAGTATTTAATTTGAATTTCTTTTGAGGTGGCGACTGGTTTTCGCATAACGTAACGAGTTATAATGAAGCTTTATGTTTAAAGTTTTTTAATTGCTTAAAATTTTTGAAGTTTTACAAATATGATAATATTGGCAAGTGTTCCTGGGTTTCGAAATATAGAAGATATTTCAGTTGTAGATAAATCCAAACACTAAAATGATTTGAGATCTTTCTGAATATTATGAGTAAAGAGACGCATATATAGTGTTTCATAGATATCTCCAATCAAAAGTATTTGTATAACCATGCTCACTAACTTAAGACTGTGTTATTTAGATTCACAAATAAAATACTTGGAATTTATTTGATCTGTTAGTGTATCTCAAAAGAGTTTTGAGATGTGTGTGGGTTCGCGCTGACTTTTCAAAAATGTTTTTGACTTTGGGTGGTTAAAGAGCTTAAACTATTTTAAACCAAGTTATTTCAATGGCTTTAGAAACACTATATCATGATGTACTTGTCCTATAAAAATCCAACCGAGTATATTTCTAGTTTTGTCTTCAAAGAGTTGTTGATGTTCGTTTTTTAGCCATATAACCTGGAAGGACTATACAATGTGTTCCACCATCATGTCGACAAACTTTGAGGTATGAAAATACGATTAAAGTTATCGAGAAAAAATGCGAAAAAAATGGGGTCAACCTTTTAATTAATTTTTTATTACATTTTCAATTTTTGTATCACGAGTCCGTGGGTTCGCGCAGTTGTAGCACCATAGCTTGATTATTTATTGACCGATTCACGACATTTTGGACTCATTTTATAGGAGAATGACTGGGCATATCAACTAAAGCAAAAAAAGATAATACCTGACAATTGCTAGGGCTAAAAAAATTGCCCAAACTGAAAAAAAAATTTTTGAAATGCACTTATTTGGGTTACTTACAAATAATTTGAAAAAAAGCCGTATTAGTGCCTATTTATTAAGACATTTTAATGTTTAGCAGGATATTTCCCGTCTTATCACATGCAATTCGTGTATGTAGCACTAAAACTTTCGACTTTTTGTATTATGGCTTCTGTATCATAGCGCCACGTGTTCATGCAGTTGTAAAGCCATATCTTGATTATGTATCGAGCGAGTCACGACTTTTTGGACTCATTTCATAGGGGAATGACTGAGTATATCAACTAAGGCAAAAAAATATAATATCTGACAATTTCTAAGGCTAAAAAAATTCACCAAACAATGCAAATAATTTGAAAAAAAGGCGTATTAGTGCCTATTTATTAAGAGAGATTTATGTTTAGCAGGATGATTTCTGTCTAACCACGTGCAACTCGCGTATGTAGCACGAAACTTTTCGACAGAATAGGCCTTTTTGTATTATGACTTCTGTATCACAGCGCCATGTCTTCACGTAGTTGTAACGCCATGTCTCGATTATTTGTCGAGCGATTCACAAGTTTTTGGACCCGTTTTATAGGGGAATGACTGGGCATATCAACTAAGGCAAAAAAATAATAGCCGACAATTTCTAAGGCTAAAAAGATCCACCAAACTTAAAAAAAATTGTAATGCACTTGTTTTGGTTACTTGCAAATAATTTTAAAAAAAAAGCCATATTAGTACCTATTTATAAACACAGTTTAATTTTTATCAGGATGTTTCCTGTCTAATGACATACAATTTGTTTATGTGGCACTAAAATCGTTGACGAAAGAGGCTTTTTTATTACGACTAATTTTGAAATAAACGAGAATTTGGTATGCGCATTGTCTTTATTGGACTTCGGTACAGATTATCACTTAAATGCAATTTATAAGAACAAATTTTAATATTTTTATTTTTAGTATTATTTATTTAGTATTCAGCCACATGACTGAAAGGCAACTCATTGAAATGAGATATGTTGGAACCATTTGGAAATTAAAGAAAACAGACTGGAGCGTAGCTTAGCGTCGAGTAACCCAGAGCGTTAGTTTCAGAAGTCAAGCGTGCCTAAATAAAATGCCGGACATTTTGAAAATTTCGTTGATTAATTTAAATACTAAATAATCACATTTGTTCATGTAAATTACATTTAAGTAATAATCTGTACCGAAGTCCAATAAAGACAATGTGCATACCAAATTCTCGTTTATTTCAAAATTAGTCGTAATCAAAAAGCCTATTTCGTCGATGATTTTAGCGCTACATAAACAAATTGTATGTCGTTAGACAGGAGACATCCTGATAAACATTAAACTGTGTTTATAAATGGGCACTAATATGGCTCTTTTCCAAATTATTTGCAAATAACCAAAACAAGTGCATTACAAATAATTTTTTTTTTAAGTTTGGTGGATTTTTTTAGCCTTAGAAATTGTCAGGTATTATCTTTTTTTGCTTTAGTTGATATGCCCAGTCATTGCCCTATAAAACGGGTCCAAAAACTTGTGAATCACTCGATAAATAATCAAGATATGGCGTTACAACTGCGTGACTACATGGCGCTGTGATACAGAAGTCATAATACATAAAGGCCGATTCTGTCGAAAGTTTTAGTGCTACATACACGAATTGCATGTGGTAAGACAGGAAACATCCTGCTAAACATTAAAATGTTCTAATAAATAGGCACTAATACGGCTTTTTTTCAAATTATTTGTCAGTAACCCAAACAAGTGCATTTCAAAATAATTTTTTTTCAGTTTGGTGAACTTTTTAGCCTTAAAAATTGTCAGGTATTATCTTTTTTTGCTTTAGTTGATATGCCCAGTCATTCTCCTATAAAATGAGTCCAAAATGTCGTGAATCGGTCGATAAATAGTCAAGCTATGGCGCTACAACTGCGCGAACCCATGGAGTCGTGATACAAAAATTGAAAATGTAATAAAAAATTAATCAAAAGGTTGACCTCATTTTTTTCGCATTTTTTCCCGATAACCTCAATTGTATTTTCATACCTCAAAGTTTGTCGACATGATAGTGGAACACATTGTATTATTGACTGTATTGAAATTTACCAATAATTTAGCTTCAAAGTTGTTGATTTTTTTCAGAAGTTAACTTCATTGAGGCGTATCCATTGCCGTTACTAAAGAAAAAACAATTATTGTAGCTTTTCTAGGCTAACTTGCATATGCCATAAAGTATATTAGTTATGAAAGTTTGTATGCCTTCTTTGGTTTATGAATTCAAAGCGGTTTTCGATGCATCAACTCAGTTTAGTTATTTATAATGTTTATTAGAAAATTTTCCAATTTTTTCCTTTCTTTCAGGTACCGTTGAAGTTTTCACAAGGTCAAGGGTTAGGGATGATCACCTGATAGAGAAAAGACTCGCTGAAGCTCAAAAGATAGTACCGATTACGTCACCACGTGCTGATGTTGACCAACGTGATTGCATAAACTAAATGGATTTTTATACCCTGTACAACCAATTCATTGTGTTTTATAGTCATAAATAAACTTTGTAAAAACGTCCGTTGTTTGAATGATCATCTAGTAAATTGTAGATACAATCGATAGAGAGACAAATATACACTGTCCCAATAAATTTACGCACCACTAATTCATTTATATTTAATTTGTTCGAAAGATGAAATTTATGAGCCAAACAAAAGTTTTATGAAGTTTAAAATAGCCCTAGGTAAAGCGTTCTTAGAGACGCATACCTAAGCATAATGGGTAAAAAGCAATGAAAACAAATATAAAAGAAGAATATTGTAAATTCAAATTTTTGAAAGAAACTAACCTGTGAAGGAAGATCTAGCGACACAAATCACCTTTTTAGGTCCATCCGAACATTGCCTAGCCTATTACGGAATTTTCTGTATACTATACGAGAATTTATTGTTTTAAATCGTTTTGTATTTTGTAACGTGGACACTATTAAATTGATTCTAATGAAATTTTGACACAGTATATTGTTACCGTGGTGAGAATGAAAAACGCGTATGTTTGTTAAAAATCTTGTCAGTGGCAGCGTAGCAATAATCAAAGAACGCGACAAGTATGAAAGCAATTCAAATTCGGTTTTCAGATGTTTTAGGGGTTCCTGATCATTTCTTACCAGTTTTTTGGGTGGAGGTGAAAGTGAGGTGGTTGGGGGGTGGGGGTTGTAAAACTGAGAAGTTTGGAGTGTCGATAATAGGCTGTCCATTGACCTGTGAAGGAAAGACCTAGCGGCATAAGACAATTTTAGGAGGTGGGGGGCTGGCGATTATTTGGTTGCAAGGGATCTTAGACTAAAGCTTCATGCTATGGGAAAATAATAAACTGGCGTCAGCGTAATGTGTGGGAAGTACTGAGTCAATCAACTTGACTCCGTTTTTTTTTATTTTGGATAGTATATTCTGACGTATCCACCTAAATTTAATTTACTTTGATATACACCTGCGCATGCGGTCCGATATGTCAGTTTGTCCAGAGCATGTGAAGTTAGCAATTGACCCCAGTGCGTCATTTAAAGGTGGATATTTCAAGTACGCGGTTTTGTTATTTAATTGAATATTTTCAAAAATAAAAATATCCGATAATGATTTTCACCGCCCTCTGACCTAGGGCGAACTAGGGTTGGAAATTCAGCATATTTTAGTTGACAATGCACAGAAAAGCCTTGTTGGAGAACCATATGCCAAGCTCATTTGTCGCTAACATGAAGACCCAATTTGTGTGGACTGTAGGGCCGAAATGTAAAGATGAAATGGTTAATTCAAAAATAGGAACTTTAGAGACATTTCTAGTTGGAAATTCAGAATATTTTATTTAAAAATGCAGAGGAAGACATTGTTGGAGACCTCGTGTGCAAAGCCTATTTGTGACTAGAGACTAAAGACTCAATTTGTATGAATGAAATGCAAAGATTAAGTTATTCATTTAGAAAAAGGTACTATAGAGACTTTACTATAGTCACAAAAGTTTTGTTATTTTGTTTTCATTTTTTCGTTTTCATTTATTTTCTTAGTTTTCGGTTAAGAATTTAAGTTTTGTTACAATTATGTAAGCAGTTAATTGTGTATTTTGATTATTTTTTATTTTTTTTAAATGTTACGTTAATAATATATATTTGAGGAAAGAATTAGTTGAATTAAATTGTCTAGTTATATAAGTTACATTTGAAAATTGAGAAAATGACTTTGGGGTCAGTTAGACCCCAGTGTGATAGTTGTGTGATGAAAAGTAAGTGTGTATATAAAGGGTTAAGCTTAATTTCGAGTATTTCCACCTCTGCTTCTAATAATTATGTCCTCATATCGACGACTCATACTTAAAATGATATTTCAAAGGACATTTTAATACAGATCATTCAACATATCTACAATGAGTCACACACCGCCTTCTAAATGCACTTGTCTTCCGAGCATATCCTAAACATGTTCAGTGGGACTTAAGACTGGACTTCGTGCCCGTCCATGGTTCCAATGCAAACTTCCAGTAGGTAGTCTCAAACTACTCGAGCTGTGTGAGATCGAGAATTATGATGCATTAGCAAAAAAAATTGCCAATGTTAAGAGCAAGTGGTACAACATGCTCTTGGAAGATATCCAAGATGTAACTTTCAGTATCTAAATTTCCATTATTTAATGCTACCATTAACGAAATTCTTTCCCATACCATGACTGGGCCTTCACCGCAAAAAGTTGTAACGTATGTTGCAAAAGTTTTGAGAATTTTTTTCAAAACACTGTTGGAAACAATTCGGAAATCGACATCTAAACGTAACAATAAAACCATTTTGGTTATGATATAAGTTGCCAAAATGTCGTACAAATTAAATATTCGGAGGAGTGTTTACAGTCTAGTTGGACGACTTGAAAAAAAAGAAATAGTTCGCCTATATCAGGATCAAAGTATTTCTGTTGCCACAATTTATCGAGCGATCCTTGAATGCGAAGGTATTCCTTGCATAAATTTACCAAAAAGTGGACGTCCAAGAGCGTTGAATGCTGCTACAGTTCAAAGAACGGTCAACTGAAGTGAACATCGAGTTAGAACTTCAACACGAAAACTTGGACGCATTGAAAACAAAGTATTATATCATCAGCTATATCAGACAGCGGTGTTTCACAGCCGTCCGTTGGACGAGTTAGGGCTGAAGCGGTTACCGGAGATGTCCACACTCAAAGATGTTTGCCTAAACTACTCAATTTTATTAATACCCACCATGCTAATGACAATGTAACGTTTTGGCCAGATCTGGCTTCAAGTCGTTATGCTTTGCGTACAAGAAACTGTCTAGAACAACACGGAATACCATTTGTACCACGGAACGACAACCCTCCCAATCTTCCTCAAGGAAGACCTATCGAAACTTTTTGGTCTCAACTGAGTGCCAAAGTTTATAGCAATGGCTGGGAAGCTCAAAACAAACAGCAGTTAAGGAGAAGAATGATTCTAAAGAGAAATTGATTCAGAATCTGTCCAAAACCTAATGAGGAACATTAAGAGGAAATTGCGAGCCGTGGAATATCATGGCCCATTAGCAGAACTTAAGTATCATTTTTATATTAAGAAATATTTTTGTAGTTCTTGTTACAGTTCAAATATATTATGGTGAGATATTTTTTAAATTTTTTCAATAACTTCTCAAAACTTTTGCAATATACGTTATTCTGTATGTTAGCTTAGGCGTATCATTCATTGGGTGCTCACTTGTCTATCACATGTGTACAAGCAGAAGCGGGACTTATGTGTCCAAAGAACTCGTTCCCAATCAACTTCTCCACAGTTCACGTGTTGTTACGGTTTGATTTTCGGATTCCAAGTATGCTGTATCTACTTACCTAGACTAGTCACATTTTCTCATAATTTTAAGTCTGGTAAATAACATGTAAGTCTGTAGTATTTAATATCTATATTTCTTTAAGTCAACTGTACAAGCAATTCCTATTTGTATTTACAAAGTATTCCAGTCTTCTATAGGGTTTACCAAGCTGCAGTCATCTAGAAAGGACAAAAATATCAATCTTATATTTAACTAAATTCCTATGAACTTACTGTGGCATTCCATCAGCCCAAAACCATTGTTTACATGTCCATTGTCCATGTTGATGGAGAAGAGGTTAGTTGTACCAGGAACCTGCTGTTGACATCTATCTGTTGCTTTGTACCTTGTAGACAGTTGGACCAAGGTCGAACCACAGAATTAAATCACCACAGTTCATTAACATATGACGGGCGAGTTTGGTGCCGATTTTGATGGGAAAAGGCCATTTTCCTTTCACTTCTCTGATTTACTTGGACCAGGTGGTCAATGCAGCATATTTTGCAGATTTGCTAGAGAAGCGATCCTGTGTTGAATTGGATTTTTGCAGTGTCTGCAAACCACCTCTGTGGGATTAGTATATCCATATCACACAGCATCCAAAGGGAACACCTTAAAGCCACCCAACACCAACGGTAGGTGCATAACCTTACTTCCATGAAAGTTAGCCACAACTCCCTCAGAGACACAGTTTTGAGGATTCCTTTTGCTTGTAGGCTTTTTAGATACAGCTTTTATTGTTGAGATCCTGCTTTTACGGTTTGAAATACAGCTTTTACGGTTGAGATAAGGACCATATACAACCAACTCTGACAGCTAGGCTTCGCCTGTATAAACCACCGCAATCTTTGTGGTACAGCTTAGTGCATGATAAGCTGCTTGCTGCATGCCTATCCCTTCGACAGCCACATCTCTCTTTCATGCTTTCAACTCGCCTACATGTCAGACTGCTAGAGGAAACTCCAGGTAACCTTGGACCACATCCATCAGATTACAGGTGGGAATTCGCTTTATTTTTGATAGAAACTGTATTCACTAGGAGTGTTCACCTAGAACATCAGTTAGTTAAGGTTTTTGGATAAACTGTAGGTAGCTAAGATTCTTACCAGCCATAGATATAAGTAGCATGAAGACAGGGACCGTTAGGGAAGCGGGGCCCCCAGCGACTTCTTCATTTTATTATTGTACATAGGTGTATATTTAGTGATAATTGCACATTTTTGATTCACCATATAGTAGGTAGTAAGGTAGTGTCTACGCATTATTCAAGCTTTGTGTAAGTTTTGATTTTCGGAACAAACCGTAAACTCGCCTCTGCCCAAGAAGGCATTAATTTTCTTTTTATACAAATTTTAATAAAAAAAAACCCATTTTTTTTTATTAGTACATAAATTTTTCATTGAATTTTTAATTTTGGCATTTGACATTTGTCATTTAACCCATCATCCTGCCTTCTCTCCTTACAACACGTTTCAAGCATCTGTCAACCACAAAACCACACCCACGAACGCAGAACAATCAGAACCAAGGACGGTACGAACCCACCACAGAGCACTGTTGGGAGTAGAGGTTGCGACGTTGCCGGTGGTACTGCTTGGAACCGCCGCGTTACGCGCTTGAAGCGACCCCTACATATAACAGTGTTTACTAGCAAAGTTTAATCTAAGTCGACGATAATCTACTGTTAAGGTTGGACCTTGGGCTGCAATGCAAGGACCCAAGTTATCTTCTAAAAGTCGTTGTCAAACTGTTTCATTGCTTAATCGATGCTGTGACTGCATAATCAACGTAATTACAAATCGCTGTCTTATAGCTGAAAGCATCAAAAAGCGGTCTTGACATAAAGCCTCGTGTCCACTAGCAAATAAAATTGCTAGAGTTACTCTCACAAGTCACTTGCGTGCACGACGTCATTAGAGAAATATTGCAGCAAAATTATTTACACATGAAGGACTTGCAACTTGCTGAGAGCTTGTAGTGTACACGGTTACTCTCAGGAAATTAGTTTGCCACAAACATTTCGAGACTGTTTCGAAAGTCTTGCAGCAAGGAGTGTTGTATCAAATATGGAAAAGTTCAACTGCACGAGAGAAGACGCGTGTCTTTTGGTTAAAAATTTTGAATTATATTTCGAATTATGGAATGTATATACTACAGAATTTAAGGACAGAATCAAATAGCAGAATACATTACAAAAATTTGCCGACTTATTTAATACTTCCTACAGTGGAAATTCAAGGGAAGCTACATCATTTGAAAACGCAAATTAACCAAGAATGGAGAATAATATTCAAAAAAAGAGAAGTGGACAAGGGACTAACTGAATATATATAAGAGTACTTAGAAGTAGTTCTTTGAGTCAATAAAGTTCACGTATCCCTAGAGTAGTTCTACGCTGAATCCACTTTCTCACCAACATTTTCTCCGCCTTTTACTAACTTACTCTTGTTTTTTTTTAATTAAATATATCACAACTACATCCAGATTTTGCATATGGCATCTTATCTATAGTGTACATGGAATCAGAACAATTAAGCCTAAGAGAAATTGCGAGAGCAATTTCCTAGATTAAATTTGCGAACAATTAAGAGATAGTGTAGACAAACAAGCAAGTACTTGCTGCAAAAACTATCACAAGTTACTTGCAAGTGGACACGAGGCTTGAGGTTGTAACACGACTTCTGCCTTGCTTAGGGCCGTATTCATAGTCCTCTCTTGAGTAATACTCAAGTTTCTCTTAAGTAATACTCAAGGGATGCTTGGGTGATCCTCAAGAGTGGCTCTTCTTTGTGTATCTGTTTCCTAGACAACATCTACGAGACGGCGAATTTGTTTGGCAAAATTTTCATATTTCAAACATAAGTTAACTTGTTATGCCCATTTTTACGCGTTTTTCTGTTTTCTGTTAATTGTTTTTGTTTTGTGCTAGTATTTTGTGCTTTGTGCCAGACATTTTTCCAGATGTGACAGAAACTGATCGTACTTCAAAATTAACCTACAAAATCGCCTTGACTGCAACAAAATGTCACGTTGAATACTACTCAAGGGAGCCTTATAAGGGAACCCAAGTAGCTTTCAAAACACAAAACTCTACTTAAGGGTCCTTCAAGTATTGAGAGACCCTTAAGTATCGACTATAAATACGACCCTTAGCTCTTTTGATACTCTAAAAAGAAAAAGCACTAAGACTGATTTTTCCTAACTAATACGTAATCAATTTGATGTTAAACTGAATCCAATTAAAAGACTGTCACAGCTAAATACATGTTGCAGTGTGTCTCTGTAATGTATATTTTAGTTCAATAAGCACACAATTTACGGGTTTATGTATTATCGTTGATTGAAGAAATTTCTTCAATCAACGGTATTATATTTATTCTCCTTCGACCAAAACTAGCTTATTGCTCACATCTTTCTCTTTAGATTTCGTGTGATGAATCTTAAATTTAAACACTCACCAACAGCAATTCTCATCAACAACAACCTATTACTATCATGTCTAGAGGTTCATTATATGAGTGTTACACTAGAACTGACCGACAAGTCCAAATATGCATATGGGTATGAACACTAAAATTTTTCAAGGCTGTGGCCTTCAAGGCTCCCTAACATGACCAAGTAACAATTTTTTTAAATATGTTATAGTCAGCCCACTACCTTTTGTTCAAGCATTGTTGTCCCACGCTGTATGGAAGATGTGGTATGTTCAATTAAGAAATCTAATGTTGAGGACACTATCGGTAAGCCCGCAGTGGGCAGGTTTAAATCATTATAAAAAAAATTAAACGCAAGCATAATATCGTTGATTGAAGAAAGTACGGAAGATACGCAATATAATGAGCGAAATCGTGACACGGAAAGTGTCCGAGAAATAGATGGCGATGTGGACGCTACCAGCAAAAGGTGTCTGAGATTTTGCTTTCGCGCTGCGGCGTTCAGGAGGGAAGCGGCTGATGGTTTCATCAACCTGTTCATTGTTATTAGTCGATAACAGTGTGCGAAGGCGAGTCGCGTTGCATGTCTCGATCGTTTGTCACATAGCGACGTGTTTTCTGCTGGTTTTGGGTTTGTTTTATTGTTGGGATTCTGAAAAAATATCCAGTCATAAAAGTGGACATTTTGGAAATAAACCACATAGAAAAATAAGAATTTTGTCGAACACGTAATAGTTTTTAGCCCCTCATACTAAGACAGATATTATTATGCATCTCGTCAAAAAGAATGGGAAGCGGTAGACCATGTTCGTCATGCTTCCCCCTATTTATTTGATTTATTAGATTTAAGTCCATTTGTGTCCGTTCGAGTTGGTTTGTCTTTCTTGTTTATTGGAGAAGTCCCCTGTTAAATTATGTATTGTATCATATAAATATATGCACATACACATACATGCAGACACTATGACTTGACAAGAATGATCAGAGCAGCTTTCTAGAATCCAAAGCGTTAAGAAACAGTAACTTCCAAATTTTTTGATATATTCAATATCCATAGCTTGAGGTTAAATATTAGTTCTTACCCCATATTTTGACTTAAAAGTCTTGAGTTGGTGTAATTCTCTCAATGTCTGAAAAACCACTTACCGCTTCATCATCATAGCCACAGTGTCTTAACAGACATGTTGGGAACTCGTAAAATGCATTTGCTCATTTTACGAGTTTCTCTTGGGATATCTTTAAGATCTTTAATGCAGTAGTTTCCCATTTGCTTTCTGCATCCTCATGCCGTTCACCAGACGGTATCTACTGGTTCATCCGCCTTTAGGGGCAATTTCTCACCCCAAGGACAAGAGAGTGTCCTAACTCTTCTCAACTCGTCCACCTAAAGCTCTTGGTTGAGAAGGGGTTACTGTTTATACCGACAGTAGTTCGGTTCCTTTTAGTCGCCTTTTACGACACGCAGGATATACTATGGGAGATATTCTAACCCCCCCACATGGGGGACTTACCGCTTAACCAAGCTCAAAACAATACTTTTATGACAACTTGATTTGCCATCAATGATAGGGACATACGTTGGGTTTGCTATGATCGTTTGGTTTAATAAAAATTGACATTTTGTACAATAACGTCTTCACTTTTAATTATTAAACAGATATTTGTCTAAATTTTGTAATATTCTTAAAAATTATAATAACATTCTTATTTATAATTTTCAAATATTTACTGAATAATTCATAGTAGAAGTATTGGAAAATCATTAAATCGGGACCTTATGCTTGTAACAATCTCACCGCGAAACACCTAAAAATGTGATTTTTGGACATTTTGAATTAAATACATAATTTTGTGAAAATTTTTGTATGTATACCGGTAAATTTATATTTCTAACATTATAATTTGGTAAAATGTAACTGGATTATATTTTTGTTTGAACTCTTTCACTAACAAAACACAATAATATATGATTTTTAAATATCTGCTTAATACTTCATAATAGAAATATTGAAAAATTATCAGATAGTAATTGAAGACTGTACGTTAAAGAGAGGCTAAGTGCCAAAAAACGAAGATAATTGAGAAAAAACTGCCCTTTATGAGAAAAAGAAGGTAGTTTTTTGCCAAACAGATTCTTTCATAGTATCGAGGTTCACATGCAGATAGGCTTCTTGGAGTAGACCCTTTCATTGCAATAAAATTAAATCACTTTTTTTTATCACTGAGCAGACCGCGCAGGCAGAGCCTAAATACCAGAGTACCGCGGCTGCTGTGAAAGGGTTATGTTAGGGGAAGTTTGTTAACGCGAGATTTGAATGGGCCAATACCCGCAGGCCCAATAAATACATCTTCTGGCATCTACCGCTCAGTTCTTGATGTATGAAGTCTTAGGATGAGATGCAGCGGTCGCACGGGTACATCTGATAGGAGCAGTGAGCGGCGGAACGATAGAGGATAGCTCAAAGGAGCGGACTCCGTTGGAATATCGGTAGAAGAGTGAGAGGTCACCAACAACACGCTGGTGAGAAAGTGACTGAAGGTGGCGCGCTAAGGCCGGATCGCCAATTAGTCGAATTGCCCTTCTCTGGACGGCATCTAGTATAGACAGGGTAGTAGGGGCAGCAGCTCCCCAGACATTAGAGCAATACCCTAGGCAAGGCCTTATCTGGGCTTTATATGTATAGCGTGAGGAGGTTACATGGTGAGAAATACTTTCTGGCTCTAAATAGGTACCCAAGCTTTTTACCAGCAGTTGTTGCAATTGACGCGACGTGTTCGTGCCGGATCAGATTTTCTGTAATGTTGACTCCTAACAGCTTGAATGAGTGACTCCTTGGCAGAGCCTTGTTGTTCATCAGAACCTGGTGTTGGCTTGGGCACTTCTTGTTTGATAGCGTACAATACTGGGTCTTGGAGGCATTAAATTTAACCATATTCTTAAGCCTCCAAGCGGTAATGGTATCGAGATCCTTTGAAAGTGAAGCTGGCACTGCCAGTCTTCTGCGTTCCAGCTCGACCACAGAGATCGGTCTATTGCTCATGATGCCTGCATGCAGCGTACTGTCATCCGCAAAACTGTGGATTGGGTTTGTAGTGCTGGAGAGTAGATCCATATGAAGCAGGAACAATGTCGGAGCCAATACCGATCCCTGCGGAACCCCGGCATTGATGCTATGGAAAGAAGAGGAAAAGCCGTCTACCACGACAGAGACTTTCCGACCTGAGAGGAAGTCTGCGAGCCAACCGCAGAGCCTAACAGGGAGCCCATAAGACGGGAGCTTGTTTAGGAGGACTGCATGCCACAGTTGATCGAATGCCTTTGAAATATCGAGAGCAACGACGTGAGCCTCGCCAAATGACTGGATGAGTTTGCTCCACACATGTGTGATGTAAGCCAGGAGATCTCCAGTTGACCTTTGGTGTCGGAATCCATATTATCTGTCGTTGATTAAGTGATGGAGCTCTAGGTATTTAATGAGCTCTTGGCTGACGCATCTCTCCATCACTTTACTGATTACAGAAAGCAGAGCTGTAGGTCTGTAATTGGTCGGATCAGTTTTGGATCCCTTTCTTGGTACCGGCTGGATGAAAGCTGTTTTCCAGTCTTTTGGGAAAATGCCGGAATCGTAAGACATCGGAAAGAGGCGGGTAAATATGGGAGCGAGCTCCGGTGCGCACTTCTTGACAACAATGGAGGGGATCATGTCGGGCCCATTCGCCTTATTAATGTCAAGTGACTGCAGCACCTTCCGAACTATTTTTGTTCTGAACGTTATTTCGCTCATGGCTTGGGGTACTCTCGGTATGGATGGTAACTGGGCACTGGATGGGACTTTTACAGTGGAGTTTGCTGCAAATGTCTTGGCAAATATTTCGGCCTTGTCCTTGGAAGCAGTTGCTACTGTTCCATCCGCACATGTGATCGGTGGGAAGCTACTCCTCGAGAAGTTACCCTCTATTTGTTTGACCAGAGTCCAGAAGGAGCGGCTGCCATTGGGGTGTAACATGACCTTCTTTTTTATTTTGGCATCGTATTGGCTTTTTGCATGTCGGACGGTTTCATTGTATCTGTTCCTGGACTCGATATCAGCCTGTCTGTTTTCGACGGTGGGGTTCTGTAAGTAAGTTCGGTGAGACAGAACTTTTTGCAGACGAGCTGTGTCACAGGACTTGTTGAACCAGCCGTTGGAATCTGGTTTGTATGATTTGGTTGCATACGGGATGTATGCTTCCATGCCGACATGTATAACCTCTGTGATTTCCGAGCAGGCAGTTGATAGATCATGTTTTGCAAAGCAAACATCGCTCCAGGGAAACCTGGAAAAAAAGTCTCTCAGACCATCCCAGTCAGCATGGTCGTAGTGCCAGATTTTGCGGTTTGGGCGGATTTCCGAGGACACATCTGTCGCAGAGGGGAACTTAACTTCAACTAAGCCATGATCGGAGTTGCCTAAAGGAGACTGTATGTCGATCTTGTAGGGGACAGGGTGGATAGTCAGAAAAAGATCCAGCAGGCTACTAGAGTGAGAGGACACACTTCAAAATGGCACTTAGGTCCTTTTTAACTTATGGTCTTCAATTTTGGACTGTTTTGTTTCAAGCTCTTAATTTTTGCAACAAACTCGCCATGAAAAGCTTACAAATGTGATTTTTGTATGAAAGTTAGTATATTTTTATGCATTTTTGATCACTGGTAAGGAAAGGTTAATAATCAGACACATTACAAAAATTCTCAAATTTGGGACTGACTGTACACCTTGTACAAGACTAAAGTCAGTGGTAATGAGTTTTTTTCAATCAACGGTTGAACCGTATAAATGTTTACTCCATGCAATTTATCTTCAGATTCTGAACCTGTCGATCGCATAGCTCACATTATTTCAAATGGTCGATAGGAGACCATAAGGCATTAATACATTTCATAAAAAAATATTTCTGAATCATTCATTTGATAACATTCATTTTGTATTTTGATTTTCCAGTAGGACCTTCTTTATTCTCAACATCAACCACTCGACACACGCAAGAAATATCAAGTATTTGGATATTTGATATTTTCGCTGGCCTGCGCCCGTCATTATTCGTCTCGCATTCGGATTCCCATCCAAAATAATTCAAAATGTGTCGATGCTGATAATCAATCCGTTCAACCGGTTGGTGTCACGGTAGCAGAAAAATGCAAAATATACATAGGCCACGTCGCGTGGCCGAATCCTTCCGAAGATGAAATCGCACGAATACGACCGCTTGGCCGAATTTGGCGCTAGCTGCTGGAGTGTCGGGGGGAAAGGGGACTGCGTGAGCCGTCACGATTTTTAACATGGGCTTTGCGTATCTTCCCTATTTTCTTCAATCAACGATAATATACTTATATTGAAAAGTTATGAAGATTATCCAACTTCTTATGTTACATTGTTGCAAATTAAATTGACTACAGGATGGTATAGCCAAAAATATATACAGGATGAGTTTTTAGTACCGGCTCGGTCGATAACTCCACTACCGTAGAAGATAGCGAAAAAAGTTGTATATAAAAGTTGTATCCTCGGATTTGCTCCTTGCTCAGCAAATATTTAGATTTATACAGGGTGATCCATAACTACGTGGTGATGCAAACTTGCATTTTTTCAAATGAGACACCCTGTATATTATTCCATATTCAAATTCTACTAATGATTTCCGTTCTTCCAATATAGGGCATTGTTACATTGTACGGGGTATTTCAAATGTCATGACCATTTTTATATCCAAATCGCGGTCAAATGAACGTACTGTATATCAAAAAGTAATGAATCAAAAATTATTTTTTTTACATGAGAAGATTAAAAATATCCTCTAGTTTTAAAGTCGGCTATAAAGAAGCCCCTGAAGCATATTTGTATACAGGGTGATGTAGAATGCAAAAGCTAGATTTTCTCTCTTTTTTTAAATGTAACCCCCAATATTTTATTACACCAAAGAATTGCTTTTAATATGCTCTTTCATCTTTGCATAGCACTTGTTGTACCTACGTCCATCAGTTTCTGAGATATTTCGATTTTTCGGTAAATTTAAAATATAGCTTCTATTTGTGTACTGAAATTTATTTATTATGAGAAAGTATCATCTAATTTGTTTTTTATTTAACGCACAACTAAATTATAAGGTCGTTATACTATTTAATGAAGTCAAAGCCCTTAATTATCGAGATAATAAAGTCAAGTATGCTGAGGTAACAATTTTGTAGGCGTGATGCATAATTATCAAGCAGATTTATCAGGTAGGCTTTGAAAAATTAGCAGTTTTCATAACCTGCTCAATAATTCCGTAGTGTGTGAAAAACCAGCTTTAAAAATTAGTTTTTCCATTGAGGATATTTAGGAGATTTTTTGAGAAATTGTCTACTTGTCTCTAGAATATATCAACTATGAACAGCACTATCCAGAACGAAGGCACTCTAAAAGTAAAGCGTTTAAAAGATTGAAGAATCATTTTATTAGGACTGTGTCGTTTAATATTTCATAGACTACCTGATACATCTGCTTGATAATTATGCATGACGTCTATAAAATTGTTTCCTCAGCACACTTGACCTATATTATCTCGTTAGGTCACTGTTTTCACTTGATCAAGTACTATTATGGCCTTATGTTTTAGTTATTTGTTAAGCACAAATAAAATTTAATAGTATTTTCTCAAAATAAATAAATTTTAGTAAACAAATAGAAGGTATATTTAAAATTTGTAGAAAAATCGAAATATCTCAGAAACTAATAAATGCAGCCTACTACAACTTTTATATACAACTTTTTTCGCTATCTTCTACAGTAGTGGAGTTATCGACCGAGCCGGTACTAAAAACTCACACTGTATATGTACTGGAAGCTCGGTACTTCCTTTTATATTATAAGTACAAAGATTAAAAGTATACTAGCTCAAGGAACAAACTAAAAAAGAAATAGTATCAGGAACACCTGAACTCCTGTAACACCTAAAAAAGAAGTTTGGATGGGTTCTGAGAATTTTTTATTTTTACCCGTTTTTCCGACGCCACCGATTTTCAAAATTATAGCAACAATACCTAACGACGACCATACAGAACATCGCTACCCAAATTGGATCACAATCCCAGCAGCGGCTGACATTACGGGGTTAGCAAAAGCCAATAGCCAGATATACCAATGGAAACCCGTGACGTGGATTTTCGTTTAGATCTAGATCTAGATATCATAAAATGCCCAATAATCGTATTACCTTAAAATCGAAAACTTTTGCGAACACAATACTCCTCTATCCCCTATCAGTATAGAAAGAAACAGACAGACCGACAAAAATGAAGGGTGAGGATTTTTGTTCTGTAGATATCATAAAATGCCCAAAAAGCATATTATCTCAAAATAGAAAATGTTTGCGATCACAATGCCCTTCTCACCTGTTGGTGTGGGAAGTAAATATAATCCCAGGTTCTCAAAGGGCATTTCTTCGACTGAGAAAAAAAGTCCTTCCGAGTGTCTTCTCCTATGATCTGAAAAAATTAGAACGCTTTTCTGTCCTCCGAAAAACTTGGTGACCCCTAACCCAATACCACTTGAGTACTTAGAGAAAGCATAAGATGTTTAGTTGTTTTTCAGGTTGTTATAGATGATGACATGCTATTTATCTCATTAATACATGAAAACTTGTGTCTCGTAAACAAACACTTAAGCACGTGTGTATGTTCAACTTGTTCTAAGATTAGGTAAACAATCTCTAAAAGTGGTTATGTACTTCTGTGGGAACTTAGCATATCTGCTTGTTCATCTCTCTCATCATTTTTGTATAAAATAGTCACTCAAAAGAATAAGAGCATCAGTTATATTATTGAGGTTTCTGGGGACCAAAAATCACTAGCATGTTTAGAGTTTTGCTCATATTATCCACCGCGGTTGTTGCTACTCTTGCTGATGGTTGCTTAAGTCCGCCGGCAGTAAAAAATTTCCGAAAGGATAAAGTAAGTAGGATTTCTCTCCTGTAAAACAAGAGCAGAGCTAGTTTATCTCCAACTGCACATATTTTAGATGATTTTTGGCATACCTAGTATATATACTACTTACTTCTGAGATACGGTTATTTATCTTACAGTACCAGAAAAAAAATAAATGCTAGTTCCAGTGAAGTATTATATAAGTTGGCTACCGTCTTTGGATTTTTTGTTTATGGTCAGCGTCCCACAAAGGCTGAAAGCCTATGGCGCTATAAAAGCGCTGCGAGAGGATAAGTGTCTATCACGTTAAATTTGAAATGCTGCAGGTTGTAACAGTCGGGAAACAAATTCCCCGGAAGCTCATTTCACGGCGTCAATGCTCTCCAAAAGAAGGAATGCTGGAGGACACTGGTTCGGGAAGTAGGGTCCTCGACCTGGTAAAGATGAGCTCGCAGAGCCTCTCTAGTGTTCCTCGTTCGGACGGCCTTTGGTGTTGTTATCTGTTACTATCTTCGATGTTCCAGACTGTGGATGTCCTTTGTGAGATTAGGCGCATCGATTAGTCTAATTGCTCTGTTCTGGATAGTATCCAGAACTTTTAGAAAGTGCTGCGGAGCGATGGTCGGATCTGTGCCTTGTAGAGCAGCAGTAGTTACTCTGGTGTATACAGCTCCCTACACCGGAACAATACCGAGATGCCGTTTTAGCTATGCTGACGACGTGGTCGCATCAGGACGTGTTATTGTTGCTGTTGATCCTCAAAAGGCTTAACGAAAGGTAGCTCGACTATCAAATACTATAAAACCGTCACATTGAAGCTATGCAGATGGCAAAAAAAATCCAATGCAAAATGTTCAGGACCTACAATAGAAACTATTTGTAACATTTTCTATGTCAACTAAAAACTATACTACCCATATGTTTTCCATATTGTCTTGATAGGAAAACATATGGGGGAAATGTTTCTGGATTCGAAATTGTTTAACAACTCTCTGCTCTGTTCCACAAGTGAGTGACGTAGGCTAAGAGGTCAGCTGTAGACCTATGCTTACGAAGTCATACTGGCGATCATTTATGATCGTATTGTTGACGAGGTATTTCAGGAGCTGAGTGTTAATGACAGTCTCCTTAACTTTAGACATGATGCCGAGAAGAGCTTGCTCTTCCGCGTAAAAAATACCAGCTCTGTTTTGTTTGGATTGCCTGACAGAGAATGTTGACCACACCATTTTCCGATAATCCGTAGATGTGATGAAAAATGACGCCTTCCAATTTACATTACTGCAATATCTGCATAGGCTATTGAGTCTCTCAGAGTTAAGCTTGGTCAAAAGGTCATCAAGAACCGCGTTCTACAGGAGAGGTGAAAGAACCCTACCCTGTGGACACCCTCTTGTTACCAAGCTTGTCATGGTAACATCTCCTACATTAATTTGTACTACCTTTTTGGACAACATATTTAGAATCCAGCCGTTGACAGTGACAAATGCGCCCTCACTGTCTATCAAAACGCCCAGGGTGGACTCTCTATTGTGCAGTGAAACTTCATAGAACTAGACATTAGCCTCCCAAACGAAACCCTTAATAAGCTACTGTCTAAGTCAGTGATGTATTTAGGAATGATGCACTAGAATTGACAATCCTATCTATTCAGCAGAACGATGCTGATGAGGGCTACACTTTTCTGTATAGAAATGTCAATTTTACTTCTCATACCGATAAGTGAAGAGAGTATTGTGATCGTGAAAATTTTCGATTTTGAGATAATACGCTTTCTAGGTTTTTTATGATCGCTACATAACGAAAATCCACGTCACTTATTTCCTTCGGTCTGTCCGTCTGTCTGTCTGCTGGAGTTTTTCTAGCTTCGTAATCTCAACAACTGCTGCATGGCTTATGATGAAATTTGAATATCGATATGCTGTGAGGTCGCAGTTAGGTAATGCTGCTATAATTTTGATCTGTACGTGGAGAAATTAGCGAAATACAAATATTTCTCCATCTTCGTTTTGGGCCTTTTAGGAGTTCCTGGTTATTTTCTAGTTTTTTTTTTTGGTGGGGATAAATTTGGGATGGTTGGGGGGTCGGGAGGTGCAAAGCTCAAAAATTATATTCATAAAATACTCTATATTTCGCAGAAAAAAATGACTAACGATGTTGTGTGCTTTTTAAACCTATCGGAATGTTACCTTTCAATTTTATATCTGTGGAATAATTGGACACATACATATTACAATCAAATAACGTATAACTTGGAAACTACAAACTTGATTACGTTGAAATTGTAACAGAGTATCGTTATTGGAATTCTTGCCAGTGACGGAGGACAAATCAACAAAAAACGAAGCATTTCAAAATCGCTCAAACTTCATTTTCTGATGTCCCAAAGGTCCCCGATCATCGTTTGCTTTTTTGATGAGGATTATATGAGGATAAAGAAACTCAAAGCTTTTTATTAGCGCCGATAATATGTGGGAGGTACTGGGGCACTTGACGCAATCAATTTTTTCTGCACAGAAGCGTTACTGTAATTTAACTGGAAACGTAGTTCAGTTATCAATAATTAAGCTGATAAAAAAAAGGTTTTGTAGCCTCATAAGAAAAGCAGCAGTCAGTGAGCTTGCTGGGCTTGCTTTAAAGTATTCTAATATACTATTAGTAAATTAGTTCACAAAGTATCAATTTTTTCCCATTCTAGTTTGCTGGAACATGGAGGTATCAGCTTGTGGTTGGAAATACACTTCTAGGACCTGTCGAACGATGCATGGCATCTAAGATCTCAAGTAGCAGCGATAGCATTGAAATATTATACGAAAAGGAGTAAGTAGCTAATTTGTATACAAAGTAAGTCTAAAATATGGAACGCCTCAATTATCTCGGAAAAGTTTTGCATGATTTTCATGAATTTTGGGAGATGACGGTTTTGCTGTATGGCCGACCTTGTGACAGCATTTTGTATTATTGTCATATTTCCCGTTTTTCCAAAAATATAAGAAGCTTTGTTATTTCATCACACCGTATATTATTTTGTTGTTGAAATCCTTGAAAAATACTCGTTATTTTTTAGAAAATATTCCTAATACCCAAATGCCATGATTTCCGAGTTAGAGCTAAATTTGCATGATATCCACCAAAACAAAAATAAGACAGTCATTTTAAAAAAAATTAGAACCCAAGTGATTTGATGCAATAGTTTTCGGGAGAGTTAACGTACTATTTAATTTAAAATATTTACACTTCTTTTACCTGAAAATAAATGAAGCTCTAAGTGGGACACCCTGTATTATAATGTTTTCTGTCCAGTGGCCAGAACGGAGTTGTAAAAGGAAAAAGGACTTCTTCAAATGGTGGAGACCTCAGACTCGAGTTTTTGGGAAAAAGTAAGTAATTATCTGATACTCTTCTACCAAATATTCCAGTTCAACCGTTAAGTTGTTGTTGTTACCTTAACGAATGTTACAGTCAATGATGTTTTAAGATGGTAAGCAATGTTACAGTCAACAAGTCAATAATGCTTTGCCGATGCTGTTGCTGAGAGTTGCTCTGTGATATGAACTTTAGCAACAAGGCAAAATTATAAAAACAAATTATTCAGGCGATAAAAAATATTTCCCAACTTCAAGCAAATTGAAAGTTCAAATTGTAAAGTATTAAATGTATAACACAAAAATATAGGGACGCTTGTTGAATTTCAGTCAGTTAGTGACCCTCAAATCACAATCAAGGAGGTATACTTAGAAAAAAAATAATCTAATTATTCTTTGATACGGCCCTGTTATTTCAACTAAGAGATCTACAGCCCTTTTCATTGCTTATTAATTATACAGGGTGTCTGGTTCTGGATATTCGACTGACAATGCTTGACATGTGGTAGACCTCACATTTTTGTGAACATTGAGATAGAAACATGAAGTCCTAGAATGCTTAATTTTCAAGATACAGAGTGTCAAAGTTTTACTTTTATTTTCGTTTTTCTCAATTATTCCTCAATAAAATGGCTCAACGATCTAAAATTACGTAGCGAGGGGTTTTTTAAGGCAAGAACTCCAAATTCGTCCACAGTTTTGCTATCCTGAATAGAGAGCGCCACCTACGGCATATTGAGCTCATTTAAATTATCAAAACTCTTTTCCGGTTTGGTGCATCAATGTATCAAAAAAATCATTTCCTCGATATGTTCTGCATGAAAAAGTTATGCTTTGTTCCTATAAGAATTGTAAATTGTGACCAAATGGATTTTCGGTATTTTCACAAGAATGGATGTTAGGCTTATACTTTTACATGCCATTTACGAAGCATTCTTAAACTTCAACACCACCATTTTTGAGATGATGTTATGATATGTTTGAGACATGTTATTTGATCAAATACCAATTCGTGCGAGAATATCGAAAATTCTGTCAATCACATTTTACAAGTAATTGAGGAGCCTTGGAAATTTCAATAAAGGTTATCCCAAAAACGGTAAAGGTATACCTTGTTCATGATAAACATATTGAGGAAACGGTTTTTTTGATGCTCGCATTGATGTATTAAACCGCAAAAATGTTTTGATAATTTAAATGGGTTCAGTGTGACGTAGGTGACGTCCTTCATTCATGATAGAAAAACCGTGGTTGAATTTGGGTTTCTCGCGTTAAAAAACGTAACCTTAGATCTTTATGCCATTTTGTTGCGGAATAATTGAGAAAAAACCAGAATAAAAGTGAAACTTTTACACCCTGTATCTTGAAAATTAAGCATTTTAAAACTGCATGGTTCTATCTCAATGTTTATAAAAATGTGAGGTCTAACACCTGTCAAGCGTTGTCGAACACCCTGTAAAACTGTTGCCTAAAAAGCCTTATTCTATAATACCGTTATAAAGGAGTTAAAATAATTACTTTCTTTCATTTAGATATCAAGCAGGTGGTGCTGGATACTGACTACGTCACTTACCATGTCTCATACTTCTGTGACATTGATAATCCTCAAAAGAGTAAGTAAAATTTTGAGCATATAATTGGCACTAATACTATAGGACCATGCCGTTTATTTTTGAAACTTATATTTGATACTTTAGTGTTCTTAGATTATCTAGTTATCATATTTTATAATGCTTTATAGACCAGATTTCGAATAGGCATTCTTCAAAGCTGGTGTCTATAGCAGTAGCAGTAGTAGATATAGGTGCACCTTTACAAAATTCAGTTTTGTAGATGACAGTACTTTGCTCGCGGGCATCAAGCTCTGTGGTCGAGTTCAACCGCAGAAGACTGGTTGCGGCTGCATCGCTGTCAAATAGTCCGGTTACCAATATGATAAAGTTCAATGCCTTGAAGACCTAGTACTGTGCACTATCAAACAAAAAGTTTCTAAGCGAGCACCCGGTTCTAATGAACAAGGCTCTGTCAAGAAGTCACTCATTCAAGTCTTTATGAGACAACATTACAGAAAACATGATCTGGTACGAAGACGTTTTATCAATTGCGATAGCATACATATTTATATTCATTAGTCACTATCAAATCATAGTTCTGAATCACTAACTCCGAAACGAACCATAACAGATATCACTGATAAAACACGATATCGCTCACCCCTAGCATCTACACAACAAATCAATGGGCTCATATGTTTTGGCTTTGCTTTCAGGTACCGTTGAGGTATTCTTGAGATCAAGAGAAAGAAATGAAGCTCTCATCCAACAGAAAATCAAAGAAGCTCAGAAAATAGTACCTATTACTACACCCAGTGTCAACGTAGACCAGAGCAACTGTTCTAATTAGATGTATGCGATTTATTCTGGACTTGCATGTTATAATTTATAAATATTTGTTGAAATATGAATGAGTTTTTTATATCCTTACTGAATCAGAGGATTGACGTTTCGATCAAAATAGTGCTACACAATTAGGGATGCCAGTATGCCAGCTCTTTTAACACAAGTTCACATTTCTCAAGCGCTTCTTTGAACAGGAAACTGATGTCTCACCGAAAGATGGAACAAATCTGGTGTTCCTAGAATTCCATATTAATTTTTTCAGTGATGAAGCACTATTGAATTTTCCTCCTTTGGATATGGTAATTCAAGGGGAAGCTAGAAAAACTGGGTTCCGTCTCTGGAGTCAGGGTAGCTAGACTTTTATGAATCCAGGCAAAGGACATTCGACGATTCTAGCAGAGTTGCATGAGGATAGTCCTATTTTGTTGGCGAGGAGCGATATAGTTTCTCCTACGCATCGCTTCAACCGCAAATTTACGGTGGTGTTTCCGTCAAGGGAAGAGTGGGAGTCTAGGGAAAGACAGCTCATCGAAGGAGGAAGACAGGTCTGTTACACAGACGGTTCACTCGCTAGAGAGGGCTCGGGCTCGGGAGTCTACGGACCCCATACAAGACTTTCACTCCCTCTTGGGGGACACACCACAGTATTCCAGGCTGAGGTCTATGCGATACTTGCTTGTGTAAATCGTATTCGGGAAATTGACGGGTCTAGGAGGCGGATTACTATCTGCTCTGACAGTCAGGCAGCCATCAAAGCACTGAGTGCTTGGAAAATAACGTCTGGCTAGGATGGGATCCGGCAACAGTTTTGTGGGCCCGGAACCAGCCATAGGACTCTCTGCAAACTTGATTAGGAAAACAACTGATGGAGAGTGGATCCAGAATCAACACTCTTTGAGATGGAACAACATCTCTGGTCATCTCCGTCAAGCTCGGGAACTATTAGCAGGCGCTGCAGAGAGAATAGGACGATTTTGTCTCTCTCTGGATAGGAGTAACTTGAGATTGCTAGTAGGCCTATTAACGGGTCACAACACCTTCAGGCGTCACTTTGTTTGTGATGAGGGTGGTCAACGATCCAACGTGCACGTGGCGTGGTGAAGAGGAAGAATCCTCGGCACACATCTTGTGTCGCTGTGAAACCCTGGGTTATCACAGGCAGGCTATGGTGGGCTCAAGAACCTTGGAGCCAATAGAGATAAAACGGATAGGACCTAAGAATGTACTTGCCTTTGCCAAAAGGGCAGGTCTTAGGAACTAGCGCGGATAGAGGCGCAAAAGGGCCCATCGTGTGGCCTATGCACCAGCCACATTCCGTGCTGGATAGCCTCTGGTCCTTATTCATTCATTATTTCAGTGAAATTTCCTCATAATAGGACCAATTTTGAACGTGTGATGAACTAATCGCAATTTGATCCTATAACTAAATATCTGCTTACTGTTCCTGAAAGACGAATAATGTTCTTTGTTTCAAGAAATACACATAAAGAAATACTGTTGCGTTTTCAATTAATTGTTAGTATTTGAATGTTTTTCCGTCGCTTTAAATATATTTACAGTTGTTTCAAATCCATGACATTGAAAGAATTTCATCCTTGTATTGGAAGTAATCACAGGTACGCCAATAAATTCAAAATAGCTTTATATTCGTTCTAATGATATGTATAATCCTTCTAGTACTAGTATTGATATATAATGCAATCAAAACATCCTTTTGTCTTCAAAATTTACCCCATGTTTCATTTAAGCAAAGCATACAATCTATTCGATGTACAAAAAATTATTCCTGCAACAGCAGTTCGTGCGATAATTCATCTGATAAAATATAAGTTTGTTTCAAAATGTAACTTATCTAGGAATATGAATGATTCATCGCCTACTAGAACTATGATTCAGTAGTTAACCTTTTTCCAAAATTATTTGTAATTTCCAGGTACGTATTAAGGAGGTCCAGGGGGTCCGGACCCCCTCGAAACTTTATATACTGCCACCCAAAAAATCTAATCCGCAAAAATGCACCCCCCTCCCCCCCCCCGGACGGGAGTAAATATCAAGTTTGAAATTGATCAGTGCAATATCTGAAATGAATGATTCTTTTCCTCATTTTCACTATCTAGCCTAAAGACGCCTTTATTGGAAACACCAAACACCCCTGATCTCGTATTATTTTCCTCCAGCAGTGAGTTATAAACAACGCTAACATATGATTGAATACAAGCTATAATTGCTCCGAAGTATTTATTTTAGTGGCATGGCAAAGTAATTGTTATGTACTTAAATGATACTATTGATCCCTACGGTCTTGAATGAAGAAGGACCAGAGGCTATCCAGCACATAATGTGGCTGGTGCATAGACCACACGATGGGCCCTTTTGTGCCTCTATCCGCGCTAGTTCCTAAGACCTGCCACTTTGGCAAAGGCAAGTACATTCTTAGGTCCTATCCATTTTATCTCTATTGGTTCCAACGTTCTTGAGCCCAGCATAGTCTGCCTGTAATAACCCAGGGTTTCACAGCGACACAAGATGTGTGCCGAGGATTCTTTCTCTTCACCACACCACGTGCATGTTGGGTCGTTGACCACCCTCATCACTAACAAGTGACGCCTGAAGGTGTTGTGACCCGTTAATAGGCCTACTAGCAATCTCAAGTTACTCTTAACCAGAGAGAGACAAAATCGTCCTATTCTCTCTGCAGGCCCTGCTAAGAGTCCTCGAGCCTGACGCAAATGACCAGAGATGTTGTTCCATCTCAGAGAGTGTTGATTCTGGATCCACTCTCCAGTTGTTTTCCTAATCAAGTTTGCAGATAGTCCTAAGGCTGGTTCCAGGCCCACAAAACTGTTGCCGGATCCCATCCTAGCCAGTGATCCGCCATTTCGTTACCCTTTACCCCAGCGTGCCCAGGTACCCACATCAGTGATACCTTGTGTTTAGCTGATATGTCGTCAAGAGCCCTCCTGCATTCCAGGACCAGTCCCGACGTTATTTTCCAAGCACTCAGTGCTTTGATGGCTGCCTGACTGTCAGAACAGATAGTAATCCGCCTCCTAGACCCGTCAATTCGCTACGGTCTTAGATACATATCGCCTTCAGTACGCCTTCATTGTAATAACGCACTTGTTTGTTCAGAGTACTCCCCTACAACTTGTGCTGCAAACTTCAACGGATTAAGGTATTGACGCGATTACCGCTTGTTGAACAATATGCTATTTTGACTGGTACTTTCCAGGAAACTTTGCCATAGCGGGACTTTTTGGACGCCCTCTTTCCACTCTGCTTGTGCTACTCATCTAACATATTTAGCTACTTACAAGCTCCACATTCGTTTGTTGAAAATAATTTACACACGTTCCCCTTTACAGCAGAAGTGCCATTACGGCAGAGGTGCGAATCTCTGCAGGAAATTTTATTAGTCCCACAGGAGGTCTGACAGACATAACAACACATCACATCAAAGGTAATGTTGATGAGCACAAACTCGCAGCTGTTAACGCTTGTCAAAATTAATGTGGGAAATTTTGTTATAAAGAGGACGCGTACAAGGGTGATCCTAGATTTAAGAGGCAAAAAATCATTGTATCTCTTCAATTTTTGTGCGAAGTAAAGTATCCTTCAATTGCTGTTGGAAGTTAGTAAAGTTAAAATATGTTCCATGAATTCTAGCAAAGCATTAAACAGTTTGATAGCGATATACCTGCAGCTTCTACTAAATAAGACAGTTTTATGTACAGGCACTGAGAATCACGACTTCTCCCTTATATGGACATTGTATGCTTAGTAAGCTCCATTTATTTATAAGATGAGTAGGTGTTGATGTTTCTAATATAAACATACAGCTGGAAGAATCCGATATGCTGATCAGCTTCGACATTGTGTCATTGTTCACAAAGGTGCCATTAAACGATGCAATTGAACACATCAAGAGATTATTTCCAGAGGACATAACGAACCTTCTCAGACACGTGTTAACAACAACCTACTTCGTCTGGGACTCCAAAATGTACAAACAAATCGAAGGTGTAGCCATGGGAAGCCCTTTAAGCCCAGTAGTAGCGAACTTTGTAATGGATGAGATCGAACAGACAGCTTGAAAAGCGCTCAATACATCCCAAGATATGGCTTAAATACGTGGACGATACGTTTGTCATTTGGAACCACGGAAGAGAAAGGCTAGAAGAATTGCTAGGACACCTGAACAGCGTGCATAAAAATATCCAGTTCACCATGGAGGTAGAAGAAAACAAAAAACTGGCATTCCTTGATGTTCTTCTAACAAGAAATGGAGTTACAATAGAACACAAAGAATCAAACCACCACCCTTCTCAGAAGTATGGAATTATGAGAACTTTGACAGATCGGGCTAAAAAAGTGTGCGAACCAGAGGGACTCGACACCGAACTGGCACACCTAAAGAACGCTCTTAAGGCAAACGGCTATACAGAGAAAGAAATAACAAGAACAATGAGAAGAAATAGGGCAAAACAAGAACCTGAACCGATAGCAAGAGCTTTTCTACCATATGTGCCTGGAATAAGAGACAGAATAGGAAAAATGTTACGAAAAGAAAACGTCAAGACCATCTACAAGCCCACAAGAAAGATACGGGAGTATTTGAGAACGGTCAAGGATAAAAGAGACCCATTCACTACACCGGGGGTTTATCGCATACCATGCACGTGTGGGAGTGTATACATAGGAACAAGGAACCGATCGATAAACACAAGGATTTCAGAGCATAAGGCTAGCTGTCGACTAGGTTATACCGAAAAATCAGCGGTAGCCGAACATGCGCTTAAGGAAGGAGGCCATAAGATCAAGTTTGAAGAAACTCAGGTTCTTGCCGCAACATCTTCATACTATGCCAGACTTAACAGAGAAGCCATCGAGATACAAAAACACCACAATAATTTCAATAGAAAAAAAGAAACACAGAAAGTCAACCGGACATGGGTACCCATCCTAAAGAACCTGAAGATACTGCCATATCGCAAGGCGGCGGGGCTACCACCGTTACCTGATTGGGCCACGTCACCGTTGACAGGTATAAATGCAGGTGCAGATCCTCCAGCCGTCAGTACTTTGGCAGTCGCCGAAGTGAAATAGCTTCTGAAGATGCCATCCACTCGTTGTGGCGAAACGTCAAGCCTTAATGCTAAACGACGCCGGCCTAAAAACCCAAGAACCACTAATTCAATTATACAAGGGATCACTCGATAGGTTCGTTCGACTACACTGCATACTGGGAGAGTTTGCAGTTGACTTGCATCTAGCAAATGGAACTGACAATAAGTTCTTACTTCTTATATTTTTATCGTGTACATATTTCAAGGATATATAAACATGAGAGTGTTAACATCTATAAATTCGTAAAAATGTTACGACAGGTCTCTGTATTTGGTATACCAGTAATACTTCGTAGGATCTTTTTTTAAGAAATTCTGAGAATGAGCTGAGCATCCCCATAAACAGACTCCATAAGGAAGACGAGATTCAACTTGGGCATGGTATACTAAAAGAAACTGAGGTGCATTTAATACCGTTCTTAGATTTTTATATTTATACAGGGTGGGCCAATAGTGCGTGGACGGAGGATTGTGGGCTTAATAAAAACTATTTCAAAAATCTGTCACTTGATCATGGTAGGGACCCTTGAAGGCTATGACGTAAAAATATTTTCACTCAAATTTTGACGTTTATACAGGGTGATTCATATCAAACTTACATTTTTTTAAATGGAATCCCCTATACATTATTGCACATTTGGATTCCTTGGTCAATTTTAGTGTGACTTTATGTATCACACATGGAACTTTAAACGAACCGTTTAGGCGCAAATCACCATTTTTGGTATAAGTAGGTATCAGAAAAAAATTAAATATCGCAGCGATTATGAAACTTAGAAGGCCTTGACTTTGCGGTACAACTAAGCATGAAATGCGTCACCGTAGGTCAGACGGCTAAAATTGAATTCTTTTTGTACTTGGAGAAATCAGTAGATTAATTAAGGAATCTTCAATCACAGATAACTTGATTTTTTCAAATGGCAATGCCTATTTTGGTTTAAAAAATCGAATGTAATATTTCATTACCTTTCTAACGATATAGCATACTCGATACCAGTCTTTTTTAGTTTTCTTTTTTTTTCAAGTTGCTTTTTGAATCATCACTGTATATTTAAAGGTAACGTCAGGAGCTTCTAAATGCGAAATTCATTTTTATAGCGAAGTTTGGATCTTACCTTTTGACTTTTTGACCTACCTCCCCTTATTTTAGATACACATATTGAAGAAAAGGAACAGGTGACCACGCCTCCTTGCTAACAAGGGAATACGTATTTTCTTTGATTCTTAATTTCGCATGCTATACCCTAGACCCTCAAAGGAGGTATCAACCTTACTCTTACTCTATTTCTGCATTTGAGGATGAACAACTTGCAATATCCCAATGTCCCCCTTCTTCAGTTTAACTATATTATACGAGGCAGCGATGAGTCAAATTTCTCCAATATCCCAAGAAGATAGCTAATAAATGTTGCAGGTGCATCCCCGCCTCCATTTTTTATTAATATTCCTATATAAGTTAGGAGGGTAAGGTCCAAAACCATTTTCACGCCGTAGAGGGGTGTTTATTATCATTCGAAATAAATAATTCAATGAAAGTAGATTTGGATGTTGGGGGATGTAACTGATGTTGCAAAGTATGAATAGATTTCGGTTTTATGCGTCTTTGCGGTGTATGACTCAGTACATTTTGTTTTATTAATAGTCCAGGCAATACATCCAGGTTGAATGAGCATTAAGACTGCTTTAGGCTACGCTGTTTATTAAACAAGCTTTGGTTCAATTTCTTGGACATGAATTCGAAAGAAAAATAGTTTGATATAGTGTTTAACCTGTATTGCACTCAGACGATTAATTGTTCAAGAAATACTCGTAGTTCAGGATGCTGCGCATAGAGTTTGTGTTTATCAACTGTCAGGTTTCAGATGTCAGAATTGCCAATGCACAAAATAGTGTTAAAATGTCAACGTGACGTCAAAAGCCAAAACAGCTGTTTTTGCGTCTGTGGGTTGTTGCTTTTGTAATATTACTTACACATTTTAACTATGTATAGAGACGTCATTAGCATATATATCCCATGCGCTTTGTCAAATTATTTTGTGTCTTACTCTGTTTAGCTACTCCATGGTTCATACTAGAGTATTTTGCATTATAGCACTTATATTTTAAATCTATGTTTTCCACTCAACTTTTCTTTCAATTTACGCTTTTGAAGCTATTAGACACTAAAAGTTCTTGTTATCGATATCGAAATGATTATGCAAGATGAGAGATTTTTGGTAGAACTTTATACTTTTGGGACAAAGCCAATTTGCGATGGGATAACGAATTTTGAAACAATACCATCAATATCTTTCTAAACCAAACCAAATATCCGCTCACTTTCTGTGGACTTACTAACTATGTGTGATAAATCCTATGAATCTTTGAATTTAGCAACATGGTTGCAATGAAATTTCTAGTACTACATGTTACCCTGGTAAAGAAGTAGAAAGTGGAGTAAAGTGAAGTGTTTCTTGAAGTTGTGCAGTGATGTTAAAAAAACTAAGTTAAAAAAATACAACCTCTTTGCATATAAAAATAAAAATCAAAAATATAAATGGCGCGAAATCGCACCATTTTATTTGCAAAAGGTGGATCCATCCTACATGCGTCAAAATTGATTAAAATATAAAGTTGTTGAATTATAATGCTATGTACCTTCATCTAACATATTAGTTGAATACCATGCACCGTATCCCAGGACGAATCCCGAAAACTTTAAGGGTTGTTTTCTGACACCGACTTATGATATAATACGATTAAATTATCTGTTTATTCTCAATAGCAAAAAAGCTGAATTTCCATGACATGATCGCGAAATGGTTAATGTGTGGGCCCCCTTATCATATTCGTACCCTACAAGCAATAAAAAGTATGATATTTGCTGTAAAAAATTGACAAAAACATTCAAAATACCCGTTAGCGTAATCCGACCTTCTCCTTTTTTGCAAGGAATTGCCGAAGGTGAAAGTGGGCCATACACGTTTCAGTTATCTTTACAACCAAACTTCAAACGTTGAGTTCTCGGTAACAAATGCGAATTTAAGAATAATTCATTTTGATATCAGCCTCACATTCCGAAACCTAAATGTGATTTCTTTTTTCGGGATTTGTCCTGGGACACGATGTATAGAAAAATTAAGAGGCCAGCCTTTTTCTGCACCTTACGGTGCCTCTGAGTGTTTTTTCCAGTTCAGCTGACTGTGCTATAATAGAATGCAGACTACGTGTGGTTTGCGTTGAGGGGAAAGAAATGCGTTAATAAATAAAAAAGCGTACAAGTTATGTGAAGGGAGGGGGGCGTAGATTTATGTCCGGAAAATGTGGTGCGGTATGATTTTCACGGTGCAAACTGCATGCAGTCCATCACGTGTACGTGGTGCGTGGACGAATGCATCCTATCCCCTCTAATCATAGACTAGAATGATGCTACCCAGTAAGCTAGAGGGGTCGCTGAAGTGGAATTTAATTCTTTTACTAAAAAAGATCTTTCTTCAAAAATGGCTATAACGAAATTTGAGTCAGTACTTTCTTCTACGCAGTGAGAGGCAGTGATGAGAGGTGCGTTAATACCCAGCAGGCAGATGCAGAAATCATTTGATAAAATTGATTCATAGTACTGAGTTTATCAACGTTAGTTCTGAAATTTATAGAGCTTTTGTTACTACTTCCAACACGGCGTGGGGGGAGTATTGTGATCGCGAAAAAATTTTCGATTTTGAGATAGTACGCTTTTTGGGCGTTTTAAGATAACCGCACAATGATATTCCACGTCACTTTCCACAAAAATAGATCAGCTATTCCTCAAAATTTGTTTTTAGGCGTTTAAGGGGTTACAGATTATCTTGTACTTCTTTGGTGGGGGTGAAATTGGGGTAGTTGAGGATGGGGGGGGGGGGGGTAAAACTAAAAAAGTTGTATTCATAATAGGCTGTCATTGAGATTACCTTGCCTAGTATTACCTTAGATCGTTCTGTATTGTGTAACCTGGAAATTGTTGAATTAGGATTAATGAAATTTCGAAACAGTGTTATTAGCTAGGCGAGGATGGGAAACGTGTATTGTTTTAAGAAACCGTGTTAATGGAGGTTCAGCAATAATCAAAAGACTAAAAATGTGAAAACAGCTAAACTTCGTTTTTAGGCGTTTAAAGGGGTTCCATATCATTTTCTGCTTTTTTTATAGGAGTGATATAGAGTCGTTGGGGCATGGGGGTTGTAAAACTGGAAGGTATTTGTATTCGAAATAGATTCTCCAATGACTTACGAACAAAGGTCCCAGCGGTATTATACACTTTTTTAGATCCATCGAAACATTGCCTTGCCTACTACAGAAACCAAGGGATATATATTGCGTAACTTGGAATTGATTTTAGTGAAATTTCAACATAGTATTAGTACCGTGGCGATGGTCTTTATCAATCGTGTCAGTGGCCGCAGAGCAATAATAATAATAAAACTAAAAATATGAAAACAGCTGAAACCTCGTGTTAGGGATTTTGGAGGTTGCAGAATAAAAATTTGGTTGTCCTAGCTCCTACAGAGGAACATGCAAAAAACTATTTATGGAAGCTTTTCTGTTGTGTTTTTTTTTTAGGACGGGTAATGATTTGGTTGCAAGGGTATCTCAGGCTATAGCTTCATGTAGTGAGAAAATGATAAAATTACTCAAGTCAATCAACCGGACTCCATTTTTTATGTGGATCACTATTTTGGTGCATCTCTTGTAGTAAGATTCTTGATTGCCTACCTGTGTGTGACCGAAATCAAAATAATATCCAATTTTTAGTGCATCTTTTGAAAGAGCAGCACCTTTCTTGTTGTGTCTAATATCATTTCTGCGATTTTAGATTCTCTATTTTTTAAATACTGTTTGACCAGATATAATTTATCTCACAGTCAGCACAATCAATCCTGACTGCTAACCATTAACAAGTATGTATTTCAAGAGAATACCTTTATTAACAATACATTTTTTATTGGCGAGAAAACTACAAATAATGCCACCCCTAGAAGGCTGAGCCTTGTGGCGGGTATAGGCATACATAGTAAGATAATTATAATACGTCACAAAATATTTCAAAATTTTTTTTCTAAAGCGAGTGATTATCTAACAGCATTAATATCTCACTGTTTCACACCAGAACTGGATCGTGATGTTTAATAGCTTATGCTAGCTGTCTTTCCGTATGCTTCATTGGACTTTCTGCGGACTGGTTTACTCGAGGCAAAGATTGGTAGCAGATAATACCAATAACCTTTTCATGGTAGTAGTAGTAGTGATGGGGAGGCGAAGCCAGGCAAGTAGGCCACCTTTGTCCCTTTTTGCCAACCCCACTGAACTAATCACTGAAAACACTAAAATTCTACACCCTAGAAAGCTCCTTGCCAAACCTACCAGACCTCCTGACGAAAGTCAGTATGTCCGACCATTTTACTGAATATAGTGGCTCCTCCCCAAACACTGTTGTGTTATGTTTTCATAAGTACTCGTGCTGTTAAAGCTAAAAATTTCGGAAACCTGATCGAATAAAGGCGGGTTCATGAAACTTTTCCTTTGCCGCAATTTAGCCGTAAATTAGCGTTTGTGTTAATTCTAAACTTGAACGTACTGTCAGTAATGAAATTGTTCATGAAACAGCTTTGAATTTAACTTAAGAATTAGGAGTAAGGATTACCCTGAAAAGGTAATTAACTTCCAACTTTACCTTACCGCAAAAGATAAATCTAAATCTTAGGAGTGTCTGAGCACGCGCGAAACGCACAGAACATAAAATTATGATTTGGCATGAGGCAGCCATTCCTGAGATCACCTTACTCTTTTTATTAATCTTCATTTTTGGTCGTAGTTTTGGAAACAAATTTCGCCTTTCGCAAACAGCATAACCGCCATCCCGCCAAATCTTAAAAATATAACCTTAAAATCAAAACAGACCGTTGAAAACAGACTCTGTGAAACGTCACATCTATCATCCTTAACGCCAAATTCAAGTTTCATGAACGTCGATTCTCTTATGGCTAAAGTTAAGGATAAAGTTAATTACTAGCGCTTAATTTACGGCTAAGTTACGGCAAAGGAAAAGTTTCATGAACCCGCCTTAACCCTCATTGAATTTGACAGATAAACGTTCTATCCAATTAAAATACGAAATTAATCAAGTTGACTCCATTTACTTACTTTTCGTCTATTTGGCCTGCATATGGGCTGCACTATATCAATTTCTTAAAATAGGAACTTCCAGCAAGTAGCAGATAAGACCCAGGTCCGGAAAAAAGCTGCTTACCATCCAAAATTCAGCGATGACCACCGTTTACCGGCCGATCACGTCGAGGGCTGCCAATAAGGCGAAGACGGATGCCCAGCAGATGGGCGGCCGGCTCAATTTGAATTCACTTTCTGAGATGCGGTACGGGGTGGGTCGCATGACTATCACCCCCTGGAGGAATCCAAAATGGCCGCGAACGGACGGCGGGGAATTTACTGCAGGCCCGGGCGATGCGACGCTTAAAGTTTCATATGCCGTAGTGGGTGACAGCTTGCATGGTAGAGAAATGTTTGAAGGAATAAGGGAGTCGTCGGTACAAAAAAGTATTAAATTCTGAGAAAATAAATAAATCAGAAAATTTTAACCATTAAACTCTCATAAATATTCAACAAATAATTTTGTTTTTTAAAGCAAAAAATGAACTCAAGCTGATTGACTTAGTACTTCCCACAGACTACGGTGATACCAGTTTATTTTTTTCCCATAGCTTGAAGCTATAGTCTGAGATGCCCTTGCAACCAAATCGTCGCTCACCTACCCATAAAAAAAGTATATTATTCCGCTAGGTTTTTCTTTCCCAGATCAGTGGACACTGGACAGCCTATTAAAAATACAACAAATTTTCCGCTTTTACAACTCACACTCCCTAACCACCCTAATTTCACCACCATCGGAAAAAGTAGTATAAACCGATCAGGTAGGTACCCCTAAAACGCCTAAAAACGAAGTTTCAGCTTTTTTCATATTCTGCTTTGCTTTGCTGCGCCACCACTGACACGACTTCTGAAAACCATAAGCGTTTTTCATCCTCGCCAAAGTAGCAATACTGTGTCGAAACTCCATTAAAATCAATTCAATAGTTTCTACGTTACACGATACGGAACGATCAGAAGCAATAAACGTATATATACATCAGAAAGTTCTAGGGTTTCGTAATAGGCAAGACAATGTTCGGATGGACCTAAAAAGTGTATCATGACGTTAGGTCCTTCTTTCACACGTCAATGGACAACCTATTATGAATACAACAAATTTTTCAGTTTTACAACCCCCCAACCACCTCAATTTCACCCCCACCAAAAAAGAAGGAGAAAATGATCAGGAACCACTAAAACACGTAAAAACGAAGTTTGAGGCATATTTGAATTTTTTGTTTTTTACCAATTCTCTCCGCCGCATATGCACCGATTTTTAAAATTATACGAACATTACCTACTACGACCCCACAGCATATCGCTTTCTAAATTTTACCACAATTCATGCAGCGGTTACTGAAATTACGAGGCCAGAACAACAACAACAGACAGACCGACAGACAGGCAGACCAACGGAAACGACTGACGTGGATTTTGGTGATGATCACGAAACATCCAAAAAGCATATTATCTCAAAATCTAAAATTTTCGCAATCACAATACTCCCCTTACCTATCGTTGTGGGAAGTAAAGAGTGTGTTTAAAAATTAATTAAATAATTAAAATTTCTCGATTTGTTACGTACTAGATTTTGTTCTTTTAAGCAAACAGTTAAGTGCTATTCTCATACTCATATAGTTTATTGACCTTTACATGATCAGGCATGCTTACAGCCAGAATAGATACACAAAAGTAGCCTAACATCTATGAGAGGATAGTAGACATTATAAATATAAATAATATATACTACACTAGTGATGTAAAATTACGAAAGGTGATAGTAGAAATAATTAAAGTAAAGAAGGACTAAAAAATAAAGCTAAAATTAATAAACAGACATAATTGACGAACAAACAAACAACATTGATAAACTAACAAACAGATAAAGTAACAGCAGCGACATTGATGAGTGACTTTTTTAGACTAACATAATTATTTAAAGGTCCAAATATTCATCAATGGTGTAAATACAGTGCTCCAGAAGAAATTTCTTGGAAAATACTTTAAAAGCATTCAGGCTCATATTTTTTACACGCAATATATTTGAACAATGAGTCCAATTTATTTGTTGACCCTATTGATCTGTGTCATGCGTAGTCTATTTCTCAAAGGGATGATCGATTGCGCATTTCTGGTATATTATAATTGTGATTAAATGCTGGCGTTGTGAATGTGCCAAGATTTTTATGGATATGGATGAGCGTCTGGAAAATATGATGGTAGTGTCATTATTCCATGTAATCTGAACAGTTCTCTACAACTAGCGTCAAAAGGTACTCTATACTTAATATGCGTACCGCAGTGTTTTGTAATCTAAACGCTCTTATTGCGTGTGAAGAGTTTCCCCACAGCAATGGCTAAGTGCGAATGGATGAGCGCAAAGTATACTAACCTCAAAGCTGTGTACGGTAAACACAACCTCAACTGTCTTGAAACAAAAATTTGACTCGAAATTCTTGAAAATAACATGTCACTATGAGGGAGCCAAGTGAGCGAAGTATCAAGCTGCACACCAAGGAGCTTGACAGGTACAGACCTGTCTATCTTTTTGTTCGATGAAAAAATGATACTTTGTGTTTTTTCCGCATTCAACAATAAACCGTTTGCAGTAAACCATTGCTTTGCTGATGAACAAGGATCATCCACCGCGTTATCAGTGAGAATTGTCGTGTCATCAGCAAATAGGACACTAGTACCATCTACGGCAGTAGAAAGGTCATTTATGTAAATTATAAACAGTATGGGTCCCAGTATTGACCCTCGGGGGACACCATGATTTATAGGTAGTAAGGAGGACGACTTAGTGCCACACTGGACGTACTGTGTTCTGTTTGCTAAATATGATATAAAAAGAGATAGCTCATTGCCACGAAAACCATAATTGCATTTAACAAATTAATTTTCCAATGCTTATATTATAGTCTCCCTTAAGTTAGTCTATGATCGTTGGCATAACAGATATATGTAGGTGCTGTTTGGATGTACCAGGTGGATCCTATAATACTCCCAAAAGAGCAGAGTATACGATATTCATATCAATTTTCCTCTAAAACGTCTTATCCAAAATGGACCATAAAGAATTTCTAAAGTGCCCGAATCCATCCCTTCGGGACGTATAGTGAACATATTAATAAAAAAAAGATGTTTCGAGCTGAACATTATCTGTGTCTGTCTGGGCATTAGGGGAGCCTCCCTAATGGCTCTTTGGAGTTTTTCAACTTCAGCTGGAACTTTTATCTTAAAACGTTCGGTTAACAAAGTTTACCTTAAAACGCTTTGGAGGCGCCGATACACATGGTTATTGTTTGCGGATGGCGCGTACATGATGTCGATGAAAAATTGCAACTTTACACGATAAGAAAGTAGTGAAGTTTCTTACCTCAAGTTTTCTTCTAGAGCAAAGTAGTTATGTTTCCCATATTTAAGAATTATAACGGTTCTGCCAACTATTTTTTTTTTAACTGGACAACTTTTTTTGTCTTAATGGTCTTTTGCCACACAGGGATTCCATAAAGGACCACGGACTGAGCTATTGCACATAGGAGTGCTCTTTTCCTGCTTCTAGGTCCACCAACATTCAGCATAAGCAGGAAAAAAATTGCCATCTTCTTTGCCGCTTTTGCTATCACTCTCTTAAGATGCTCTCCAAAAGTCTTCTCGTTGCCTCGTGTTGCCTAGGTATATAATGGACTGATCTGAAAAGGTACGCTGCCTCTCTTTGTCCTTGAACCACGCAGAATAGATACGCATAGACACACATACAACCATCTATAGCTAGAAGAGCCTTCCACATGCTTGAGTATCACCTCATCACGTGCAACTGATGCAGGTACCAAGTCGTCTGCATACCCTACTGCTTTTGTACTTCCGGGTAGACGGATCCTCAGGACTCTATCGTAAAAGATGTTCTTTAAATAAGGCCTCAGTGTGGAGCTCCGGTCATTATACTGAGGGAGGGGAGGCGCAATGCTAAATATGCAGCAATTCAGGTAGCTGCTAACTATCTTTTGCAAATATCTTGTCATTTCTTCCATGATCTTGCTCCAAGAGAGAGTAGTGTTGAATGCATTTCGTACGTCAAGCGTTACCAGTGTGCACCATATCAGCTTTATCGTGTCTACGATACAACTTACTGTCCTCCAACGCATCAGTGGTGGACTTGAAAGCTCTATTAGTAGCTGTGGCATCGAAAGAGCAAAGTATTTGACTACTTCAGGAGGTATCCTGTCAGGTATCGGGGCTTTCCCTGATATCAGCTTGCCAACCGTCTCCTCTAGTTCTTCCAAACAGAGGAGTTCCACCTCGTTGAGTACCTCCACGTTTCTTTTTGTCCTCAGGAGGCTCATTTGTGAGTTTAGTGTCAGTTTTTTGCTGACTACTTTGTGAGCTGCGTCCCCTATTTCGCTTTCTGCTCAGTCGCACAGGTCTTTCCGCACACAGCTTTTTCTTTGCAATATGTTAGAGGCTTCAGGGAATCAGAACTATATGTGTTGTTTTTATGGTCAACCTCCCGCAAAGGCTGAAAGCCTATGGCGCTGTAGGAGCGCTGCGAGAGTATAAGTGTCGATGCAAGTTATATTTTAAATGCTGCAGGTTGTAACCGTCTGGAAACAAATTCCCCAGCAGCTCATTCCACAGCGTCGAAGTTCTCGAAATGAAGGAACTCTGGAGGAGACTGCTTAGGGGTGTAGTTGGATGGATCAGTTTTGGATCATTTTTTTGGCACTGGCTGGATATAGGCTGACTTCTGGTGTTTTGGGAATATGCCGGAGTTATAAGATATCCGAAAGAGGCGGGAAAGTGTGCGAGCAAGTTCCTAGAGTTGGCAAGTGTGGCAATTTTCCGCCAAAGTGGCGATTCCAAAACAGAGTTGGGGACCAAAGATCGTATCTGGGCGATTGGCAACTTTTGGTGGCGCAAAACACACAGTGGCGAGTATTGGCTATTCGGCCGCTTAAGTGGCAATATTTCCTACCGTTCTGTAGTGACTCTTCAAGGAGAGAGAGCAGGCAAGTAAAATTAGTCGAGCTCCGTTATCGTTATTGGGCATCATTTCTATTTTTTATTACCGCGAAAGCTCAAAATAATGAAAGCCGCAAAATTAGTGATTTCTGGTTGTCCAAAAATACCCCAATGTCTCAATATAAGCATTACTTGAAGAGCTGAGTTGATTCGCAGTTAGCAAGTAACCCTTAAAGTTTTAATATAAACTGATCCCACTGGGAAACTGTTTCACTTTCAATCGGATAAAAAGAGAGTTACTACTTAAACATTTTTAATTGAAGTAAACAAACAAATAAGTAGCAAGGTTTTTGTATTTTCAACGGACACCCATTGCCACCAATACCTTCGTGGTCTGGTACCTAACTAAGATGTACGGCATTGTATGAAGCTAGTAAGTTGAGAGTGTTGAAGCAGTCCCATGATGTAATCTCCTTTTCCGAGGCCTTTTAGTCAGCATGAAAGTCCTAGAGGACCACGATAGCCCTCATATAGTTTCTATAATCGATATGACCTTGACCACAGTTAATAATAGGATAATTTCAGTTTGACATATTTTTGAAGCCCCGTAGATCACAGCTCACCCTCACTGGCCACCCTTAGCCACAAAATATGTCGTACTGGGTGTTTCGATATTGACACTTTTGACATTCAAGACTTTTATTAATACATAGCAAAGATTGGCGATTTCCATGCTAAAAACTGACTACAAACATACTTATAACCTAGCAACATGCGATACTCGCTTTGATTAGGACATCAATGTGCTCCACCTTACTGATGGCTTTGCCCATATGTACCTTCCCTGTTAATTGCATTGGAGATTCCGCACTCCAGATCCAATCCTGCCAGTCATGTTTATGCTTCGTCCAAGAATTCATTTTTATGTGTTTATGAAGCGTGTCCATAAAGTCAAACAAGCTTTAGGGGATCAACATCAACGATAGCATGTCCTGGCACTACCACGTAGTCAGTATTGCTAAAACGGCATTCCAGAAGCTTGGAGTCACTTTCCATGAAGCTTTTTGAGATCAACATGAAAAATAACATGTCCTGGCATGACCACGTCGTCACTATTACCAAAACCAATCCCAGAAGCTTGGAGTATTGTTCTGCTGTAGGAATCTGTATACACCAGAGCAACTACTACTGCTCTACAAGGCACACAGCTGACCATCTTTGAAGTACTGCACACATGTATAAGGATACGCTCCAAAGCACGATCTAGAGCTTCTGGACACTACCCACAAGAGAGCAATTAGACTCATCGATACGCCGAACTTCATAAAGCACATCTCAGACTGGAACATCGAAGAAGGGTAGCTGACCTATTCCCTATGTTCTATCACGGAAGATGTTCAAGTGAGCTCTCCCAGATAACAGCACCAAAGGCTGTTCGAAAAACAATCACTAGAGGGACTCTGCCAGCTCACTCTTACCAGGTCGAGGCCCCTAATCTCCTAACCAGTCTGCTTGAGCATTCCTCTTGTGATCGCGAAAATTTTCGATTTTGAGATAAGACGCTTTTTGGGCGTTTTATGATGTCTACGTAACGAAAATCAATGTCACTCATTTCCGTCGGTCTGTCTGTCTGTCTGTCTGTCGGTCTAGCCTCGTAATCTCAGTAACCGCTGCATGGATTGTGATAAAATTTGGGCAGGAATATGCTGGGGGGTCGTAGTAGGTAATGTTCTTATAATTTTGAAAATCGGTGTAGAGGCGGTGGAGTAATTAGCAAAAAACAAAAAAATTAAATATTCCTCAAACTTCGTTTTTAGTTGTTTTAGGGGTTCCTGATCATGTTCTACTTTTTTTTTGGGTGGGGGTGAACTTGGGCTGGTTGAGGGGTGGGGGGCTGTAAATCTCAAAAATGTGTTGTACTCATAATAGGCTATCCATTGACCTGTAAAAGAAAGACCTAGACCTAAATACATAGGAATATTGCTTTAGATCGTTCTGTATTGAGTAACGAAAAAGTTATGGAATGGATTTTAATAAAACTTTATCACAGTATTACTACCGCGGCGGCGATGAAAAACGCATATGTTTTGGAAAAATCGTGTCAGAGGCGGCGCAGCAATAATAAAAAAATAAAAAAAAACACCTCAAACCTTGTTTTTAGGCGTTTTAGGGGTTCCTGATCATTTTCTACTTTTTTTTAGAGAAGTTCGACGCTGTCGAATGAATTGCGGGGGAATTTGTTTCCCAGGCGGCTACACCCTGCAATGTTTCAAATCTAACGTGCACGGACACTTATCCTCTCGCAGCGCTTCTACAGCGCCACAACCTCTCAGCCTTTGCGGGAGGCTAGCCATAAAAAAAAGTTAAGGGGTGGACTGAGAACACTCTGTACAAATCACCCCGAGTTTAGAAAGTACGTAGCCAGCAGCCGGTGTCGTTCTCCGATAGCACTTCCGAAACAATAACGCTTGTTTGAAACGGCTGTTTAATAAAAGAAGTCGCGCCAAAGCGTCTCTGCATCAATAACCCCTTTCCAATATCCGCTCCGATACGGAATTCCAAATACTTGAAGGGTAGTAAGAGCCTCGGATTGAACTAAGTTGGAAATTAGTTTAATATTTCAGTGTATTTCCCAAGTTGTTGCCCCGATTTCTCTCCGCTTAATTAAACCCTTTATCGTACGCTACTTGGGCGTGAAAATGGCTATTAGATTATTTCTGTAAATTGAGTGTAACGGATTTCTGTACTCTTAAACTCTTTAGGATAGATTTCACAACATTTTAGTCCGGGAATTTAGCCCATAGTTAGTATCAAGAATCAAAAGATAAGGTTGAAGGGTGTTACTTGGTTAAAAAAAATGGCGTCAGGTGCGTCGATTCAATAGTTCCTACACATCGATACTAACAGTTTGGAGTTCCTATATCCCTCACCATCCTCACCAAAAAAACGGAGCTTGTTGATTTCTCCTCTGCCACTGGCAAGAGTTTCGACGTTGCTCTGTTACCACTTCCTGTACGGTACTAATACGGTGTCATTTTATCAGAATTAAGTTAGTAGTTCACAATTACCCGTCATGAGTATAATAACTATGTATCAAATCATTCCACAAATATGATATTCAACAATCGGATGGATGTCACCAAAGTCTATTTTTTCAGCGCAATGGGAAGTATTTCATGCATGCAACAAATATTTGAGTTTGCAAATCCCTTACCGGCCGCACCACCCAAATTTGACCCACTCCAACAAAAAACAAATGGAAAAGGATCAGGAACCCTGTGAATCTCTTGAGGGGTTGTCATAATTTTTATGTTTTTTACCAATCTCTCAGTCTTCAATGCACCCACTTTTAATATTATAGCGGCTAAGCTACTATACGACCTCATATCGCTAGCCTAAATTCGTCACAACCCAACCAGCGGTTACTCAGATTACGCGACTATAAAAACGTCAATAGATAGGCAGATTGACGGAAATGAGTGACGTGGATTTCGATACCATATAAAATGCCCAAAAAAGTATTATCTCAAAATCGAACATTTTCGCGATCAAAATACTGACTTTTTTATTAATGCTGCGCCGCCATTGACACAAATTCTTAAAACCATACTTGTTTTCCAATCTGGTCACGTTAATAAAACTGTGTCATAATTTCATTAAAATCAATCCATTAGTTCAGAAGTTACACAATGCTGAACAATCTAAAGAATATTCGAGTCCCTTCGATTCTATAATACGCAAGGCATTTTTCGAATGGATCTAAAAAAGTATATTATGCCGCTAGGTCTTTCTTTCACAGGTCAATGGAGAGCCTATTATAAATACAACAAATTTTTCAACCCCACATCCCCCAACCAGTCCAATCACACCCCCACTCAAAAAAGTAAAAAATGATCAGGAACCCCTAAAACGCCTAAAAGCGAAGTTTGAGGAATATATGAATTTTTTTTCTAATTGCTCCGCCGCCCATGCACCGATTTTCATACTCAACTGGTTTTTTCAAATCTGACCAATTGTTATGCTGGTGCTAAAATAGAAGTATGCAAAACTTGTTGTTGTTAAGATTGAGCATGCATGCTGATGATATATTGTAGAAATAATAACGGACTGAAGACGGATGGATACCTGTGGTACACTATAGCTAATAAGTTTTTCACTAAATGCCCATTACATCTTATATTACTGTACATTACATTATGCTTGTTATAGTATAGTATGTTGTTGGGAAGCCGTGACTTAAGAGCTTGTGTAAAAAGATCTAGCTTTTGTCCTATTTCTTCAATAAAAGTGGACTTGCATAATTATAAAGGAAGAACTAAGCTTAACTGGTTCCCTAGACAACAAGGCAATGTATTTGTACGTATTTCCATTATGTACTGCTATTTGTGAGGAGTATTCCGAAAATTGAACGTTGAGGCTTTTCTTTGAAAGAACTAACTGCGGACCCCTCAAGCTTAATTTCCTTCGAGGGCTAAGTTGCGAAGTGACTTGCCTGGGGTTTGGCTTATTTCATTATTGCTACAAGACAGATACTTTCTTCAAGTGTATACATATAGGTCGGTCCTGCCAGCTCAGCCATAGTACAAATAAAAGCAGTAAGCCAATAGAAAGAACTACACCGAGGGCAAAGACCTCTACCGGCAATGAATTACACTATTGCCTCGAGTGCTTCATTTGGGCAAATCATCATCATAGTCAGAATGTCTTAACAGAAATGTTGTGAACTCGTAAAATGCATTTACTCATTTTACGAGTTTTTCTTGGGATATCTTTAAGATCTTTAATGCAGTAGTTTCCCATTCGCTTTCTGCATCCTCATGCCGTTGACCAGATGGTATCTACTGGTTCATCCACCTTTAGGGGCAATTTCTCACCCCAAGGACAAGAAGGTGTCCTGACTCTTCTCAACTCGTCCACCCAAAGCTGTTGGTTGAGAAGAGGTTACTGCTTATACCGACAGTAGTTCGGTTCCTTTTAGACGCCTTTTACGATACGCAGGATATACGATGGTAGATATTCTAACCCGCCCCCACACGGGAAATTTGGGCAAATAACAGGTAAGAAATCCTGCCCAAAATGAGCTGAAGGGTATGCAATCCTTATTTGGAACTTGTCCTGAATCGCATCAAGCACGATCACCCTAGTCCACTACAGCGCTGTTTCGATATTTAGGATATCATCAAGTGGACCTGAGTAAATCCCGGTATCATGCTGATAAGAAAACAGCAAACCTATAGAAAGAATTAGTCCGAGAGCAGATACCTCTACCGGCATTGAACTACACCATTGGATCGAGCGCTTCCTTTGGAAAACATCAAGAAAATGATTTCCACCCTACCCAAAGTGAGCTCAAGGATATTACAATCCTTGCTTGGAAGCCTGATACCGGACTTCATCCAGGTTCACTTGATGAGACCCTCCTCCTCCTTCTTCTTCTTCTTCTTCTTCTTCTTCTTCTTCTTCTTCTTCTTCTTTTTCTCTTGACGTTTTAGGCACTTTGTCTATTACGATACCCATCCTTTTCTCGGCCTTTCGATATATCTTCTTCCAGGGCACTGATAAAATCTGGCTCTGACTGAAATCTTATTTTCATGCATTCGTTCTACATGTTCTTTCCATTGTTTTATTTTCTTTTATTTATTCATTTATATCGAAGATGTTTAATTCCGCTCGTATATCTCTGTTTCTTAATCTGTCTAATTTTGTGCAACCTTTCACTCTTCTTAGAAATTTCATTTCTCGTGTTTGTATTCTATTTTCTTTTTTTTTTTTGTTGTTGTTGCACTACCATATAAGAGGGTTGGAACAGCTATCGTCTTGTAAAGTTTCATTGGAGTACCTTTCCTTGTTTCATTTTTTAATGCTCTGCTGATAACTCCTCAAATATTAACCTTTTCTTCTATATCTTTGCTTGTATCATAAGATATACTGCAGCCTACATATTTGAAGTATTTTATCTGTTCCAGTACTTCATCGTTTACAACAACCTTTGCCCCACCTGGGGGTTAAAGGATGGGAATAAGGTCTTGCGAGGGTGTGTGATGTCGAATAAACACAACCCACAAAATCCTGGGAAATGCCTCCTGAACATGATCAGCTGTTCCAGCAAGTACGACTTCCATGTCCACAAAGGCATGAGCCACGTGACTCCTGGGCAGTGCACGGCATGCAATGGATGTATGTTGTGTACCAAACGAAAGCGGCCCCTGGCACCTTAAAATCGGATTTTTTTGGCTAAGGGAGGAAACCTCAACAGACAGTAAAAAGATTGAGCAGATGACTAGTAACCAGCTCTTATGAAAATTTCGAATTACTTGCAGTACCGAAAATAGCCTGGGACGCAGGACGGATATACAGACTGATGAGATCCTAAATATTTATTTATTTTATTTGCAGTAAATATACAAAAAAAAAGTGTAAGCTGTAACTGAAAAGTTTAGATACATTTTACATTTACCGCAAAAGAGACTGCTAGCAACATAATGCTGATACAAAGTAGCAGCCTCATGGGTACTTAAAACTACCGCTAAAGAGTTTCGTATAATAAAAGCAAGAAAGAGAAAAAAGGACAGTTATAAGAAAAATAGATTGATAAACAATACAATAGGAAAAAGAGAATATAATGAGCATGGTCAAGGGTCATAAAAGATCACAGAAGATCACTCACAGTTTTGCACAGCCAACAAATGTCTAAAAAGAGCTGGGTTATACATGTCATATATGCTAAATGAAAAATATCTGCAGTAAGTTGTAGTTTTATGTGGAGGTTGAGAGATGAGGCCTTTAAACCTGAGGTTTAGGTTGTGGATATCAGTCCTGAACGATATTTTATTATACAGGTAGGGTGGACACTTATTGGTTAGAACTTTGTGATATAGTGTCAGTGCATGTAGTTGCCGTCTGCCTGACATAGACAGCCAATTCGCATCTCGTAGTTTATGGGAGATCCTCATATGCTTTTTGATACCATAAATAAATCTTAAACATAATTTCTGTACTCGCTGGATTCTGATTTCATCACTTTTATCAAGGCATGGGCCATATAAAGAACCACAGTAACTGAAATGCGATAATACTAGGCTGTTACACAGTTTTATTTTTAAAGATTCGCTAAGTAATTTCCGATGAGGATAAAGCATCTTCAGATTCATATATGCCTTCTCTATACATTTAGTGATATGTTCCTTGAATTGCAGCTTTCCATCAATTATAACACCTAATTGTTTTGCAGAAGACTTAGATTTCAATCGTTCACTATTAATAACCAAATTTAAATATTTTTCTATCGAATCGCGATGTTTTCCAAAAACTGTTATTGCTAATTTTGATGGGTTTAATTTCAAGTGGTGTTTTTCTGATACTTCACTCAGTATTTCTAAATCATGGTTGATCACATTGCTGGCATAGGTAACATCTTTAGGAGGGAATGGATAAAGCAATTGTGTGTCATCAGCATACTGGAAGGCCTTGACATTTTTGATGTTTTTTAGTAAATTACACGAATATACAAAGAAAAGTAGTGGACTAAGAATGGATCCCTGTGGTACTCCTCTTTGTATTTGCTTGTACACAGAACTAGCATTATCAGTTTCTACAAACTGAAATCTATTACTTAAATACGACCTAAATAATGCTTCAGCCTCCGCGGAACACCCTACATAATGTAGCACCCAAAGCATTATTTCATGATTCACAGTATATCGAAACAGCACTACCGTGGACCAGGGACATCGTACATGATGCGATTCAGGACATGTTCCAAACAAGGACTGTGATATTTTTGCACTTTGCACTCACTTTGGGTAGGATGGAAATAATACTATTCAAAGTATAAATATTTTACCTTTTGCCTAAGTATCTCGTTTTGCATAGAACGATTTTCGCTGCATCGTACAGCTAAACGTATATCGAGAATGTTTCTACCAATTTATTTCTCTCGAAATACTGAGCTATCAATTCTATAACTTCAAGTGAATACGCATGCATGCATGCACAGTATCAATCAATATTCCTAAAGAAATACAAGCTTCACAGAGCACGAGGAACAAGAAAGAATACCCTCACCGGAACTGAACACAAAAGCCACTTGCGGAAATCGCAAAGTTTTAAATAAATTAACATTACTTCCTGCCAGAGAAAGTTTTCCTTTATTTTTCGGCGGCAACGGAAGACTGATAGAAAACAAACCGAGTTTCCCGTGTTGGCTGCGACATCGATAAAGACAGCGATATCATTTAAGTCCCTTTGTTCGGGGTTTCTTTTGACGCGATAGAATTCACTGGCGTTCCTAGAAGGGTATTTTGAAAAATAATAGCAAAATATTACGAACTGACCATTTATTAAAAGAAAATATTTCAGTGAAAAAGGATTCTATAAACGTTTAGGCTCTTCTGCTCAATGAGGTATAAGGTTCTTCCCAACAGCATATTTTGTACCATCCATTGAACCGTCACGAAACTGTTCGGATCTTTGTGGTGCGCATGCGTTGATTTTGGATGGTTTTGTGACCGTACGAACAGGAAAATCTGTTGGAACGGTTCTTTCTCTTATTTCACAATACCTACTCGTGTCAGTTCTGACAGCTATCAAAAAAACTAACCCCGATTTCATTTCAAAAGGCAGCGTCAAAAGCAAAGATGCCAAGTGCTTTATTTATATTTATTAAAATTCATGGGGGCCTGAGTTTTCTGACGATGACTTGGTGTTAGTCTATCAACCACAACCGAAAAATGAGGATTATTTGGGTAATTTTAGCCATGAATAATGGTATTCCTGTATCTCTATAAACAAAGAACCTGGGTTATGTTTTCCATAAAAATGACCGAATTTATGTTATACCATGTATGGGTGCTTTCACAAAAATAGGGCAACTCTGTTTCCGCAGTACTCGCAACTAATTCTGTCAATATTTTGTGGTTTAAATCCACAACAATTATTTTTTCTCAAATGTCAATCAACTTTATTCGTCAGGCCCTAGCCAGTTACGAATTTTCAAATTTCGCGGCATAGTTCGAATAACCTTGAATAACATCTGGTGGATTTCAAAGTATTACATGAAGTTATCCGCAGACGACATTCGCTTTGCGGCGGTCATTTTATAAATCAGTACAAACGCGGCAGTTCTTGTGTCACTACGTATCGGATCCAGTCACTTGGTCAGTCCCTAGGTAAGTAATTTCATTGTTAAATAATATGAAATTCTTATGAATTAATCAATATATACAATTGATATATCGGCTTCGTTCGGTACATCATAATAGACTTCATAGTGGTGTTTGCAGCAAAATTTTATGTCAAATTTTATCCCGAATCGTCAGTCCCTAGACCATCAGGCCCTAGCTTAAAACGGTGCTAGGGACTGATGTGAGTGGTTAGGGACTGACATTTATTATGAGGTAACAGTACTAGTACGAAATATATTGTTACCCCTTATAAGATATTATTCACATTCATTGGTGAAATCTATTAAATTGTTGTTATCTACTTTATAGCAATATGCCGCCTAAAAAGAAGCCAAAATTGTCTAAAGAAGAAATAGCCATTAAAAAATCAGCTGCTGCTCGCTTAGCGAAAATTAAAAGTGATCCAGTTTTATTAGCACAACACAAAGAGAAAGAAAGACTGAAGTATTTAAAAAAGAAGGAGAAGGGTCAGCGAAAGTCAGGGTATAACCCCAAGTGAACATAGAAAAGTGAAAAAGAAGTGGAAGGAGTACTCGTCTGATTATAGAAAGAACCTAAAACATAAAAAATGTGTAATAATTATGTTGCTGAAAATACACCACCTTCATCTGACGATGAATCATTAGAGAACCTGTAGCTCCAGAACTGTCGGTCAATAATGAAAAGAAGAATGATCATCTTAGACAAGTTAAAGCTAAAAGAAGAAGCCTTCATCAACGGAAGAAAAGAAACAAAATTTTGCAGAAAAAATGTGCCATAATTGCCAATTTGAAAAAGAAGCTCAACACTCAACTGAAGAAATATACTAGACTAAAGAAAAAAATTAAGGAATCGAAGGAATTGCTCACTCCAAGTTAAATTGAACAATTAGCCGAAAATCCTAATCAAAGAAAAGAAATTGCGAAAAAGGCATTGTTTGGCGACGTTTTGCAAACTCAAATTACAGAAAATATTTCAAAAGCTAAAACTCATCAAGAGAAATCTAATTTTAAACATCTGTTGTCTGGCCCAAATGTTGAAAAATATAAAGTTTGGCGAATCAGTTCTGGCTCTTTAACAAAAAAAGGCCCAGCCCAGTAGTCCTAGGAAACATTTGAAAGGTAAGAAAAACAGAGTTGTCCAAATTGTTCAAAGATTTTACGCGAGTAATAGCCGCGTTGCAGCTGGAAAAAAGGAGTGTATTACTCGCAAGAAAATAAAAAAACAGAAAAGGTATTTATCAGACTCCTTAAAAAATGTACACCATAAGTTTCTTCGTATGCCCTGAAAATCGGATACACATTTCATTCTTTTGTCAGTTACGTCCATTTTGGGTTGTATCTCCTCAACTAATAGATCGTGATACTTGTGCCTGTATTTTACATGAAAATATCAACCCAAGATTATCATCGTTAAAAAAGGCAAAAGTTCTTGGATTCGACAACCATCAATCAGGTTTACAAATACTATGTTGTAATCGTTATTTAGAAAGATGTTTATCGAGACAGTGCAATGAACGCTCTACTAAAGTTTTACCATATGCTGAATTCGATAACAGTCAGGACATCTTAGTTCAACAATGGATACACGGAAAAGAAACGATTACAGATCCTAAAACAAAAAAGGAACGCGTTGTTTCAGAATACAAAAAAGAGACGACGAGTATGAAGCCGCGAGATTGGATACTAAAACTACAAAATGATCTGCAAAATTGGTTTCAACATGAAGTTTTGTATTATCTTTATGTTTATTTTAAAGCTAAGGATTTTGTTTTTATTTCTATACTTTTGACATGTTATTTTCTACCTACCGCAAAAACTACTTAAAAGTATTTATGATAAGTGAGTAGCATTAAGTCCAAGAATGCATAAGAATTTGATTTAAAGATTTGATTTAAAGAAAAAGAATTAATAGGAAAGAAGCATTAAATATTCATTTATTTTTGTTACTTTACAGGTACTATGATTGCCCTATTACCTTATAGAACTGAAGTAACTGATAAGTCCAATGTGTAGAGTGTAAGAATTTGATTTGAAGAAATTCATAAGTATATGACTGATTATTATAAAAGCAAGCTAAGCAGTATTTTTGTTACTTAATAAATACATTTATATATGATTGAACAACAATTTGTAATAAATAAATATGATACTACATACACAGCTTAATTTATTTATTACAATATCACTATTGTTCATCAGTCCCTAATCAGAGAAGTCAGTCCCTAGATGCCTAAATTAGCAAACGTCCAAATATCTCCTAAAATAAGGCATAAAGTGACTGGCCCTTTTAGACAAGACACAATTGATTGATCACCTATCGTGTACACTAACAGAGAATCCAATAGCAAATAAAATATAATTGGGACAAATTACTTCCGAAAGTGGCCTGATTTTTGTGAAAGTACCCGTATAACATTATTTCTTGATTCCGTTTCCATTTTTGGCTTTGGTGAAGTTTCGGCCAACAAACAATCCAGCTAAACAACAAGCAACAGCAAAAGCAAAAGAAGCAAAATCAAATCACACTCAATCTTAACACTCAAGGAAGCAAGAAAAGGCGCATAGAAATGACAAAATGAAATTGTGCGCCAAGCGAGCGATTTACTTTCTACTGCGCATGTCAGTTCTCACAGTCCTTACTCTGGACCAAGTACCGATTTGGCCGTACAGAAACCGTCCCATGAACGGTAACGGAATCTGTTGGAACGCTGTATGGACCGTTTCATAAAAGGTCACAAAACGTGTTGGAACGCATTTCACGTTCTGCGCATATCCGTGACGATACAATGTACGGTATTCAGGCCTGTTGGAAAGAACCTATAGTAAAATCGAGAAAAGACGAGTCTTGTAATGGCCAACTTTGATCAGTTGGAACTGTTTCCATTGTTTTAAGCTAGTTGTAAAATGAAAGATACAAAATTTAATATAATACATAGTAGAAACGAATAAACATCAATTGACACAAAACAATGGCGTGACAGTGGCACGAGGATTTACTGGCCGTAAACTCACAGTGACTTCAATTCATATCGGTCAGGGTTTAATCAGTGCAGTTTCAGTGTAGTTTATAGCCAATTGAAATTATTCAAATATTTTGAATGGACGCACAACTCTACAACATTGTTTGGTTTCTGCGTGATCAGACCGACAGAATGACAAACTGACTGACGAACTATGACATAAAGTCAAAGGTCATCTGGACCGCGTTGACAGCTAACGACGCACAGTAGAATAAAGGAGAACTTATACAGGATGAATCCTAAGTTGATACTTTTTTAAGCCGTGCATAGAAGTCGTTAAAATAAACAACTTGTTCAAATAACTTATTCAGAAAACTGAAAAATAAGCGAGTTACAGGATAAAAAATGTAATCTAGACTTGTGTAAATAGGCAAGGTCTGCGTACCCAGAACAGCGGTAGAGTCAATCCAGTTTGCAGAGGAGGTAAAATATCTTGGTCTTATATTGGACAAAAGAATCACCTCTAACTCTCACCTGGATAACAGAATCGAAGAGGCCCGTCTCGCTCTCTGGATACTCAGAAGGATTTGCGGCAAATCTTGAGGCGTTAGTCCTAAATTGATCCACTGGATATATCAGACGGTGGTCAAACCCATGGTAGTATATGGCGCTGTTGTCTAGTCGCAGAAATGCCTACAACGGACAGCCAGAGTCAGGCTGGCGGCGGTGCAACGCACCGCCTGTTTGGCCATCACTGGAGCCATGTCTACCACACCAACGCTAGACATGGAGACCCTTCTAAACTTAACACCTCTGCACATCGAGGTGCAGAGAGTTGCAAAAGTGGTCACCTATAGACTGCTATAAACTGGCAGACCTGACAAAACGGAACTAGGACCAGACACAACGGGCATAATGAGTGAAATTACCCATCATCATATACTCGGAATGGTCTCGGACTATATGGTTCCCCAAGCGCACATAGAGCGATCCTATAACGTCCTCTTCCCAGGCAGGACGAATGGACGAGGGATGGCTTCATATCACCCCCCGATCTTGCGCTATTTACTGATGGCTCCAAGTCTGAACTGGGGGCAGGAGCGGAAGTAGAGGGGCATAGATCTGGGAGTCAGGGAACTAATCAAAAGGCCCCTGACAAGCAGATGCATGCATTGAAAGCACTGTGCTCCAGTCGGGTTGATTCAAGACTGGTATGGAACTGCATGCACCTCTTCAACAAACTCGGAACGGGAAACAGGGTAACCTTGATTTGGGTTCCGGGTCACAGCGGAGTGGAAGGCAATGTATTGGCCGACGCGCTCGCAAGAGGAGGAACTGAATCTGTGTTTATAGGACCAGAACCATTTGCGGGCGTTGCAAAGAGCACCGCTAAAAAGACCATCTCAGACTGGGCAGTGAGGAAAGCACTCATGAACTGGCGAGATACACCAGGGCTACTGTACTCGAAGGCGTTTATAAGATACCCCTCGAGTCAGGCCCCCCCGAGGATCATGGAATGTAACAGGAACGATCTCCGCATTTTGGTCGGTCTGCTGAGGGGACATGGTCGTCTAAGGAACCATATGCGGAAGTTGGGTCTTGAACAAACTCCAGACTGTCGCTTCTGCTACGTGAAGGACGAAACAGCGGAGCATATCCTGTCCAGAACTGGATAATGCTAGGTTCCAGACATTCGGATTTGCCCAACTGGAATCTCATGACTTCAAGGAAGTTTCACCCTTCACGTTGATCGCCTTCGCAACAGGTACGGACTGTACGGTGAACTCTAAAAAGGTGTGAGCCACAATAGACACAAATGAGTCGCAGGGGAAGGAGGCAGCGCTGCCCCACTCACTTTCAGCCTAACCTAACCTAAGACGTACCTAGTCTATTTATTTTAAGTTTTTCGCTACGATTTTTGTTCAATCGATTTGGCTTGTACCTGTCAGATAGTGCAGCAGTCACTTTTTGTTTATCATTGTTAAGAGCACTGCTATGTGTGAATGGCCCTTAAATTATATCATTGTTATTGTTAAGTGCCTTTAAAAACAGTCTAAAGGAGCGGCTATGCTTTAGTGTCTCTCCTGACCTGCTACTTCTTTTTCGGAGAAAATGGATATGTTTTGACGGACACAAAAGTCACCGGACGGTAGTGGATAGATCAGAGAGTTGTTGATAAGAAATGTTGCGATTATCTCCCTCCCAGAAAATCTTTATCTGGGATTTCTATGACATGTGTAATTGATTAGATGTCCCTTATTGCCTTAGTGAGCCGGAAAACGGTCTCTGGGATATCTTATCTTCCCCTTTTGGCATCGTTCTGGCGAGCAGAACGTTCGGTATGGAATCCATGGTCGATAAAAATACGGCTGCGAAAGCCGTAGCAGTTACCTTATAGATTAGAAATTCTAATATAGGAAATGTAAGTTCTGCATTACCGAAAAAGAGTCGAGGGTATGTAAATCTAAAATGTAGGAGCTACAACACAATGACGCCCCACTAATTTAGGAAAATTTCATATTGAATGTAAAGGAGATGGGCTATTCGAAAACAAAATTTGCGGTCCATATACTTTTTTTTAATTGTTAAAATTCGGGATTGTCAGCACATTTTTATAGTACGGTATATGGTATAATATTTTATACCAGCATCAGTTATAAAACTTACAAATCCACAATACGGTACTTACAGAAAAAAGTATTATGTCGTTTATGCGTTCCTTAGAGCCTAGTAAACATGACAAGATCACTTGTTTGGTTTTATGGAATCGGCTGTGTAGGTATTCCAAAAATTATTTCAAATGCCGGAAAATGCCGCGCAAACAACATCTGACGTCAGTGATATCCTATAGTGATAGTATGTAAAGTATTGATATTCGATATCGATAGCCAGTGCTAACCTAACATTTTGACATTGATCATTATAACAACAAAACACAGTCACACAGAAAAGTACAAAAGTCAAAGGAATAAAAGCTAGGCTAGATTACTAATTCACTTTGTAGCGATGAGCTTGAATTAGATTCTATCTTTGGATTCATTCATAATGGGATGCGCCGAATTAAAATGATGGCTTCGATTAGTTGCGAATCTCGGTCACAAACAGGATGAACTGTGATTCCTATCAGATATAAAAATGTATTGCAACGAAAATGCTAGTGGGTTAATTGCCTGTTTCAAATATGTATAAGTATCAATAAATTGAGTCGCATTGTTAAAGAATTCAGATCATCTCTAGTCGAATACGCAGTTGGCAAACCACAAAGGAAATACGGTTGCATTCCAGCAGCTGATATGATTTCCCTTTGCATTTTGCATCTCGCAGTATTACTCACTGAGGAACTACGGCTGTATAGTAGGATAAAAGAGAAGTCTCATTTCATTTGGTTGTATACCCATATAACAAAACACGCTCGCAAATTAAATTATTGATATATGGCCAACGTTAATATTCAGAAAGAATTTTGGCAACATCAGAAATAGTTTACAGTTGAATCTCACTGACCTCACTGACCTGCGCTGTAGCAGTAGATAAGATACCTGTGACGTCAGCCCTTGTTTTAATTCACATGGAAAAAATTGAATATATTCTTATTTTATTTTGCAAATATCTTTTTTTGGCCGTCAGTAGAATCATGTTTTTTGTTTCCTTCTGCTTCTTGATATGGTTTTCTTTACGCTGTGTATACTCCCGAGGCGATTTCACGACCTCTGCAAATACCCTATTTTCGAAACAAAATATTCTGAAAACGATACACCGTATAAAGTTTTTTATGTAAAATTGCATGATGTTCACTTAAAATTGTATTCTTGTCAATACTACTCTGTATGAACCGTTGTAACTAGCGCCTTCTACGAGAGACAAACATAAGACCAAATTCGTGGGATGAAATTGCTTCCAAATCATATCCATAACAAATCTCATTAAATTGTTGCCAGTTGTTTCGGCAAAATCGTAAAAAATGTATATCATTTTACTTCCCACATCGTACAGGTAATATGTTTTTTGGGCTTTTTATGATGCCTACATAACGAGAATTCACGTCACTCATTTCCGTCGGTCTGTTTGTCTGTAGGCGTTCTTCTAGCCTCGTAAACTCAGTAACCGCTGCATGGATTGTGATGGAAGTTTGGGCCGCAATATGTTGTGGGGTTATAGTAGGTAATGCTGCTATAACATTGAAAATCGGTGCATGGGCGGCGGAGCAATTAACAAAAACAGAAAATTTCAAATATTCCTCGTTTTTAGGCGTTCAGGTGTGAAATTTTGAGTGGTTGGGAGGTAAGGGTTTGCAAAATTGAAAAATTTGTTGCATTCGTAATAGACGTGTGAAGGAAGACCTAGCGGCATGATACACTTTTTAGGTCCTTCCTGACGTTTACTTGCCTATTACGGAAACCGAGGGTCTTAGAATTTTCTGTTACATACGAGTATTGGTTTATATCGTTCTGTATTGTGTAACACGGAAGTGACCAAATTAATTTTAATGAAATTTCGACACATTATTATCACCCCGGTGAGGATGGAAAACACGTATGGTTTTTAAAAGTAGTGTCAGTGGTGGTTCTGCAATAATTAAAACTAAAGATATGGAGGATGGGGGGTTGCAAAACTGAAAAGTTTGTAGCATTGATAATAGGCTGTCCATTGACCTGTGAAGGAAAGACTTACCGATATAGCCTCCACTATACAGAGCACAGAAATCTTATAATGGATGTTATTGCAATGTCGATATTTTTTACGTTAATTTTAGTCAGTTTAAAAACAAAATAAAGGGTCATTTTAATACAAACCAATAAACTGTTACGATTTTTTTATTGTACTTATAATAAGATTTTATTTTCCTTTATTAGTTGATGTATATTTCCTCTTCTTTAGGCTAATGTTTTTGTTATGTTTTTGTTATTTTTTTTGTCCTTTTTAACTAATTCATTTCTATATAATTATGTAGGTGTATATTTTCTATTATTGTTAAGACTAGTAATTGTATGATTGATTGTACAATATCACATATGAAAAAATGGTAACTAGTGGGTGCGATTTGGATTTTATCTGTTAGCATCCCGAAATGTAGATAAATAAATAAAAAAAATAAAATAAATAACACAGTTTGGGCGGGGGCTTGGCGATGATTTGATTGCAAGGGGATCTCAGACTATAGCTTTATGCTATGGAAAAATAATAAACACCGTAATGTGTGGGAAGTACTTATTTCTTTTCTTCATCACCCTATATCTTGGATACGGATGCCGTTACGAAATTTTTTTACTAATCAAATTTCAATCATTTCTCACTTTTTTTTTGAAACACCCTGTATAGACATATAAATTTGCATTTCTGTAGTATCGTTACAAACAGAAATTGGTAGACATGCTCAGCAGATATCCATTGTCCGAAGTAGTTGGAGCTACTCCAACTGATAAACTCAATACAAGCTAATGCGAGCGCAGAACTCCACTGTAGGAATACTTCGCCATTCTAATTAATTCAAAGGCAGTAACGATAAAATTTTATGTACACCTTAGTTTTAATGTAGCCAGTAGCATCAGGTGATATCTGTTACGTCCAGGTAATATTCGTATTAAGATAAAGCCAGCCAGACACAGTTTTAGTTCCTGATGGGGTCTTATTTTGGATTACATTGTATGCAGCAGTTCTCCAAAGAGTGTTTGACAGCTAGAGAGGAGATGTGGTGTTATATTTAGATTTTTTTCATGTCAACTGCAAATGTGCAAATGCTGGTTAAAGTAGGTTAACTTGTTCTTCCTGCATCGGTACCTCTTTTAGAAAGATCCCACAAAATCTTCATGGAAAATAAGCTTGTGGCAATTTCGTTTTTAACACGCTTTTATTAGCTTCATCGGTATGTTGGTAGAGATGTGTAGAACGGTTTTGATCCGGATCTTTAGGGTGATCTAATCCTAAATTTAAACGCAACGGGTCAGCCGGGTCACAAATCCGGAGGCTTGTTCATTCAGAATCACAAAGCAGGATGGTGCGTGTCAGAGCGATGTATATCGGTCAATCGATCTGACGATTGACGATGTGTTCAGTTTTCGGTTCAGTGTTCTGCTGAAGCTAAATTATAGCCATAATGCTTAATGTTCTGGGATCTGAATTTAAAGGAATCTTTAGATAGATATTTTAGGGGGAATAATAAATTAATATTTTTTGTGTATGATGAGTTGTGGCTGTTTATAGTAGAGACAAAAAATTACTTTTACGTGCAAGGAGTGTATTTTATCAAATACGAGAAATTCAAAACTGAATAATTATTGATATACGGAATCAAATCTAAACGTTTTATAAAGAATAGTATTAATACATATATCTTCTAGGTACATATTTGTAAAAAAAATAAATATCACCTGTGTTGACGCGGAAAACTGACACAAGCTGACAACCATGATAGCCAGCGAGGAGATAGCAGATTGTACCGCAGCGCGGCAGCACCGGCGACTTCGATCGGTTTTGAACAACTGAATATACATTGTTATGTAACTGTTTTTATAAAATAATTATATATTATATAATTATAACAAATGATACATGAAGTGCATACTGTACTGGCTCATTTCTGTCTGCACCGAGTACCCAGATTGGGCAGTTCCCCTCGTTTTTCGGTCAAGATCGAAGGTGAACGATTGGATTCGCTAGACGGGATCTGACTGACCCGTGAACTGGATCACTGTTCCTCATCTTTGAGGTGTTCTAGATCCACTGATCCGCATCTTAAAAATGACCCGATACGCCCGTCTCTATATGTGGGTTTGTGAGCTTGTAACACTCAACAGTCTCAACACTTCTTTGAATTAAGGGTCTAGGGTATAGCGCGCGAAATTGAGAATCCAAGAAAAGACGTATTCCCGTGTTAGCGAGGAGGCGTGGCCACCTGTTCCCTTCCTCCAATATGTGTGTCTAAGATGAGGGCAGATGAGTCCAGAAATCCAAAGGTAATGTCAAAAGGTCCAAAGGTAAGGTGCAAAGGTCACTATAAAAATGAATTTCGCACTTCCAAGCTCCTAAAGTTACCTTTAAATTTACAGCAATGACTCAAAGAGCAGATTGAAGAAGAAAGCTTGCGCTTGTGCAACTATTTAGCCTTTTTTTTTATATCGTGTTTGGTTGTTAAATTACAGGCATTTATAGAATGTATGATTTTGCATTGCTAGTTTTTGGACATTAAAAAACTTTTTTAAGAAAATCTAAAATAGTTGTCATTCATAAAGGTCTTAACTGTCGCCTTCTGAAATATTATATATGTAGTTTGAAAATAGAGTGTGTTATGCGAGAAATTGTGAGTCCGTGCTTTACATGTCAAATACGTATGTATAAATGTGTGTATCCAGGCCCCTTAATAGCAAGTTGACTTGACTACTGTTGTTCATCTCTATTCATAGAAATATGTTACACTTAACGAAAAATTCATTAAGTTGACATGATCTGTCTCGATCAGGTAGATATGCTTTCACCACTGCTTTCACATGCTCCTGAAAAGATAGTTGTTAATTTTTGTCGGGCGTCTGATAGTGACTGCAACACTGCGCCATCTGTTGTCTTAAACTGTAACGTGTCATGTGTCGAACTCGCTTCGTGCATAGCTACCTATAGCTGACGGTACTGAACTTTGGCTCTACCTTTCGCCTGAGTTGAGATTTGCATTAACAATTCACATTTACAATGTATTGTAAATGACACAACGTGACACTGGGTTCCCGATACTAGGACAATGGCAATAAAATTACGAGTACCAGAATGAACAATTTTGCAGGATGTGTAGCTTAAGTTCACTTAAAAATACACAAAGAATAGTTAAAATAAAGTTGGCAGTATCAAATGGCCGAATGAGTTTATCAATTGGAGATGAACCTCCTACCGGTCGACCACAAAGTGCGCGACCTGCCACAAAAATTACAGAAATAATTAACGCCTTGGTACAAAATAATCGACGGACTGACTTGCAAGCTTGAATATTGGACATAGTCAACTGTTTTATTAGGTAACGGTCATGTCACGTTGAAAACGCAGTCTCTCGACGATCGTCGAACCTAAGTAGCGTTGGGCGCGGTTAGTACTTGTTTGGGTGATCGCTTGTAAACACTGCGTGTCGTTAGCCTTTTTGTAATATTATTTTTTATTAGAGGTTTTTTTCCTCTGGGAGCCGTCAGGACTGAAGAGATTTATAGAGGTTGGTTTTTATAATCCTAAGTGCATCTTTAGTTAAATTTGTCAAGATAACGTCTGGCGGGACCATTAGTTCTTACCTGAAAAATTGATGAAATAAATACAAATTCAAAAAATAAATAATGATTTAAAGAACTAAAAATAAACTCAGTTTAAAAACCCAAAAAAGAACATGACTTTAAAGAACTTCGCACTAAAAAGTTAAAAATAATTTTTAAAATAAGCTCAAAACAACAGTGAACGAAAAATACTAGCATGCTTATTAAGAAAGCATCAGGTGCTCAATTTATGAATGATATGGCACAAATAGTGCACGCTTTTTTCACAATCATCCTAGTATTTTTCGTTCGTTGTTGTTTTAGGCTTATTTAAAAATAAACATTTTTAACTTTTTAGTGCGAGGGTCATTAAAAGCGTGTTTTTTTAGTATTTATAAAATAAACTTATTTTCAACATGTGTCATAAAATTGTTTTGCTTTGTCTACGCCCCTCAAAGTAGGAGAGCCCTTGGAGGAATTCTGGGGTTCCGCAGAGGTTGGAATTGGCCCCGGCACTATTTCTGCTTCACATCAATGATCTATCTACTGTCTATCACCAAAAACCCAATCGAAGTTTTATATTATGCGTAGACAGCTGAAAATGTCATACACTAATTTACCAAATACGTCCCCAAAGGCTAAACAAACACTGTCTGTCATAGCTCCAAATATTTTCAGTATCAAAACAAACACGACAGTCACAACCAATACATAAATGTGTAATTTGCATTTGAAACTGTAATTGCGTCTGTACTCCTCTTCAAACATCAAAATGCACCCCTTCTGTTTGGATTTGGGGGAGTGTTATTAAGTCAAGGAAATATCGGTTTGCAAACTCACCCCTTTATAATTGATATTGTCAGTGACACTCACCCCACTGTGCATGGGTGTCGTATATAGGGGATATTTTCTTCTACGGACGGGAAAATTGAAATATAATATTTCTTGAACTCTTAACTCTATCTATTTAGCAAAATTGTCGTAGAATATATTACTAAATTGGTTTGGTGCCAATGTATTATTGTGGCTCCAATTTATGAGACGCTCAGCTCAGCCGGGGGTTCTTCTATGCTGTGATCTCTCCACTGTCTTGTCCTTTGGTTTGACAGTTGGAGGTTAGGGTGGAAATAGGTACAAACAAGGAGTGAATTCTGAAATTTCCCCCAATCCTAAAATACTGAAATCAGTGGATCACCTAACGATTTATTATCGATTAAATATATACAAAATTGGCACTAAAGGTGCGAAGTACTCATCTGGAAGAAAGGAGAGTGCCCCTGTCTCTTACAAACTAGTATACGTCAGCCGGTTGCGACTGATAAAACCACACCTAAACGTTATCTAAACACACTATTGATTGATATACCATGATTGGGGCCCCGCTGTGTTACGTTGCTATTCCGCTACTATATCTGCATCTGGTAAGTATTCTTAATAATGGCAAGAGTTGAAAATAACTAAACTAATTCCTAATTTCATATGTTCTGCCAGTGAAGCATTAACAGGATCTACAACTTATGCTAACTCCCCCCTGTATTCCAAAGCACTATGTCCTGGGTCTTCTGGAAATACCTTATTAGCTGGCAGGCACTAAAGCGAGGAAACAAAGTATGCATTCAGTAATAGAGCTGTTCTGCAAGCGGACATGCAGCGAAGCAGTAGTGCTAGCAAGTACCAAGCAAATAATTAGAGATGACATGCAAGCGAAAGCGTTGGACAGTCCTTAGGGTTGGCAATTGGCGATGTGCTTCGACTCAGCCTAAGACTGGGTGATGGTTGAGCCTAAAAAGCCGATGGTGTTGGGTGGCTTTGGAGTATCTCCTTTGGAAGCTGTGTGATATGGATTTTATACGAATCCCACAGAAGTGGTTCTACAGACACCGTAAAAAGCAAAATCCAATTCTACACAGGATTTCTTCTCAATCAAATCCGCAAAATATGCGCAATGACCACTTGGTCCAAGTAAAACAGAGAAGTGAAAAGGAAATGGCTTTTTCCCATGAAAATCGGCGCCAAACTCGCCTGTTATATGGTAATGAACTATGGTGATTTAATTCTGTGGTTCGACCTTGGTGCAACTGTCTATGCAAGGTACAAAGCAACAGATGTCAATCAGAAACAAGACTAACCTCTTCTTCACCAACATGGACATGTAAACAAGAGTTTTGGGTTGATGGAATGCCATGGTAAGTTCATACGAGTTTAACTAAATGCAATATTGATATTTTTGTTCTTTCCAGATGACTGCAGCTATAGAAGACCGGAATGCTTTGTAAATACAAACTGGACTAGCATTGTACATACATTATGCTGAATAAATGGTCTTAAATACTATAAACGTATATGTGTGTTATTTACAATAAGCCTAAATCTGAGTATTTAATATACATATGTTACATATGTTACACTTTTAAACTACGTTATCAAAGATAATGCTGGGCGATATGGACCATTAACGCCCGTATGCACCGTAAGTCAGTTGCGCGATTAGTTACGTAAACTTGGATTAGATTATTTGTTTACTATGCACCGCAAACTGATAATTTTGACACTGTCACTGTCAAAACAATCTTGCGAACACAACCTTGCCGTATCTCCAATCTGGATTAGTTAATCTCTTGACGGTGCATGGCTAGATGCCAAAGATTAGCAAAACGTGATTAGGTAACTAGGATTAGAATCGCCAAACGGTGCATACGGGTGTAAATAACATTCAAGCAAATACGTACAAGATACATTTTTGACACGTAAGAAATATTGAAAAGAAAAATAACTATCTCTGAAATTGACTTACACCCGTATGCACCGTAAGTCAATTGCGCGATTAGTTACTTAAACCTGGATTAGATTACTTGTTTACTATGCACCGTAAACTGACAATTCTGACTCTGTCACTGTCAAAACAACCTTGCGAACACAACCTTGCCGTATCTCCAATCTGGATTGGTTAATCTTTTGACGGTGCATGGCAAGATGCCAAAGATTAGCAAAACGCGATTAGGTAACTAGGATTTGAATCGCCAAACGGTGCATACGGGTGTGAATGCTTCAAATATAAAGTCAGTTATTCTGTTCATTATACAAAATTCAAAAATGCAACTCATCGCTGCCCCACACTGACTCTAGCATAACAACATATACTGTAATCCAAGAACGAATTCTTAAATAATAGTGTATCGTGTATCGTGAAGCATGTTCCAATTATTAGTACTCTGTTCCTAATATTTATGTTCTTTATCTTTTTATAGCCACGCAGACTTAACGTGCCACTTCCAACTGCTTTCTCCCAAGCGTGCGGTTGGTGACCTCTCACTTTTCTGGCAGTGTGCAAATGGGGCCTGCTCCACTTAGATGCGCCCACACACATAAGAACTGTCATAAATGACATCTAAATTATTATTTGTCAAACAATTTTGTGGATTAAAAACCACTCCAGAAGTAGCAATTAAAATTAATGTGGCTTTACCTATTCGTCCGTAAAGCCGATGATGTCTTCCAGTCTAAATTCATTGCCCCAAAAGTGCTTTCAACCGACCACAATTCAGAAAGATATAACGTAGGGTGCTTACCAAAGATACCATAATAAGATAGAAGCATATTTATTAAACCAGTCTGAACATATACTGTCACTGTCATGTTTCTTAGGAAACTCACTTTGTTTCGAAGGTACAGGATAATAATTTTTGTTATTTTAAGGGCCGATTTTATCAACAGGCGCATTTGAACAAAGGCTTTGACCAATCCGAGCAGCCCATTCAAGAACATGCATCTGTCAAAGTACTCTGAAAACTATTGGTTTCTCTTGAAATTTACCTCAAAAAGGTTAAAAATGACATGCTCTATATATAATCGACCATTATGAACCATCTAGTATCTTTTCCAGTCTGATTTTCCGTCCTAAATGGGTGAAAAATTGCATTTTCTTGTTTAACAAAAAGTTTAACAATTGTTAATTTCAACCGATCAGAATCCGCAAAAACTGTAGATTTGATCGCTGGTTTTTTCTTCTGCTAAATGATGATGACAAAAAATTAGGGATTTGAATAATTTTTTTGTGATAAATGGAGAGATCAAATATAACTTTTACAACAAAACTGTTTTTGTTTTCTTTTTTTCGCAATAATTCGAAAGTTATATCAAAATAAAAATGGGTTTTTGAATCCAGAACCGAAAACACACCGACAGGTCCCGAACCCGTGTGACGTACTTCGTGAAAATGCGTGTAACAGTTGTAACTAAAATGTATATTTGTTGCAGCATAGGCGATGAAAGAAGTTTGCAGCTCGAAACGAAGTCAACGATCGAAATAAATATCTTTTTGAATGTTTGAAATTACATCACAGATCCCAGTAATAAAGTACCTAAACAAATATGTTCTGAGGCGACCTTTTTTCTGGTATGCTGGGTGGCCGAGTGGCATAGTAGTCGACATCCTATGACTTGGTATCGCTGGTGGTGTTGGTTCGAGACCCAGCCCGTGCGACTACTTTTTTATTTTTTTTTACATACTCATTGGAATGCTTTTTACTCATGTTGTATCATTTTTTTGTACCATCGACATAAATATGTTTTTGAATCAAATGTTATTAGATGTTTTACTAGTACAACAAAAATTACGAATAATTTTACTTTTTTGGAATAATTTCATTTTGATACCGCTATCATATTTCCAACTGTTTATAACAGTTTCAAACCGTGTGGGTGTGCGCAATAACAAAATTATCTGACGATTTCGTCACTGCGCCCACTCAAACGGTTTGAAACCGTTGGAAATCTGATGCTAGAACATAACCATTGACGGATAAACTTCACTTCCACTGACTGAATTCTTCACCGCCTCCGGTACTTAGCTTTTGCAATATGTCAAGTAAAATGTCTAACAAAATTTGATTAAAAAACATTTTTATGTCGATGATACAAAGAAATGTGTGTAACATGAGTAAAAACCACATCGATGAATATTTTGGATAAAAAAAATAAAAAAAAAATAGTTGCACGGGCTGGGTCTCGAACCAACACCACCAGCGATACCAAGTCATACGATGTCGACTACTATGCCACTCGGCCACCCAGCATGCTACAGAAAAAGTCGCCTCAGAACATATTTGTTTAGGTATTTTATTACTGGGATTTGTGATCTAATTTCAAACATTCAAAAAGATATTTATTTCGATCATAGACTTCGTCTCGAGCTGCAAACTTCGTTCATCGCCTATGTTGCAACAAATATACACTTGTTACAACAAAAGTTTTCTTATAAAGCTTATATACGATATGATGCAAAGTGTCATCCAGCTTTGACGTTTTGTTTTCAATATTGATAAAATACTATTGGACGATATTTATTAACCTAGCCCGCAATACCCAATAGAAAGCTTTTGCTAAATAACATCCAATAGAAAAGCTTTGTTAAATTCTTTGTTAAATATGCATGTTGATAAAATCGGCCCTAAAACTATTTATGTGGCCGAAATAGAAGTATGGCCTACTACACAGGGTTAAGCCAACACGAAAAACCTTTTTCAACCCCTTATTACCTTTCGCTAACTCGAAAGACCTTTTGCAATGCTTTGTCACCATCTAATTCTATCAACATTTGATCTCTAGGAGTGACAGCTTTACCCAAGAGTGGGCGAATGTAAAAATTGAGGAGACACACAGCTTAACGTGGGCTTCATTTGATCACCTGGTATATGTCGAATTTGTTAAGGCTGAGTAAATTTTGGCTTTTATGTATTCAATAGTTAAACTTTTATCACTAAAATCATCGATCTAGATTTGTAAGGCAAATGCCCAGGTGACTCACTCAGCTATGGATTTGCTGAATGCAACTTCTTACAAACTAAAAGCTAAATAGGTTTGTGTTAAGCAATATCCTAATCAGAAAATTTCTGATATAAAAATCTTCCAAAATATCCATCAATGTCTTTATGAAACAGGCGCATAGAAACAAAACGTAGCGGTGGATCTGCGCTATGCCCTTAAAAATCTACTACGGACACCCATGGTTTCAAATGAGGCTCACCCCTCAGTCATTTTTTATAAATATTATTGGATTATGCAAACTACACAGCAGCTTGCTGTAGATGGGTTTCAAATTATTGTCATTGTTTGTTTGGATCTTTTACGTTAGCACTCAAATGCGGAAGAGTTACAGATGGCTGAGGGACTTCTGAAGGGTTGATGTATACATAGCAATTCAATATGGTTTAGACAAGAATATAATTATTCTACAAGTTTATATAATTCGGTTCGTTAATTTGAAGAGGTGGTAGTAGAGGTGGTAAGCTAATAAATTGCCTATATAATATCATGTCCTATTCCTGAGTTTCTGAGATTTTCATTCAAATCCAGACCTCCAAACAGAAGCCCTAATTAAACAAAAATGTTTCGCCGGATTTTGGAATTTTTGAAATTATTCTTCAGAAAATATACTATTATGCCATTATAGACCAAAATGAAGCGAACATCTGTCAAACACTTTGCGAGGTAATTTAAAAATCAGCATGTTCAGAGAAGTAAATTCAAGAAACGTTACAAAAAAATTAATTTATCCTGAATAATCACCAAATAATTAATCGTGCACTATGAGTTAAAACTTGCCCATCTTTCTAGTTATCCATGAGTACCATATACGTATAAATGTGGTAAACACGAGCACTAAGATTGCATTTAAGCTCTAAAAGCGTAATGAATCTCCGAGAGTACAAAGTTTCAATAGACCGTTTGCAAAAACTTGTCATCGGATTTGACACCAAAGTTTAAGTTATCCGATCCCTTTTTATAACTATCATGATATAATCGCACATTATTCAGGTACCCATAGAAAATTAAAAAATCAAACCAAACTCTCTGTTGAAACTTTGTACTCTCCGAGATCTATTACGTTTATTGCCTGTGTTTTCCACATTTAGAAGTTTATGGTACCAATGAAAAACTAAAAAAATGGGCGTGTTTTTACAGCAAAGTGCACGGTTAATTATTTGGTGACTTTTTAAGATAAATTCATATCTTTGAGGCGTTTCTTGAATTCACTTTTCTACGCATTTTGACATCTCTCGAAGTGACATGATAACTTTATTTTAGTCGATAATGATGTAATAGCATACTTTCTAAGTAGGTACCAGTAAAATCCAAGATCCGACAATAAAATGTTGTTTTATTACGGTTTTCATCTTGAAAACTATTAGGAATTGAACATGGTCAATTTATTTGATTACTACCTCTACTTTCGCCTCCCCAAAGTAATGTATGGAATTACCAATCACCCTGTATTAGATAGATAGATAGATAGATAGATAGATAGATAGATAGATAGATAGATAGATAGATACTTTATTTCCTACAGGTTTACACCCAATTACAGGAAATGCTTAAGTAAGTTTCAAAGAAACAAAGTAAAATAGAGTGATAATAATGATAATAATAAACCAAATTAAGACAAAAAAGTAAATTAAAGGAAAAGGTAAATAAAGTTATTGCCTGCGCAAAGGCCAGCGATATCTTATATAAATCAAAAATAATCTAAATGTTATGCGTTAATCCTAGTACATGTTGCTTAATTTCACACCTTGATTGTGTTGTGTATATCGCACTGTCTGTTAATAAGTTCAAAATTCAAGCACATTAGTATTACTGGTCACTTTCTAAGAGTATTTGTATGTGGTAAATCATAGTAGAACAATCTCGAATGTCTTGAGTCTATACGTGGGACATGATAATAAACAAGGCTTAATAAGTATGGACAGTCAATTTCATCATTTAATAAACTGTGCAGAAAATATAATGTGCTTATTATTCTTCTCGTATTGAGTGAATTATATTGGTTTTGCTCTAGCAACGCTGAATAGTCACATCCTCTATCTGGATAAATACCATTTAATTTAAAAGATAACAGCTTGAGGTATTTGCGTTGTACACGTTCAATTGCATTTACGTACGTGGCATAAATCGGATACCAAATGATTGAGCAGTACTCTAATTTAGATTGCACACATGAAGCATAAAGAGTCCTTAGCACAGTTAAATTTTGAAATTCCTTTCCATTTCTTATTATAAAGCCTAGCATTCTATTCGCAGATGATACAATTTCGTTAATGTGAGAATGAAATGATAACTGCGAATCAAAAGTTGTGCCTAGATCTTTTATTTCACTTTGTCTGTCTAATAATTGAGAACCTATTGTGTACGATCAGTATAACACATGTTTCTTTCTGGAGTAAGTGACAACAACACACTTTTTAACATTTAAACATAGATGATTTTTGGCACACCATCTTTCAACTACCACAAGATTAAGTGGTAATGCACGGCAATCATTTTCACTATCAATAGTACGGAATAATTTTAGGTCATCAGCATAATAATTTATACCATACTTACCTGCGAAAAGCTAATGCTTTTCGCAGGTAAGTATGGTTGCTAAATCGTTGATGTAGAGTATAAAAAGTAATGGGCCCAAATTGGAACCCTGAGGAATCCCAGATGTTGGTGTAAATGGTTTTGATCGATAACCCTCATATTCCACAAACTGCTTTCTGTCAAACAAATAAGACAAATAATCTTAATAGAGACTGTGGAAACCCAAGATGATCAAGTTTAACTAATAGGATCCCCAAATCAACCTGGTCAAATGCTTTTTGAATATCTAAGTATATTACATCAGTCTGACCCCTACTATCTAAGCAACTACTTATGTTCTGAGAAAAACCTGCTAGATTTGTTGTACATGATCTTTTCTGTAAGAAGCCATGTTGCTCGTCATGTATTATTATAACGGTATTATTATGGAACATAGAAGAATGATTTCAACCATGACGGAAGTCAGTGTTTAATAAAGGTTATGTCATTTACCGACATGGTAGAAAAAATCTTTTACTATAACTGGAAAACGGCAAGTAACTGGTAGTTTCCAAGTATCAACATATGCTTACTTTCAATTTGGCTGCATAGGCAGCAGAAGACTACCACTTCACGTCAAGCATGGCTTATAAAAATGCTTCCCTGTCAAAGCCCTTTTCTCATGTAGTCTTAATTTCAGCTCAACATTTTCCCTTGGATTTCCCATCAAATTAATGAGGATTTCAGCCACAGATAAATGAGATACGTAATGCTGAAATCCACTCAACGCCCATCACATTTTCTGCCTGTTTCTTGCAATAACGACCGTCTAATCAATTACACATGTCATAAAAGCTCCAGACAGACATTCCAGGAAAAGGCTAGGAAAGGAAATAATTGGCCGACATCTCAATAACAGCTTTGGGAGCCTCCAGTGTTTGCTACAACATATATCTATTTTATTATCCCCATCAACCATGTGAGAAATGTTATTCATTGGAGCTGGGCATTTATCAATTAATCCAAAACGAGACGGAATGCAGTAACCAAAAAAACAGCTACTGGTTGTATTTTGTAATTTAGAAACAATAACTTGAAGCTTCGTAGAGGAATTCATGATAATATTAAAAGCTGTCAACCAACAGAAATAACTGTTTCGAGGGTAAATACCCCTACCGGCATTGAATTATTCTATTAGCTCGGATACTTCCTTTGGCGAAACATGAAGAAAGTTATACCATGTGGAAAATTATCCACTGAAAGTGAGGAAAAATTCTGAGCGCCAAACAAGGCGTAAAAATGGTGATTAAACCACAAGATCAACGTGCTCGGTCCAGCCCTACATTTACAGGGTGGGCCAATAGTGCGTGGACGGAAGATTGTGGGCTTACTAAAAAATTTTTCAAAAATCTGTCACTTGATTATGGTAGGGACCCTTAAGGGCTATTACGTAAAAAAACTTACATTTTTTTAAATGGAACCCCCTGTATATTATTGCACATTTGGATTCCTTGGTCAATTCTAGTGTGACTTTATGTATCATACATGGAACTTTAAATGAACCGTTTAGGCGCAAATCATCATTTTTGGTAAAAGTAGCTATCGGAAAAAAATTGAATATCGCAGCGGTTATAAAACTTAGGAAGGCCGTGACTTTTGTATTTGGAGAAATCAGTAGATTAATTAAGGAAACTTCAATCACAGATAACTTGATTTTTTCAAATAGGAATGCCTATTTTGGTTTAAAGAATCAAATGCAAAATTTGATTACCTTTCTAACGATACAGCATACTCGATATCAATCTTTTTCAGTTTTCATTTTATTTCAAATTTTCAGTCAAATCGGTGTTTTTCAATTTTCCTGCTTGCAAGCAACCTAGGCAGGCCATGAAAAATTAACAAAAGTTCGTTAATATGGAAGAAACCAACTGACTTAGTAGACAGATGCAAACGAACTAGAGTAGCGAGGCAAGATCATGAAAATTCCTTACAACACATCAGCTCTAACCGGATATAACAGCGGCAAGATATCTCATGTCAATGAGTAGCTGGGTATGACAGAAATGTTTGTTCTTTACAGCCTATTAGCTGTTGAGGTCTACTAGAGCTTGACAACTTTCCAAAACAATTAAAAATTTTGAAACAAAAGGAAAACTACCAGCGATTTTTGCTTACAGTCTAACATGTTTCGAGTGACATTTCACATTTAATGGGATAAAAAATTAGTCATTTCCGTTTAGTTAAGTCAAAAGTGAAGATATCTCTAACTGAAGCATTCTGAACCAATTGCTAGAAGTTTTTAATTATGGTATGTTGTAATTGTGTTTATTTCATGTAGTTTTCTACAAACTAAATTATGTTTTACAATTCAAACAGACTGCAATTCAAGTTTCATTTTCCGCTATTTTGCTAATAAGTAGAAGTACCTACTGAAGAATTTGAATTCCAGTCAGCGGTATAAATTACTTTTGACTTAGATATAGATAGACATAGATATTCTACTGCCAGCAACAATCACTAGTAGTTTTCCTTTGATTAAATATTTTCTTACTGACTTTGGAAATTGGCTAATAGCCTATACCGTGATCTCGGATTGATCAATTTATCTACTACGGTATCATTTTTGATGATACATAGGATCGTTTACTGCAAAAAGTTAGCAGAAAACTTGATCCAAATGAAAATAACACTAAAAAGAAAATTTTACTGTAATTTGAAATAGCTGCTGATGGCGTCACCTGTAGGGAACCAATGAGAAGCGTCCTTCCATGTTCCTTTCCCAGTAAATGATTTGCGACAATAGGTGCGTTCCTTTAACATCTGCACTTACTCAGATCACTTAAAAATCAGATGGCTCAGCTCAGTTGGAAACCTCAGTTGCTCAGATGAGTTAAAGGAACGTGTTTGTGCAGTTAAATGTCATTCCTCGAAATTTTGTAATATGCTACGGTTCTATAATCTGTCGATCCTTTCCATAACCTATTTTTTTTACGTTTTTGTAGCTCACCATACACTATTGACTATCGATACACCACTAAACCCGCTAAAATTCAAACTTACAAAAAATTCTAACCTTATTTATTGATTTATTTGACATTTAAATGATCTGAGACAACTGATCTACCTTTCGAGCTTGTGCAGATGGGCTTAAGTGGGGGTAAAATGTCTCAGATTCAGAAGACAAAAGGAACGTACATCGAAATGAGTCATGACGTCACAAGTGAGATTTATCAGATAAATCAGGTAAAAGGAAAGCGCCTAATGTGTCACTCTGAACAGTCTTCTTTTCTTTGCTAAGAACATAAAGTACACTCGATGTAGCACACATTTTTTTTTGACAGTTTACATGCTTGAAACGTCATACTGACTGAACGTTGTGCTGTACCAATAAGGGCTGTTCCAAATTACAGTTCTATCCCCGTCGCAGAACTGTTCTCATCATGCTCCGCCCATTTTGTGATTCTAGAGTCGATGATTGCCGTTTTTAGAACTGTAAAATGGGACGGTGATAGAATCGTAATTTGGAACAGCCCTATAGGTATCATAACCTGATAGTTAGAATGTCAACGTCGGTGGTCGTAGGCGAGGAAAGAGAGAAAATGCTATTGCTTTGTGCCACTAAGCTCTTATTGGTTCCCTACACGTGACGTCACGACCTGGGCGGGAAGTGTATGGATTCAAAAAATTCAATATTAAGAGCAATTTTTTTCGGTTATAAATACGATAGAAAAATTTTGTAAAATTATTTATGGCATCTATGTGGTGTCAGGGTTCGATTAAGCCAATAAACCAAAAATGTGTATAGGCCCATTATGACGGGCATTTCTCGACTTGGACCTACCTCATCTACCAATCGGACACGGCCTGTTAAAGTATGCTTCTCCAGTTTTCTACCCCTCAATCAGCAATGACGGTTCTTCGGAATAAACGTGCAATATTACAAAAGCCACCTTATCGCACGGTGTCGATCACTGATGACAAAACTCCAGCACAAGTGTCTCACTTAAATTTGCTTCGGAAAGATTTGAACTGTAGACAAGCTGCCGGTGAAAGAGACATTACCAAAAAATATTCTGGCCAGTTGATCTCAGATCAGAGCCAATAACATAAATAAAGGAAATATAAAATATGTTAGTGGTACGCCGCAAATTTTTTCGCTTCATAGAGGCAACGCAGAGTCAGCAAAAAACTGACCGAGAATGCTGTAGAATGGCGCTACTTCTACACTAATATCCAGTCAATCGGCTCTAAGATCGTCGAATTCATAGCATTTGCTGAAGAACACTCTCCATCACTCATATGATTGACCGAAACTTGCGCCTACGAAAAAGATGAAGAATTTTCTGGTTTCTCTATTACGGGCTTCTTTAGACACCTCCGTGGTACTGATATTTTGTTTTCTAAGGTTTCGAATGATAGTTTTAACTTAATTTTGGGCTGCGTTTACCGACCCCGTCTATGTCAGTTATGCAGTTATATCGAAGAACTGTCCACACAGACCAATAATCTGTAAAAAACCGGCGATATCAATCTGAATGAAACGGATTTTAGCCGGTCGGGCCGTGGTGGCATGTCCGATGGACGTGATTGCGTCCGTTAAACATGCGACTCAAGCTTGTTCAACGTCGGGCGGGCAGACTCTCTCTCTCACACACCTCCGGGTGTGCGAGTGATTCTGTCTAGAATAAAAAGACTACTGGTTGGTATTTATAACAGCAGTATTGCTGATACCCGCCAGGTTAAATAATTTATTAACACGGACGCTCTTCAGTCCTCATCTGCTCTGAAATGTAGGTCAGTAGTGCTTGGTACGTGCCCCATACCGCCTGAGGTTAGTGCAGGATTCCAGGCAACAGGAATATTCTTATCACCGCCGACATTGTGCATTCCCTTGGAGTCAAATTTTCTCCGGAACTTTGGCCATAAAGAAAACATTCCGAAACATCTTGGACTGCCGTCGCACTCTCCCCTTTCCTTCCGGGGGTCGTCCGCAGGCCTTTTAGCTGTTACGGAATTTTCTGAATATAATGAAGTTTGTCGCTGTTTTGTCCCGAGCGGCCTACTTTGAGCCACAGACCTTCAACTTCCTTACCTAGGGTGTGTCTAGAGAAGTTCTGAAAGTTTCCTGGGTACGATTACTTGAGAAAATTAAATAGATCCTCTTTATCTTCCTCCATTAAACTATACAGCGATTACCAAACTACTTTTGAACATGTTGTGACGTGCCAACCGTTACATGTAGGCGTATCTCTATATTTGTTCTTTTCTCTGGGAAGTTATGTCTCTCATCACTAACAAATTCTGTCTGGTTTTATGCTAACTTACCTGATGGCTACGTTTTATTTGTAACCAGTACTGTCCGATAGATGGCGCCTTTGTTTTAGCAAACGTACAGTGACTGTATGGAGACAGTGACGACAATAGGATGTCTTGTTTTTGATTGGTTCCTCCAGCTCCGCCATATTGAGGCAACTTCAACATTAGCAGCATACGGCAAAAGCTGAATTTTTACGAATTACAAGTTGAAACAAAATAATAATAATTATTAAATGATTATCAGAAGCAGCATACGATTATTTTCATCTTATATAAAAACAAAAAAAAAACGGTACCGGAACTAGCAATTTTCTATTTATGCGCCATTAAAATCCGCCTTCCATGTTCGCGTCCCTAATCGACCTATATGCGTAGTTCAGAAAAACCTTAATACAGGCAGTATGGCCTAGTGGTAGTAGATATGAGTTCTGTGCAGGAGGTTGCGAATTCGAGTCTGGCTAGGTCCTTTTGTTTTTCATTAGTTTATCTTCTATGACCCATAGGGTACATTTGACACTTTTCATGTTTTACAATTTTACGTTTCACATTTACATTAATCTTTCCTTAATTTTAATAACTATATTAAAACCACAACATTTTATGAAATTATAATGTGTCTTCTTTTCAACCTTACCCTAGATGACAGCTACATTTCTTTTATAGTATCCACTGTTACAGTTGCCTTGAATATTCAGTTAGCTCATCATCATCATAGTCATAATGTCTTAACAGACATGTTGTGAACTCGTAAAATGCATTAAGTCGGAGCTGGAGTATTGCCGATAAGAATATTATCAATAGTTTTGAGAACTGTAGCTCGCCATCGTTCGCGATTCACTGTCAGTTTAGTGGCGCTCTTGATACTCATATCCAGCAACTGTTTCGTCGTATCTACCCAGCGTGTAGGGGGACGGCCATGGCGCCGCCCACTCGGGGCACGACCCTGAACTGCAAGTTTCTCCATATTATCGCTTCTGTGTATATGTCCGAAGAATGTAAGCATTCTCGTCGACACAATGGAGGATAGTCTCTTTGGATTACCGAGCTCATCCAGTATGGAAACGTTAGTTCGATGGGCGGTATAAGGAAATCTCAGCATTCTCCTCTACGTCCACATTTCAAAAGCATCTATGCGAGCTCGATCTGCCTTTTTGACAGTCCAAGTTTCCGATGCATACAAAAATATGGAGAACACAAGAGACTGAACCAGCGACATTTGTGTAGCTTTAGTGATGTTATGGTCACGCCATATTTTAGTAAGCTTTGTCATGCCCACACGTGCCTGTTGAATGCGCTGTCGAATCTTATTTTCACAGCTACTCGAATTGTCGTTCAAAGAACCGAGGTACACAAAACTTTGAACTACTTCACAACGGCCAATTGACTTCATTTCTCGATGATTATCATGCTCGCTATCTACGATCATAACCTTGGTCTTATTGTAGTTAATACCAAGACCACACGCTGCACTATGTTGCTTTAAGATGTTTAGTAGAGGTACTACTTCTTCCTGAGAAGCAGCAATAAGGGTTGTACCGTCAGCAAATCTTAAGTTGGATATTTTGCTTCCGCCAATAGTTATACCGCCATTCCATTTGTCTAATACCTTTTTTTTTTTTTTTTTTTTTTTTTTTTTTTTTTTTTTTTTTTTTTTTATTATAGAGGGTTTAGGAAATCGGCTTGATCGCAAGGACAGAAAACACTCGCACACCCGGAAGTGTGAGAGAGAGTCTGCCCGCCCGACGTTGAACCAGCTTGAGTCCTCTGATCACATGTCCAATGGACGCAACCACGTCCATCCGACATGTCATCACGGCCCGACCGGCTAAAACCCGTTCCCTCTTCCTTACCTCTGATGTTATATCTCCATCTGCACCGGGCATCATCGTGAACGATATTCTTCGCAGTGCAAGATGAGGCAATGATTAAAATACATTTATGAATAACTTCCAGTCCTCATTTATCCTTGAAGCCGCTCCTCTTTCTCCTTTACAGAGAGTATTTTATTGACCATCTCATGTATGGTGTTCCATGCCTCTACGCTGGACAACATAAGCGGGACCATAGTCTCTGGAGTCAGCTCCCCATCCAGTTTTTGACTTGCCTCCTGTCTGTACGCCCCCCATCGATCGCACAGAAACAGGGCATGCTCGGCCGTATCTTCCGCCTCGCAGTGCAAGCATCTTTCGTCCATCACCCGTCCTATCCGTTTCCTATACACTCGAAAAGGCCCGTGCCCAGACAGCGCCTGCGTTAGGAAATAGGACGTCTGCCGATGACTGCATTCCGCCCATTCTTTTATCGACGGTATTAGTCGTTTCGTCCACTGCCCAACATCAGTGGTCTCGTTCCATATGCTTTGCCACTTACTTGCTGTCAGCCTTTTAGCTTCAGCGCGGCTTATAGCATTGCCTACTTGACCATGGCGGATCAGTGTCCTCTCTTCGGCCAGCAAGTATAATGGTGGTATCGCCGTTATAACTTGCAAGGCTCTTGTGGATACCGTGCGATAAGCACTGGCCACCCTCAGCAGAGACTTTCTTTGCAAGCTGTCTAAGACCTTCTGATACCTTTTCCTTTTCGTGGCTTTACACCACACAGGAGCTCCGTATAGGACGACCGACTGTACAACCTGGCACAGTAGTGCCCTTTTGTTGCTACTGGGCCCTCCTACATTTGGCATCAGTCGCGAAAGTATTGCCGCCTTCTTCTCAGCCTTTGTCACTACTCGTTTAAGGTGTTCTCCATAACACCTCTCGTTATCCAGTGTGACTCCAAGGTACACTATGGACTTGCTTGGTGTGACCTGCACCCCCTTTAGTTGGAACACCACGTTAGCTCTCTTGCTCCTTGGGCCGCGCATTATAACTGCCTCCGTTTTCTCAGGAGCCAACTTAAGCTTGTGATCGCACATCCATCTGTCAATCTTGCACAGCGATGCATTGGCTTTATGAACCAGCTCTGCCTGTTCATTTGCCACGATAACAAGTGCCAGATCGTCGTAGTAGGTCGTGGACAAACCTCCGCCAAAGCCTCCGTCACAGGATTGGGGCTGCGCCTGCCTCCTGTGGGGGAAACTTTGCCGCTGGATTTGTCTAATACCTGTCTCAACACAAATTTAGAGTAAATGTTAAATAACATCGGAGATAATACACATCCCTGACGAACTCTTTTTCTGGTTGCAGTTTGACTAGACAGGTTACTATCAATTATCAATTCTTACACGAGCCGAATTAGACTCGTGGAGTTGCTGTATGAGAAACACTAGGTGATGAGGAACTCCCATAGAGTTGAGGATTTCCCACAGTTTATGCCACTTTACGTTATGAAACGCCTTAGAATAGTCCACGAAACAGATAAAAACTGGAAAATTCAGTTAGCTAGTGTCTGTTGATAGTGCCGACAAAATTGAAAGTATTGCCTTGGCACCTTTCCATGCACCAAACCGTCTAGTTTAGTAATGCTGAGGTAACTCTTACACTCCTACTGTGTTTGGCTGGTTGAGGATGTGACTTTTGAAGTTACGTAGCATTATAAGGTAACACTATAGATAGTATAGTAGTGCAAACAGCATAAGTTTTTTATAACTCACGCTTCAGTCACCCAATACAGTTTACATATCCCACTTTATGCGGGCGCTTCATGATTTTCAAAATGACCTAATAATATATACGGACGGTTCGAAAACTCAAAATGGTGCTGGAGCAGCAATTGTACCAGGAAATAGAGAATTTACATGGACGATCGATAAAACAGCAAGTATATTTACTGCTGAATCGTTCGCAATTTGGCAGGCACTACTCTTCTTCGGATTCTCCAGTAAAGAAAGATGCATCATAGCTACTGACTCCCTCAGTGTGTTACATGCAACCATGAACAGATTTACTAAAGATCCATGTATTCAGAGGATCATAGAGCAGTGTGTCTCGCTACAATCAAGGAATAAGCAAGTCCATTTCATCTGGGTACCAAGTCATAAAGGCATATCAGGGAATGAGAGGGCAGTCCTGCTTGCCAGACAAGCATCTGAGTGTAGAACTGTTGATGAGGGTATACCAATTCCACTGTACGAAAAAATCAAAGCCATCAAACTAGCGACTGAGCAGATCTGGCAGAATGAATGGAATCAGTATGGTGGCCACCTGAAGCAAATTAAAACTCAGGTAGCCAAATGCGGGTATCCTAAAAACCTGACTAGACACGAGCAAGTTCTTTTATGTAGATTGAGGATCGGACATACAAACTTGACTCATCTATATATCCTCAGTGGCGATGAAGCACCAAATTGTGAGACATGTGGAGAACGTTTAACCGTTAAACATATTATTCGTAGCATAGTTGGTAACGCGCTGGCCTAGAATGCCGGAGACGCTGGTTCGAATCCAGCTGGTACCCTTCGTTTTTACGATTTTTCTGTGAACCAAATGATTGGAATCATCTCCCCCTTGCAGAGTAAGCAAGCACCGTTGATTCTAGTAAAAGCGTGTTCAAAAAATATCTCAGAAATGTGATGCTACCAGTTTAGTTACAGCCAATTTACAACTTCTGTTAACTAACCTATCTAAAGTTGTTTAAAAAATTATTTATCAGAAGCTTGAGCCGACTTACCTTAACCAATATTTACAAGCCACTGAAAGAAAAATATAAATGAATTCTGAGAGAGCAGCAGATCTTCGCGAAAGTGCATTAAATACATTCTAGTTTGCTGCTACAACACCTATGATCGCATCAAAAAATGCAGGTTCCCATTTATTGATGCATAGCGGGTATCCAATTTTTTCCAACATAGCAACAACTCCAATTTGTAGGCCTGAGAAGAATGCTAAATTAGTTTGGAAATAAGAAGAACCTTGATGACGATTCAAGAATAACAATTTGCCACCAAATTCAATGGAGGACTTGTTTGAGAAAAGTTTGTAATTGAAACTTCGGCTGCTTGCTTTTTAATAAAACGAAAAGCCGTGCTGAATTCCAAGTTTCTACAGTAATGGCATATACACGGTGACCCAGTGAACACGGATTGTGGGGCTCCATAGACACCAAATTTATTCTGATGGGAATACGTAGTAGGTTACACCAGGTTTGCAAACTTCCTTAATAAAAAGAGAAAATGGGAAAGAATAACTGGTGGCTGTTTTTCAAAGTAATCTTCCCTAATATCGATATACAGGGTAAGCTTTTAGAACCGGTTCGGTCAATAACTCCACTACTGTAGAAGATAGCGAAAAAAGTTGTATACGAAAGTTGTAGCCACGGATATGCTCCTTGCTCAAAAAATATTTTGATTTATACAGAGTGATCCACAACTACGTGGTGATGCAAACATACATATTTTTTAAAATGAGACACCGTACATATTATTCAATATTCAAATTCTACTAATGATTTCCGTTCTTCCAGTATAGGGTGTTGTTACATTATACAGGGTATTTCAAAAGTTATGACCATTTTTATATCCAAATCGCTGTCAAATAAACGTACTGTATATCAAAAGGTGATAGATCAAAAATCACGGATACACACGGATAAATAAAAAATATTCTCTAGTTTTAAAATCGGCTATAAAAACCCCGCGACTCGTATGCGTATACAGGTTGATGTAGAGTGCAAAATCTAGATTTTCTCTCTTTTTTTAAATTTAACTACCGATATTTTATTATACCAAAGAATTGATTTTAATATGCTCTTTCATCTTTGTATAGCACTTGTTATGGCTGCGTTCATTAGTTTTTGAGATAATTCGATTTTTCTACAAATTTTAAATATATTTTCTATTTGTTTACCATAATTTATTTATTTTGAGAAAATACTACCAAACTTTATTTTGCTTAACAAGCAGCTAAAATATAAGGCCATAATGGTACTTGATCAAGTCAAAACACTAAATTAACGAGATATTATAGGTAAAGTGTGCTGAGGAAACAATTGTATAGACGTCATGCATAGTGGTCAAGCAGATCTATCAAGTAGGCAATGAAATATTAAACGACACAGTCCAAATGAAACAATTCTTCAATCTTTCAAACGCATTAGTTTTAGAATGCCTCCGTTCTGGATATTGCTGTTCATAGTTGATATATTCTAGAGGCAAGTAGGCAATTTCTCAAAGATTCTCCTAAATACCCTCAATGGAAAAATTAATTTTTAAAGCTCGTTTTTTGTACAGCACGGAATTATTGAACATGTTATGAAAACTGCCAATTTTTCAAAACCTACCTGATAAATCTGCTTGATAATTATGCATTACGTATACAAAATTGTTTCCTCAGCATACTTGACTTTATTATATCGATGATTCATGGTTTTGGCTTCTTCAAATACTATCATGACCTTATAATTTGGTTGTTCGTTTAATAGATAACGAATTTGATAGTAATTTCTCTAAATGAATAAATTTCTGTACACAAATAGAAGCTATATTTTAAATTTACCTAAAAATCGAAATATCTCGGAATCTGATGGACATAGGTACAACAAGTGACATACAAAGATGAAAGAGCACATTAAAGCCAAATCTTCGGTATAATAAAATATTGGAGGTTATATTTAAAAAAAAGAGAATATTTAGATTTTGCGTTCTACATCACCCCGTATACGAATATGCGTCGCGGGCTTTTTTATAGCCGATTTTGAAACTAGAGGATATTTTTCATCTTTCCATGTAAAAAAACTAATTTTTGATTCATTACTTTTTGATATACAGTACGTTCATTTGACAGCGATTTGGATATAAAAATGGTCATAACTTTTGAAGTACCCTGAATAATGTTATAATGCCTTATATCGTGAGAAGAGAAATTATTAGTAGAATCTAAAAATGAGATAATATATAGTGTGTCATTTAAAAATATACATGTTTGCATCGCCACGTAGCTATAGATCATGTATAAATCAAAATATTTTCTGAGCAAGGAGCATATCCGTGGCTACAACTTTTATGTATAACTTTTCTCGCTATCTTCTACAGTAGTGGAGTTATTGACCGAGCCGGTACTAAAAACTCACCCTGTATCTATCCATTTTGTAAAGCCAGTCTTTGAGACAGGAATGACGCTGCTCTTGAGTCACTTCATAAACCAAGTTTTCCATCACTACAACACTACAACAGCATTAGTTGCATTTGAAACCATTCACGATGCATTTTATCCTTCTACTTTGGGAATAAAAGTCGAAGTCACATGGTAATAAGTCGGGGCTGTGAGGTGGATGCCCAAGTAATTTTACTTTTGGCTCTTCCAAAAGCGTTGTGTTTGCTGTACTGTATGGGATGCACCATTATCGTGATGCAAAACAATAGTTGTTTTCGCGGAGTTTATCCCAAACATATTCAAAACGTTAGCGCATGCGCAGTTATAAAGTTGTTGTTCTTGGTGAAAAAAATTCTAATTCTGGGTGAAAAATGCCATTTTTGCGGAGCATGCCTCTTGACATTTCAACTTATCTGTTACGTGTTCAGCAGATTCTGGATCCAAGGCGGGGATGTTCAATTCTGATTTCGATTTTCGAGATGATATGCTTCTTGGGCGTTTTATGATACCACATAACGAAAGTCATCGTCACTCATTTCCGTCGGGTTTTAAAACTGAAAAATTTGTTGTAATCATAATAGACTGAACTGTGGAGGAAAAACCTAGCAGCATAATACATTTTTTAAGTACATCCAAACATTGCCTTGTCTATTACAGAAACGCAGGGAGTGCTACTTTATATCATTCTGTATCGTATAACCCGGTAGGTAATTGATCTTAATGAAATTAAATTATTCCTTTGGCGAGGATGGAAAACTCGCAGAAATAATAAAAAACTGAAAGTGTTTTCCACATTTTTATAGGGAGTAAAATTGGGGTAATTTGAGGGTGGGGGCATTGTGAGAGTGAAAAATTTGTTGTACTCATAGTGGGCTTTTCGTTGTCCCGCAAAGAAAAGACGTAATGTACCGTTTAGCTCATAGCTTCATCCGAATGCCTTAGACAAAAAAGAAATTGTCAAATAATAATATTTTTATAGATAATTCTGTGACAAAATTAGAACGTGTGTAGCTCATCACTAAACCGATAGCAATAAAATTTCTAAACCGTACCGTGGGCCGTGGTCGACATCGATAAAATTTTATGGTTTTTGAAAACTGTTGATGGTGGTGAAACTAAATCAAAAAAAGAAACAGTACAATATAAGAACCATTTAAAATATGTTTTTGGGTACTCTAGGGAACTGTGATCGTTTTCTATTTGTTTTTTTTTTTGAGTGGTTAAGATGGACCGAGGTAGGTTGGGGTCATATATAGGGTAGTTGGGAAACCCCGAAACATTTGATTGCCCTTTGATTCGTCTACAGACGTTGATACATGCTGAGATTCCTTAATCGGCTCAAGGTTCCATGAAGCTGGCATCAGTTGCATAACTTCCTACTGCAATCGAAACCTCTAGAGATGCCTGCATTGACTTGACATTTTATGTAGGTTTCATGCAACACAAGAATAGTAGGGCAAAGTTGAATAAATATCGTCTTTTCAGCGACGCAATACTATACATGTTGAAACCTGCATCAGCGTCACCGACTCGGCGTCGTGGCTCATTGACCAAAATGGGATTCTAGACTCTGCGTTGTTGCAAGCCGCAACTGATGCCAAATACGTGATTCAGTACTACACACGCTGCTACTTGCATCATGAAATGTAGGAGTCGATTCCTGCATCACAGCATACATCAACGTCTGTAGGCCGCTTAGTATTCTTGTGTTGCATGAAACGTGGATTGAAAATATCAAGTCGATTCAGGCATTGCAATAGGTTTTGATTTGAGTAGGAACTTGTGCAACTGATGCCACTTTCATGAAACCTTGAGCCCATTCAGGAAAAAAACTATGTCCTCCTAGTTCCTACGGAGAGAGATGCAACTAATTACGAGAGATTTTGTGTTGGATGCTTTTTTGCTAGCAGGCGGTCGATGCTTTGGTTGCAAGTGGACCTCAGACGATAGCTTCATGCTATGGAAAACTAGTTAACTAGTATCAGCATTATGTGTGGGAAGTACAGAAGTCAATCAACTTGACTTCATTTTTTGTAAATCGGAGTAACTTGATTAACCTTAAGGTGCAACAAGTTGTAAAACAGTGCGTTTTAAAACAGTGTTTTTGTGTTTTGAAAGTTGTAGATTCTAATGATTTTTTTTAAACTGTTCTATTTTAATTTTCGTATTTTGGAACCATATGTTATCATTGATTTGAAACATGTTTTAAAACGCTATGTTTCAATAGACTTACCTTGAAACGAAAGTTTGTGAAACTTGTTGCTTAGTACAAATGCACCTTTAAATGCCTCAGAATAAACTGCTTTTGAAAAGCATAAATTGATAAATCGGCAAGTAGTTTAACTAGTGATTCTACATCAGGTTGGTTTCATGACATAGCTGTTAAGGCCATAAATTTCTAACGCACTCGAATCTTTTAGAGATTCGATAAAAAATCGCGCAGATATCACACGTTCTCTTAGACAACAGACCTGAGCAGTGTACGATGTTAGTAGAGGTAACGGAAATCAAACAAAAAGGACGCGGTAGCTGAAAGCATCTTTGTAGAAAGTTTAACAAATATACCGGACAATAGTTCTTTTGTTGAGGATTCTCTCTCGCTTTTTCCACATACGTACGTCTATTGTGCTTGATACCGCACAGGATCCGATTTGCTTTTGTTTTTAGCCTGGAGGCATTCTTCCGCCATTGGAGTGCAGTCTCCGGTAGTTTTTACGCAGCTGTAAAAATCTTTTTGAGAAAATCTCATTTTTCTTGTTCTACAGCCATGCCGGTGCTCAGTTGAAAACTTTTCAAGCAAGGATTTATCGAAAATCACTGATTAGTAGAAAAAACGCCAAGACACGTCAAAGGATTTCTCAAGAGGCCGGGAGACAACTTTTTAACCAAAAACTACTTACCTACCTTGTGCCTCCTGCCCTCCAGGATTATTCCTTTAGAAATTTTAAATGACTCAGGGTATCGACTAATGGCTTGTTTCAACGGTATGTCGAAATCCTTTATTTTGGCGCTTGATCAAAATAAAAAAATGAAGTCAAGTTGATTGACTCAGTACTTCCCACACATTACGGTGATACCAGTTTATTATTTTCCATAGCATAATCTGAGATCCCCTTGCAACCAAATCATCGCCAGACCCCTCCCCAAAAAAATTGTCTAATGCCGCTAGATCTTTCCCTCACAGGTCAATGGACAGCCTATTATCAATACTACAAACTTTTCACGTGTTGCTGCCCCCATCAAAAAAAAGTAGATAATGATCAGGAACCCCTAAAACATCTAAAAACGAAGTTTGAGCTGTTTTCATATTTTTAGTTTTTTTATTAGGTATTGCTACGCTGCCATTGACACGATTTCTAACAAACATACGCGTTTTTCATCCTCACCAGATTAATAATACTGTGTCAAAATTTCGTTAGAATCAATTTAATAGTTTCCACGTTACTAAATACAAAACGATCTATAGCAATAAATACTCCTATGTCTACAGAAAAAGTCCCTTTGTTTCGGTAATAGGCAAGGCAATGTTTGGATGGACCTATAGAGGTAATTTATGTATGTCACTAGGTCTTCCTTCACAGGTCAGTGGACAGCCTGTTATGAATACAACAAATTTTTCAACCCCTCACCCCCCAACCACCCCAATTTCACCCCCACTCAAAAAAACGCAAAAAAATGATCAGAATCCTCTGAAATTTTTCCGTTTTTTGCTAATACTTCACCGCCCATCCACCGATTCTCAAAATTATAGCAGCTACTACGACTCAACAACATATTACTGCCCAAATTTCATCAGAATTTATGCACGAGGCTATAAAAACGCTAACAAGCAGACAGACAGACAGAGAGACAGACCGACTGACGGACCGACGGAAGTGACGTGACATAGGTTTTGGTTATGTAGGTATCATAAAACGCCCAAAAAGCGAAAATTTTTGCCATTACAATACTCCCCTGACCTAGCGGTGTGGGAAGTAGAAGGTCATCTTGTGCGCTGTTTCTTCAGAGTTTTCTCTTGTAACCATTACAACAAACATCTGAGAAAGCAGAACTGCATCGCTTTCCCCTTTTGTGATACATCTTCGAAATTGATATTTTGTGCCAATAGAAATCATCTTCTTCTGCTTAGCCAATACTTGTTAGCTTGGCAACAAGTTCTAACATCAATCGTAATCAAGACTTCACAGACTTTACGGTCCCAAAAAATTATTAGAAACCGTTTTATCTCAAAATATGTCAGTTCTCTAGAAATAAAATAAATTGAATGCAACTTATCTTTTACAGTAACATTCTTAAGCATTACAACGCAACCCACTCGAGATTTCCTTGTTTGCAATAAACAGTAAAGTTTGTTTACAAAAACTTCAGGACACATTTTCGTTGGCTTCTATGAACGAAATACTGTCCCCATTTGTTAATACATCATATATTCTGTTTTATGTAATATGTGTGTGTTTATATACAGCGTGTCCCTGAAGTTCCTTGACACGTTATGTTCTCGCAACAAAAAAATTTTCAAACGAAAACTGAGTGGAATTTTTGAAAGTAATGTAGGGTCCAACATACCATGCTTTTAAAATATTTTTTTGTACTTTAACCTTTAAAACTCATCCTCAACTTTTGTTTTTCAAAAGCACCAAATAGCTTTTTCTACGCAAATTAAGTCCTTGTATTATTTAAAATCTTGCAGTACCTTTGATTTTATACGCAAACTTATTTTTTCGTAAAATCATAAGCATAACATAGGTAAAATAAGAATTTGATTGACACAAAAAGCGGGTGACCTACAATACATGCTTTTGAAAACAAATGTCTTTTTTATGCTTTTTTATAACGAAACTATTACGCTTCAAACAAATGCTCATCTTATTTATCTTATGTTAATGACTACCAAAAAAAATTGGCTTATATATGAGGTCAAGTCAATACAAGATATTAAATAAAATTATGACTTCATAGGAAAAGCTGTGGGGTGCTATTTGGCAAAAAATTTAGGAGGTAAGTTTTAGGGGTTGAAGTTGAGAAAAAACGTTCCGAAAGCATGGTACTATAGGGCATTCGGTACCCTTGAAAGACCCACTTAGTTTTCCTTTCTATCTGTTTTCCTTACGAAAATGTTACGTCTCAAACAAATCCTTATTTTATTTACTTTATGCTCATGATTTTACGAAAAAATAGGTTTTTGTACAAAATCAGAGGTACTACAAAATTTTAAATAAGGTAAGGATTTAATTTGTGTATTAGGTGCTATTTTTTGTTACGAGAATGTCACGTGTAAAGGAACTTCAGGAACACATAGTATACTAATGTATATTTATATAAATATTTGGCGCCAAAATAACTCTCCTATGCACGCTGATATTTTAGAATATGTATTTTAGAATATGTACGTTTAGGTTTCATTAGCCATATTTGTACAAATCAATGTAATATCTCACTACTTCTATTATAGTTAGTTTTTGAACTTATATACAGGGTGTCCCACGATGATTAAGACAAGCAATATATTAGAACGGGGCAGTAGTAGAGAATTATAATTTTTGGGGTGTACGTGACCAAAAACAGATGCCTCATTGGGTAACACAACGACAAGAAGGGACACAAAGTTATATCCCCAAAATTATAACTCTCTACTACTACCCAGTTCGGATATATTACTTGTCTTAATCGTCGTGGGACACCCTGTATATAGACTTCTCTACTTTGGATCAAAAATACGTTTTTGAAAAAAATGTGGTAAATAGAAAGATCATAAAACAGGCAGGTTTTATAACAAGACTATTTTGTTTGTCTCGCGATAATTTGATATTATGGAAGTGGTACCATTCTTTAAGTACCTGTAGCTCTTGAATTAATCACTTTAAACCCCAAGTGTGCTAGTTCGTTGGAATTGTTTAATCAGGAGAAACACAAAAAGTCGCAAATATACAGGATGCCCCATTAAAAATTTTGAACTGGACGTCACGTGATCAAAAACATATACCTCATTGGGTGACACAATAACAAGAAAAGATAAGTACTACTGCCCAGTTCCGATATATTGCTTGTCTTAATCGTCGTGGGACACCCTGTATATAAATCCGCGCCCACGGATATACCTTTTGCTGAATTCCAGCGTTCGTTTTTTTCTTTGTCGTTATTAATTTTTTTTGTCATCATTTTGTAACTTTACATTTATTATTGTTAAACTCTGTGATAATATTTGTGAATGTGGCATTCCACTGTGGCAGTCTCTGACTGCATTCGAGGAATATACACTTGTGACATTTTTGTATATGAAGCTAGAAGTGGTTTGAAATGGCCGAAGTATAAAAGGCTAGGCGGGATACCGAATAGGAGATTCAGGAAATGCAGTATCGGATTTGCTAATCCCGTATTCTGAATCCCAGCCTGAAAGAGGTTTAACTCTGATGCTACAACGCAACAGACCTTCTGTGCCCTTTCTACCCCGCCACTGTATAGACATCTAGGTAAGCCACCCCATTCTCGCGCTGATCGTTTTTCGTTTGTCGGACCTTGCTCGAGGAAAGGATTTGAATGTTGATTCTCCTTTAAGCGCAACTTGTATGTTGCTCGTAATGCGGTTTGATGTTTCACAATGCCATTTTCCTTTGGGCATATCCTATCCATGTCCCGTTACAGAAACAACGTATTATTTGCGGTTCCCAATGAAGCGGACGTAACATGGTCTTATCCAGCAACCGTTGGGCAGAATGGCAGATAGTTTTCGGTATTGCAAGAAATAAACTCTATAGATAAATGTAAGAAGTCATCGCCACGTTTTATTAAAAAAGGTCATATCTGAAGACAGAGCTGGAAAATCTTGGGCATGTCCACAAAGAGGAAGAGGTTGAGAAGAAGAAACGTTGAAGGAGGGTGACCCGAGCGATGCATATTTCTGCTAATTGGCGTCGTCATGCCCTAATGGAAGTTATAAGCCCCCATCTAGAAGAGGTGAGATAACATTTGGTTTCGGGTGTATCCTGAGGGATCTAGGATGGAAAGGAAAACAGTCAGAACCATGGGCGCCACCAGAAAAAAAGCCAGGGGGGCAAAAAAGATCCAGGGGGGGCAAAAAGAATATTTCTTGTCATGAATTTTTTTGTATTCAAACAAAAAATAGCATAGAACATATGTAAAATAGAAGAGGTAAACATCTTAAAAAACAGAAATGCATGAACAATAGGATTGTACCCATAGTCAGTACAGTATCTAAATTTAAAACAATAAAAGAACAAAAATACAGAACAACAGAGAAAAAAATAATAAAACAACAACAAAAATTACATCTGAAAAAATAACTAACTATAAAACATAAATCTGCATTTTGTATTCACTGTTAGAAAAAAAGGCTAGAGAAGTTATTCGAAATCGAACTTTAGCTTCCTTCGGTCTTGAGCAAATCTGTTGATTACTGTTTTTATGAATTACTTTTTATCACAGTCAATTTTTTTCTGTGAACGCTTAGCATACATAAACTAGTCAATCGGTTTTTTGCTCATTGATAACCTCAACCAAGTCTTAGGTGGCAAAGAGAGGAAAATTTTAATTGCGTTCGCTGGAGGAGAAGAAAGTAACAGTTTTCATGTATGTATGTTAGATTTGATTTGCCAGGGGGCCCCCTTGGCGGCGGCCATGGTAAGAACCTACCGACAAAAGCCAGCCAGCACATTTGTGGCTACGACCAACAGATCTCTAGTTCCAAGACAACAGTTAACGTCGCCACGGATGCCAGAAATAGCCTTCTGCTGAAGAACTTCTAAAGCCCCCAAGAAGAGAAGACTATAAAGAAGGATAGTCGTGCGGATACCAAAATGTACAGAAGTGGAAATCGAGGGAATGTCAGCAGAGAGCAGGAAGTTATAACTTGCAACTTCCATTTGGGCCTTATGAAGCCAATTAGCAGAAATACGCTTCCTATAATAATTTTCTGCTCCTCAATGTCTTTCTGCCTGTGGATATGCCCACTATTTTCCACTTCTGTACATTTTGGTTTCCGCACGACTGTCCTTTATATCTGAAGACCAGTTTAGACTACACCACTTCTTAAACAAGGTTTGGTTCAACTTCATGTACAAGAATTAGAACGAAAAAATATTTTGATAGAACCTACATTACATTAACACAATTTTTGTTTAATAAATGGTTCAGGATTCTGCATAGGTATAAAGAACGTGTTGTAAACAGTCATGTTTCAGATGTCATAATTGTCAATGTCGACAACCGTGCTGTATCTAGGTATATGCGTATACTGATGAATTTATTGTAACTAAAGGCGGGTGCATCAAACTTTTCCTTTGACGCAATTTAACCGTAAATTAGCGTTTGTGTTAATTCTAAAGTTGAACCTACCTTCAGTAATGACATTGTTCATGAAACAGCTTTGAATTTGACTTACGAATTGGAGAATTAAGGATTGACCTTGAAAAGATAATTAACTTCCAACTTTACCTTAAAGGGGTGATACACGTACGAGCAAGTACGCGTACTTATGGCTCGACGACGTTTTTCACCTGTGTGTCACCGTAAGTACGCGTACTTTAAAACAGTCGCGCAAACCGCCGGCGATCCAACTGGTTTGAAATCTTGCTCGTAGCTTGTCTCGGCTCGTACTTCGAGCAGCGAGCCTCCACTTTGTTTCGGCAGGCCATCGATGCGCAACGCTTGTTGTGTTTGGCGTTTGTGAAAAGTTTTGTTTATTTAAGAAAATTATCAAAATGAGTGACTTCAGCTTCACGTGTGTCACCGCGTCGAGCCGAGTAAGTTCGCGAACTTAAAAACCGCGTACTTAAAGTTCGTACGTGTGTCACCCCTTTTACGGCAAAAGATAAATCTCAATCTTAGGATTGTCTGAGCATGCGCGTAACGCACAGAACATAAAATTAAGATGAGGCAACCACTCTTGAGATCAACTTACCCTTTTCATTAGTCTTCATTTTTGGTCCTAGTTCTAAAAACAAGTTTCGCCTTTCGCAAACACTATAACCGCCAACGCTCCATTTCTTGAAAATATAACCTTAACATCAAAACAGACCGTTGAAAACAGACTTGTGAAACGTCACATCTGTCATCCTTAACGCCAAATTCAAGTTTCATGAACGTCGATTCTCTTACGGCTAAAGTTAAGGATGAAGTTAATGCTAACGCTCAATTTACGGCTAAGTTAAAGCAAAGGAACCCGCCTTAATATATCGTAAAAACTGAACCGTTACAAGGATGAAAGAAAATATCAACAGACAGGAAGACCGAACAAACGTGGTCATAATTTGTGTCATTCAAGATATCATTCTCAGATTCCTTTGCTAAAAAAATTTTCCTCAATAATAAGTACGAAAAGTGCAAGGGTGAGCTTTTAGACCGATCTCTGTGGTCCAGCTCTAACGCAGAAGTCTGGCGGCTGCTGCCTCGGTGAAAAACGACCTGGATATCATTACCACCTAGGGACTCGAGAATTTGGTAAAATTCTATGCTTCCAAGATACAGTATTGTACACTCTTATACAAAAGGTGCCCAAGCGGGCACCCAATTGTAGTGAACAATCAGGCGCTAAGAAGAAGCCACTCATTCCAGCTTTTAAGAGTCAACTTTACAGAAAACATTTCGTCAATTACAATAACTGCTGGTAAAATGTTCTGATACCTGTTTGGAGCCAAAAAGTACTTTTCATCTTCCAACCTTCTCTGGCTGTATAAACTTCTGATAAACCCTAGCCTGCAGAATTGCTGTCATATATGGGGAGCTGCTACCCCTACTACCTTGACTATACTTCATGCAGTTCAGAGAAGTGCAATTCGACTAATCGTTGACCCAACCTTATCGCGCCAGCTCCAGCATCTCTCTAACTGGCGTGTGGTTAGTGACCTCCCACTTTCAACCTGGATTCAACCGCAATCTCCTCCTCTAAGTTATTCTTTATAATTCCGCTGCAATTCACTGCTGCATCTCATCCCATGACGATCATTCCTCATACATCAGGAACAGTTCGGCGCGATCTCATATTTATATTTCTAGTGTCTAGGGCTTGGTATAGACTGCCAGGAGATACATTTATTGAGCCTACGACCTGCGCAAGACTCGATATTTAGACTTTGCCCTTGCAGTCATAGGCGTAGTTAAGTCCCTGAATCTATGAGGGCTTGAGTTCCTATGTTTGGGGGCTTAAGCTCCCGCTCTAAATACAATAAACTTAACAAAACTGATAATTATTTTTGATTTTGGGGGGGGGGGCTAATTTCATTCTTGGGGGGGCAAGACCCCCCAGAGCCCCCATCTAACTACGCTTATGCTGGTATTTATAAAAAATACAGTCTGTGTGACTAAGTCATGTTTATGTTTCTTCGATATCTTTACTTCTACTGCTACATGAAAGTTGCATGTCTAACATTAGAAGGTTGCTAATCAAAGGTGAGATAGATGTGTTTTTTGCGTTATTAATTGAAGGAGAAACATTAAATTTCAGTTATTTCTCACAAGAGCATCCTGTTTTTGAGCTACCATACCACTGATTTACATTTTAAGTATACCAATGAACCAATGAGTACTGAATTCATCAAATATAATGAAAAAAAATGGAGTCAAGTTGATTGACTCAGTACTTCCCACACATTACTGTGATATCAGTTTATTATTTTCCCATAACATGAAGCTTTAGTCTGAGATCCCTTGCAACCAAATCATCGGCAGCCTTCCCTCCCCTAAAATTGTCTTATGCCGCTAAGTCTTTCCTTCAGAGGTCAATGGACAGGCTAAAACATCTAAAAACGAAGTTTGGGTTGTTTTCATACTTTTAGTTTTTTGATTATTGCTATATACGCTGCCACTGACATGATATTTAACAAACGTACGCGTTTTGCATCCTCACCACGGTAATAATACTGTGTCAAAATTTAATTAGAATCAATTTAATAGTGTCCACGTTACAAAACACAAAAAGATCTAAAGGAATAAATACTCGTATGTATGTATACAGAAAATTCTTAAGTCCCTTAGTTTCCGTAATACGCTAGGCAATGTTCGGATCGACCTAAAAAGTTGATTTACGTCGCTAGGTCTTCCTTCACAGGTTAGTGGACAGCCTATTATGAATACAAGAAATTTCTCAGTTTTTCAACCCCCCACCCCCTAACCACCCCAATTTCACCCCACCCAAAAAAAACGCAGAAAATGATCAGGAACCTCTAAAACGCTTAAAAACGAAGTTTGAGCTGTTTTTATATTTTTATTTTTTTTATTATTTCTGCGCCGCCACTGGCACGATTTATAAAAACCATACGCGTTTTCCATCCTCGCCACGGTAGTAATACTGTGTCAAAATTTCATTAACATCAATTCAACAGTTTCCTTGTAACACAATATAGAAGGATCTAAAGCAATACTCTCGTATGTTTACACCAGAAAAAATTCTAAGTCCTTTGGTTTCTGTAATAGGCAAGGCAATGTTCGGATGGACCTAAAAAAGTTATTTATGTCGCTAGGTCTTCCTTCATGGGTCAGTGGACAGTCTATTATGAAAGCAACAAATTTTTCAATTTTACAACCCCCCACCCCCCAACCACCCCAATTTCACCCCCACCCAAAAAAAAAGTAAAAAATGATCAGGAACCTCTAAAACGCCTAAAAACGAAGTTTGAGGAATATTTAATTTTTTTTGTTTTTTGCTAATTACTCCGCCGCCCCTGCACCGATTTTCAAAATTATAAGAACATTACCTACTACGACCCCCCAGCATATCGCTGCCCAAATTTCATCACAATCCATGCAGCGGTTACTGAGATTACGAGGACACAAAAACGCGTACAGACAGACCGACAGACAGACAGACAGACCGACAGACAGACCGACGGAAATGAGTGACGTGGATTTTCGTTATGTAGACATCATGAAACGCCCAAAAAGTGTATTATCTCAAAATCGAAAATTTTCGCGATCACAATACTCCCCTCACCTATCGGTGTGGGAAGTAAAAAAGTACTACTACCATATAAAAAAATGGAGTCAAGTTGATTGACTCAGTACTTCCCACACATTACTGTGATATCAGTTTATTATTTTCCCATAGCATGAAGCTTTAGTCTGAGATCTCCTTGCAACCAAATCATCGGCAGCCTTCCCTCCCCTAAAATTGTCTTATGCCGCTAAGTATTTCCTTCAGAGGTCAATGGACAGCCTAAAACATCTAAAAACGAAGTTTGAGTTGTTTTCATACTTTTAGTTTTTTGATTATTGCTATATACGCTGCCACTGACACGATATTTAACAAACACACGCGTTTTCCATCCTCACCACGGTAATAATACTGTGTCAAAATTTAATTAGAATCAATGTAATAGTGTCCACGTTACAAAATACAAAAAGATCTAAAGCAATAAATACTCGTATGTATGTATACAGAAAATTCTTAAGTCCCTTAGTTTCCGTAATACGCTAGGCAATGTTCGGATGGACCTAAAAAGTTGATTTATGTCGCTAGGTCTTCCTTCAGAGCCCCTACCTTACACCCTATTATGAATACAAGAAATTTCTCAGTTTTTCAACCCCCCACCCCCTAACCACCCCAATTTCACCCCACCCAAAAAAAACGCAGAAAATGATCAGGAACCTCTAAAACGCTTAAAAACGAAGTTTGAGCTGTTTTTATATTTTTACTTTTTTTTATTATTTGTGCGCCGCCACTGGCACGATTTATAAAAACCATACGCGTTTTCCATCCTCGCCACGGTAGTAACACTGTGTCAAAATTTCATTAACATCAATTCAACAGTTTCCTTGTAACACAATATAGAAGGATCTAAAGCAATACTCTCGTATGTTTACACCAGAAAAAATTCTAAGTCCTTTGGTTTCTGTAATAGGCAAGGCAATGTTCGGATGGACCTAAAAAAGTTATTTATGTTGCTAGGTCTTCCTTCGTGGGTCAGCGGGCAGTCTATTATGAAAGCAACAAATTTTTCAATTTTACAACCCCCCACCCCCCAACCACCCCAATTTCACCCCCACCCAAAAAAAAGTAAAAAATGATCAGGAACCTCTAAAACGCCTAAAAACGAAGTTTGAGGAATATTTAATTTTTTTTGTTTTTTGCTAATTACTCCGCCGCCCCTGCACCGATTTTCAAAATTATAAGAACATTACCTACTACGACCCCCCAGCATATCGCTGCCCAAATTTCATCACAATCCATGCAGCGGTTACTGAGATTACGAGGACACAAAAACGCGTACAGACAGACCGACAGACAGACAGACAGACAGACAGACCGACAGACAGACAGACCGACAGACAGACCGACGGAAATGAGTGACATGGATTTTCGTTATGTAGACATCATGAAACGCCCAAAAAGTGTATTATCTCAAAATCGAAAATTTTCGCGATCACAATACTCCCCTCACCTATCGGTGTGGGAAGTAAAAATGCTCATATATTATTATGAAGTTGAACCTACTTTCTCTAAAAAATGTGGAGACAAAAACTTATCAGCACAACTTGAACTTCTTGAATAAAAATGAAATTTGCAGTTCAGGACCCCGTTTCAGTGTATTAAACTACCGTGCTAGAGCTGCTAACCCTACAAATACATGCTGCTACATGCATCTTGGCAAATATTATCCACCTCTAGCAAATACAGTCGGCAGATGTTCTGTAACACATTCCTGCAAACGGTAACTGCTTACTACCTCACGGATGCAGAATACTTAATGCTCTCGAACGGCGATGTGTCTATATGGCCAGTGAATGGACTTGAGCCACTTGTCGTTTGGTTAACTTTGTGCACAATAGTTACAGTGGAGCATGAAAGCCATGGAGGCTACGATGAAGACACAGAAGCCCTCCAATTGTAACTGTTTCGATTTAGGAATAAAGCAAGGTTGTCAGGTTTCAGCATGCTTACTTTACATGGCGAAGTATATTCAATTCAATTTCAATTCAATTTATTTCTCCAACCAATTACATTAAATATTACATATTTTCTGACGTACAAGGCATTCTGAAGGAGTCCAGACCTGGGCACGTGTGCCTGTTTTGTCCACTTTTCTCCTTCAGAAACCTTGTACCTACAATCGTCATATAGCAAGAACAAATACAAAGAGTGGGAGAGGGTGGAAGTAAAACGGTCAAGAGAATGGCCCAGATAGATAAATAAATCAAAAGTTGTAACCCGCTAGTAAAATTGAAACCTTATTAATTTGAAGATTTTTTCAGCATATGATCACTTTGTAAATATACTTTTTTATTTGTATTCACCGAGGTATTCACGTACTGTTTTGTTTATAACCTCTTGCAATTTGCAAATAAATTTTATAATAATAATTAGAGATCATTATTACTACTACTATTATTATTATATACATACATACATATATATATATATATATATATACATACATACGCACCAAATGATTAAAATATTTCAAGCATAGAAGGGTTATTAAAAATAAAATCTTTGACATGATACTTGAATTTAGAAGTTGTTTTTATTTGTTTAATCCATACTGGAAGTGAATTATATAACTTAGGGGCGAAATAAGCGAAAGATCTCTGTGTTACTGTTTTCTTGAAGAAGTTGAAGTTTATATTCAAGTTCGTAGTTGCTCTGGTACCTGTCATATTTATATTTTGCTTTTCATAATTAAGATGTACTTTTAAAATACACTGGTACGCATATATTTGTCTTACAGTAAAAACCTTTGTCTCTTGGTACAACAAATTAGTTGAGAATAGTCTATCTTTGCAAAATATTATTTTTAATAGAGTATTTTGGGTGGTTTGTAGCAAACATAGCGTTGACGTAAACGTTCCTCCCCAGATTGGAATACAGTACCTCAGTACTGATTCCGCTAAAGAGTTATATATCATCAGTAGGTTTTTTCTTGAAAGTATGTTTCTGACATTGTAAAACTGATGTATCAACGCCCTTAACCTATTGGTAACGTGAGTGATGTGTTCATTCCATCTTATATGTTGGTCTATCATAACACCCAAATACTTTATTACCGAAGTTTTTCCAAGCTGCGGACAGTCACAATTTGCTTTACTACATTTAGGACTGTGTAGTTGGACTTTTATGTTTGGTTGATCAGTTATAGTCGGCGAAAATGTTATAAATTTTGTTTTTTCGGTATTTAAAGTTAAAAAATTGTGATCTAACCATATTTTTACCTTTCTTAAGTTTCTTTCAGTTGTTATATGTACATCGTCCCAAGATTGACCAGTAAAAATTAAGGCAGTATCGTCAGCATAACAAACTATTTTTCCTTCAAAACTATTTATCTTAGTTAAACTATTTATATATATTAAGAATAGTATTGGCCCTAAGACGGTTCCTTGAGGCACACCTATTTCTACTGGTAGCCGTGTACTTATGTGGTCTCCAATTTTAACGCTTTGGGTCCTATTTTTTAGATAGTCTGTAAGAAGATCTAATGCCAAACCACGAATACCATAGCTTTGCATTTTTTCAAGTAGTATACTGTGAGAAACTGTATCAAAGGCCTTTGCTAGATCAAGGAATACTGCGAGGCATTTTGTTGATCTGTCCGTAGCCTCAATAATTGGTTGAAGTAGATGAAAGGCTGCATTTTCTGTATTAGAATTTGGTATGAAACCAAATTGGCTTTCAGATATAACTTTCTGAATTGTTAGAAATTCCAATAGATGTTTCTTTATGAGCTTTTCAAATAACTTGGCGAAATTATTAATCACCGAGATAGGGCGGTAGTTACCTAATTTATTACGATCACCAGACTTATAAACAGGGGTTACCACAGATTCTTTCCATTGCGAAGGAATCTTCCCTTTTTGTATACATAGCTTTATAATATGAGATAATCGATCAATTATTTCGGCATGTATATTCCTTATAATATCTACACTAATATTGTCAGGTCCTGGGGCAGAATTAATTTTTGGTTCAGATATTAAAACTGTTAACTCAGCTGTTGTCGTAGGAGCTAGAAATAATGATGCCTGTATGCTTGGGTCTTTCAAAAAGCCTTTAGGTAAATTAATTTTTTCAATTTTCTCTGCCATTCTAGTACCTAATTTTGTATAAAAATTATTAAATAAATTTGCCTTATCTTTATTGCTACAGATTTTAGAGCCTTCAGCATCTAATATATCAGTATTTGTAATCTGTGATTTTTTTGTATTCCCAGTTATTTCATTCACTACATTCCACATTTTTTTACAGTTTCCTTCAGATCCGGCTAGTTTGCTCTTATAAAAATTGTTTTTAGCTTTCCTAAGTAACGAATCTAGTTAGATTATATAAGTTTATTTCTGTAGAGTTTGTATTGAACTTCTAGCTCCGGTGTATGATATTTAATGAGCTTTCTTTTCATTTCATCTCTTTCATGAAGAGACGTAATTAAAGCTAGGGATATCCAGGGTTTTAGCTTCCTATATTTCCTTAGTTCTGTTTGTCTAACTGTACATTCATCTATATTTTGATTAAGTTTACTTAAAAAAATGTCATACGCTTCCTGAACATCGTTATTTTGTAGTACATTTACCCACTGCTCATTACGGAAAAGATTTCTTAGTTTTTGGAAATTGAGTTTCTTTATTACTTTCTTATTATTTTCTTGTATGGTATTTATCTGAATTTCAGAGTTTACATAAGCAAAGATTGTATAATGGTCGGTGAGATCAGTTTGCAAAACTGCTGGACTAATTTTTATTCTATTTTGTATGCTACTGGATTGACTTATAAAAATGTGATCTAAGATTGAACTTGTATTCAAAGTGACTCTTGTGGGTTTGTTTATATAAGACAAAAATCCGTATGCATTGAGTATGTTCAAGTATAAGTTTGTTTCGTTTAAATCTTTTTTGAATAAGTTTATGTTGATATCCCCTAAGAAAACCTCTAGGTCTTGCTTTTTAAAGTTCTCAAAATATTGTTCGAGGTCCCTTAGATATTCATTTAAGTTTGTTGACGGTGGTCTATAATTTGCTGTAATACCAATTTTGAAATTCCGAAGAAAACAATTTGTTGATAACTCTATTCGCAAAAATTTAGTTACATGTATTTCAATAGTTTCAACTGACGATGCTATGCTATTCTTGATGTACACAACTGTGCCATCACATTTGTTTATAATGGAGTTATTGTAGTATGCTGTGTAGTTATGAATTGGAAAATTACTTACATCGATATTTCCAGTTTCTGACAACACTATGATGTCAAAAATACTCTTACCATCCTCAACATACATTAATTATTCATCAAAATGTTTTTGCAGGCTACGAATATTGAAATGAACTATCCCTATGCCATTCTCCAGTCTGCTTCCCCTTCCACTCTCCATACATTCCTTCAAATTACCAAATTCTTCTGTTTCTACTTCTCGCCGATCATCTAACTCATCTAAAAAATCTAACATTTCAGTGATACATAAAACAGTAACTGAGCAAACCCTAAATGAAATTTAGCGATACATCAATTAATCATTATATACAGGGTAAGTTTTTAGTAACGGATCGGTCCATAACTTTACTACTGCAATAGACGGCGAAGAAAATTGTGTACAAAAGCTGTAGCCAAAGACATGCTCCTTGTTTAGAAAATATTTTGATTTATGCAGGGTGATTCATAACTACGTGATGATGCAAACATGCATTTTCCAACTGAGACACCCTATATATTATTCCATATTTAGTTTCTACTAATGATCCTTATTCTTACAATATGAGGTATTGGAACATTATACAATACAGGGTATTTAAACGATTATGGTCATTTTACTTCCCACACCGATAGGTGAGGGGAGTATTGTGATCGCGAAAATTTTTGATTTTGAGATAATTCACTTTTTGGGCGTTTTATGATGTGTACATAACGAAAATCCACGTCACTCATTTCCGTCGGTCTGTCTGTCTGTCTGTCGGTCTGTCTGTCTGTCGGTCTGTCTGTCGGTCTGTCTGTCGGTCTGTCTGTCGGTCTGTCTGTCGGTCTGTCTGTCGGTCTGTCTGTCGGTCTGTCTGTCGGTCTGTCTGTCGGTCTGTCTGTCGGTCTGTCTGTCGGTCTGTCTGTCTGTCTGTCTGTCGCGTTTTTCTACCCTCGTAATCGTAATCTCAGTAACCGCTACATGGATTGTGATGAAATTTGGGCAGCGTTATGCTGTGGGGTCGTAGTAGGTAATGTTTCTATAATTTTGAAAATCGTTATACGGGGGGCGGAGTAATTAGCAAAAAACGAAAAATTTCAAATACGCCTCAAACTTCGTTTTTAGGTGTTTTAGGGGTTCCTGATCATTTTCTACTTTTTTTTGAGTGGGGGTGAATTTGGGGTGGTTGGGGGGTGGGGGGTTGTAATACTGAAAGATTTGTTGTATTCACAATGGGCTCTCTAATGACCTGTTAATGAAAGACCTAGCGCCATAATACAATTTTTTAGGTCCATCCGAACATTGCCTTGCTTATAATAGAAACCAAGGGACTTAGAATAATTTGTGATGTAGGTATACATCCGAGTGTTGTTTTAGTTTTAGATCGTTCTTTATTGCGTAACGCCAAAATTATCGAATGGATTTTAATGAAATTTTGACACAGTATTACTGCCACGGCGAGGATGGAAAACGCGCATGTTTTGGAAAAATCGTGTCAGTGGCGGCGCAGCAATAATAAAAAAACTAAAAATGTAAAAATAGCTCAAACTTTGTTTTTCGGCGTTTTAGGGGTTTCTGATCGTTTTTTACTTTTTTTTTGGGTGGGGGTGAAATTGGGGTGGCTAGTGGGTGGGGGGTTGTAAAACTCAAAAATTTATTCCATTTATAATAGTGTCCATTGACCTGTGAAAGAAAGACCTAGCGGCATAATAGACGTTTGTTAGGTCCATCCGAACATTGCCTTGGCTATTATAGAAGTCAAGAGATTTGGTATTGGTAGGGGTAGGTATTGATTTAGGTCGTTCTGGATTTAGTAACATGGAAATTATGGAATTAATTTTAATGAAATTTAGACACAGTATTATTACCGCGGCAGGGATGAAAAATGCGTATGGTTTTCAAAAATCGTGTCAGTGGCAGCGCAGCAATAATAAAAAACTAAAAACATAAAAATAGCTTAAACTTCGTTTTCAAGCAATTTGGGGGTTCCTGATTGTTTCGTTTCGTCCAGTTGAAGCTGAATTGTGTTGTTTTAGTTCCTACGGAGAGATTTAGGAAACTATTTACTAGTTTTTGTGTTGGATGTTTTTTGACGACAGGCGGGCGATGATTTGGTTGCAACTGTTATGTGTGGGAAGTACTGAGTCAATCAACTTGACTCCATTTTTTATATCCAAATTGCTGTCAGATGAACGTATTGTATATCGAAAATTAATGAATAAAAAAATGTTTCCATGCTAAGGTAAAATATCCGCTAGTTTTAAAGCCGACTGTAAAAACAGTCGCCGACGGTATTCATATACAGGGTGAGGTATAATGTAAGATCTAGAATTTTTTTTAATGTAACCCTCCCTCCGTATTGTGTTTTACCAAAAAATTGCATTTAACATGCGTATCATATTTGCATAGCATTTCATATATCTACATTCTTTAGTTTCCGAGATATTTCGATTTTTCTGCAAATTTTAAATATACCTTCAATGTATGTACCAGAATTTATTTATTTTGAGAAAGTACTATCGAATTTTATTCTTATTCGACGAACAGCTAATATAAGGCCATCAAAGTATGAGATAAATTCAAAACCCAGAATTTTCGAGATAATATAAGTATGCTGAGGAAATATTATCGGGTAGGCTTTGAAATACTGAGATTTCATAACGTTCTCAATAATTGTGTGCTGTGTGGAAACCGATTTTTGAAAATGAATTTTTCTATGGGAGGACAATATTATTGTTCAACCGGGCAGAGAATGCGAGAGACGGATGAGGCGGAAAGGGAGGGGGGTGGAAGGGATGAAATTGTGTGATGTTGAGTATTTTTATCATTGTTCAGTAAAATAGCAGATCGTGAACTATATTTCAAGCGGAACATCTGACAAGAGCCTTATTTTTCTCCTCATTCTTTTGTCTCGCATTCCTTCCCTTGCCAAACAATAGAGGGTATTTGAGAGAATCTTTGAAAATTGCTTTTTTGTCTCTGGAATGTATTAACTATCAGCAGCAGTATCCATAGCGGAAGCACCCTAAAACTGATGCATTTGAAAGATTGAAGAATCGTTTAATTCGTAATGGGTCAGTTAATTTTACAAAGCCAACCTGATAGATTTGCTTGATAATTATACATCACGTATATGAAATAATTTTCTCGGCATACTCGTCTTATATTATTTTATATTATGTCGATATTTCAGGGCTTTGACTTCATCAAATACTATTATGGCCTTATATTTTAGTTGTTTGATAAATTAAGATAAAATTGCATAATAGTAACCCAAACTAAATAAATTCCAGTACACAAATAAAAATTATATTTTGAAATTTGCAGAAAAATCGAAATATCTCAGAAACTGATGAATGTAGGTATAACAAATGCGTACTAAGATAAAAGCCTTGGGACACTCACACATGCGTTGTAGAGCTAGCAACTTTATTGCACAAACTCCTAACAATGTGCCGCTGCCTTTAAGTCTGTGCAAATTTAATTCAAAGTAAATTAAACTAGAACTCACTAACGAATCAGTGTTCTGCTTCGTCCCATAGATGATGGATCACTGACAAGTGACAATCTCAAAGCACACATAGCCTCACTTTTGTGCTGTTTTTAGTTCTGTGGTTTGTTGTCAATCATTTGACCTCCTTGTTGTCCATGGGTGCATTCAGCAGACTCAACAGTTGCGGAGCAGCTACCAAATTTTCTGCTGAACTCGTGCGCTACCTAGCAGCTACTGCTCCAGCGGTCGCCATTTTTTGTAGCGATAGAAGAGTACGCTCACTTGGAGCGGAGCGTAATAAGCTACTTCTGACCTTGTGAGTGTTACAAGTTATGAGACTTGTTTATAGGTTATGCTGTCATATTTTTAAAAAAAGTCAACTGTATGATGTATGATCTATGTGTGATCTATGAAAAAGGCCTTGTCCACACAACCTCACACAGTCCAAAACTTTGATACAATCTTACATTTTTTTATTTTTAATAAACACGGCCACCCAACCTCAAACGTGACCACTCATTTGACATTTTACTGAAAACTGACAGTCGACACAAACTATTTATATCTCATAGCGCACAAATAACGCTTTTAAGCAGAACGCCAGCTGTTGAGATGTAGCGGCTACAAAAGTAGCGGCTCACGATCTTTCTGCTGAATGCTAGCAATATAATGAATAGTCGAGACAATATGTGAAAAAATTTAAGGAAAAGAAGAATAACCTACAGAACTGAAAACAAGCTGCTTGACGATGATGGTGGTGAAATAAACGAGTTATGTTCCAGCAACTGATTGTCAGTACTAAAACTTAAAGTATTTCGCGTTATTGAGGTGGACTACATAGCAGAGTTGGATCAGTAACTCCTTTAGTGTAGAGATGCGCCCTGCACCGTGTTGCATATTTAACCATAGCCCTTTCCTCATTGTCCACCGTCTTGAATGGCGTTCCGTTGATGTTGACAATCCTGCCAGTTTACAGAGGTTGCAGACCGGTAATGGAAACCGGCACCGCATGTGTGCACAGTGTTTGTCTACTAATGAAACTTGGGAGCAGTGCTGCCACCTCCTATTGGGTGACTCTCGGTACACGATTGAGAAAAAGCCCGCCCGTCAGTTTTCTCTTGCTAAGTTTGCGAATTGCGAGTCTTGAATTTACTGCACGGCTTTTCTTCTTTCTACAAAATCAACGCAGTTCCGCAGATATCGGTATTGGCTCGGACACTGTTGCTGCTTCATTCTCTGGGGTCTGTGTACACACACTTATACATATTTATTTGCCATTTGTAAAATGAAGGACAATCCAGAGCAACTTATTCAAAAAAGTTTTTCAAAAAAGTGATTTTGGTGTGCAAAAAAACTCGAAATGCAAAGTAATTAATTCTTCAAATGTCTTTAATTTAATAACTAAACACAATATCAAAACAAGACCACCAAATTGTCCTAGCGCAAGTTCTCTTCTTCAACGTGCTTTTTGAATCAATACCGTAGGTTTGAAGGTACAGTCACACTATCAGTAGGTCTCGGCTCCCATCGATGCCAAATCGTCTTCACGGCGGTCGGCCGTCATTAGTATCGCAAGGCGACCTTCGGAATTACCTCCTTTCATTTTATTTTAGACACACATACTTCAGAAGGCACCAACACGAGAATACGCGTTATCTCAGCAAGTACAAAAATAATTCAAATTTGACAGTAGACAATTTGATAATACTACGTAAGCTGACACACTTCATGCTCAGTCACATCGCAAAGTCACGGCCTCCTAAGGTTTATATACGCTAAGATATTCAATTTTCTTCTAACATCTACTTATAACATAAATCGTTATTTCCGCTAAACGGTCCATTTTAAGTATGATGTATGATACGTAAAGCCACACTACACACTATAATCGATCAAGGAATCCAAATATGTAATAATATACCTAAAAAATGTAACTTTGATTAGTCACACATTTATTGGTAAATATTTTTTATTGCCCTCTACATTTTTTATTTGTGATATTTTTTCCCTCTACATAGTCATATCCGCACAGCTAACATGTTAAGTCACATAAATTTTTCAGCTAACATACTTTTTTCGGGAAGAAAATCTAAACTACTGACTATTTGAAAACTTTCAACTTTAGTAAAATACCCCGAAAAACAATATTTTTTGCGAATTACGCATACTTGCGAAATCTTACGTCACCGATCTGGATCAGCTATAGATATTTTTTTCTCATCAACATCACGATAGCCTACTAGCCTACACAAAAAATCCAGTTTCAATATAATGGTTTGGTATAATTTGACGCAACCTCCCAGACTATACACAGAAAGAAACGATGTTCGGTATCCAATTACTTCCATTACTTCACCTTTACTTCATTACGTCCATTTAGTGTGTAATTCTTTGATATTTCGCAAGATATACCTTATAGTAGAAAATGTCAAATACAAAAATTATTTGGTTAAGACGCATATTCTAAAAATATCTTGAAACAGACAGGGTTTTGCGGGAAAGTAGGATAGTGATCAACTTGATTTTTTTATATGGAACCATAATTTTTTTTTAATTTTTCTAGTTTCCATCATCCATCTCTATTCAACCCCAAAATAGAAGATATTTCGATTTAAAATAAACATACATGGTGCTACATTTAAAAAAACAAAGTCAGACGACTTTTAAATTGTTATAATTTAAAATTCTGATAAAAACACCCTGTAGATGAACATTGCTGGTAACATCAGAAATAATATTCACTCAATATTCAAATAACTCGTTGACATGCTTATGCACGCTTATTGACAAAAGTTAAATCAATCAATTTGGACGTATTACTTGCGACCTTGCAAATCCGGAAATTAATAGAAAATATATTATAACTTGGAAACGTCGCTACCGATCCCAAAAATATTTTAGGATTAAATAGAGATCGATGATAGAAACTCGAGAAATATAAAAAATAGTTATGGTTCCATATAAAAAGTTCATCACTATCCTACTTTCCCGCAACACCCTGTATATTTCAAAATATTTTTATGATATGCGCCTTATGTAACCAAATAACTTTTGTATTTGACATTTTCTTCTATCAGGTATACCTTCCGAGATTTCGAAGAATTACACACTAAATGACACACTATTTGAAGTAATGGAAAAGCATCCAAACACCTACTCAACAATTTACTCGTCAGGTTCGACGCAATTGAAGGTAAGCTAATTAATTCAAAATAGGTTATGTTCATTCTCATGATATGTACTATCCATCCAATATCAACATTACCGTATAATGCAATCCTTTGTTTTTAGTATACACCTTGTTTTTATATGAGCAAACCGTATAATTTATTTGACATACAAAATTCTTACAATAGCAGTTACAATAGCAGTTCTTATTATCTATGCTATTGGAGACATTAGTAAACAGTATTTGCGCCAAAAGTAGGTATCTTAGACTGAATTCGATAATCCTTGTCGTTGGCTCAACCACCTTGTACTCAGTTGGATTGCTACCGAGATTGAAGGAGTGTAAAAAGAAGAAAAATGGGAAGGGTTGTTCGCGTCGCGTTGTCGGCGCAACATACGTATTGCGTCAGCAATATTTGCGTGTCTATCCATAGTTCGTGGTGTATCCCTGATTTAATTGTCTGTTATGTATATAGTTATAATTTATGCCATAAGATATTTTGAAATGTAGTGACAACCTTTGTAAGAAGGTCATTACCCTATTGGCATATTAATTATTTTTTGACAATTCCTAATGTTGATAAATAATAACGAAATTATGCAGTAAATTGTTTAATCTGGTATAACAGAATCAACATTTTTATGTAGATAAATAATTCTTTTCGAAATCCCAAAGTTACTGATATGGTAATACCACTACTTCAATTTGGGGTGACTACTTTTAAAAATATGTCGATTATGTAATTAATAATTATAGCATATGCACAACCACTGCTTATTATTTTGATAATCATATATTAAGGTTAATTTGATTTCAGATGATATTACTGCAATTACAAAAGCACAATAGATTCAAGTACATGAGGCATCCTAACAATTTGATATCCTGACCTAACAAAAAAGTAAAACGTGTTTCTTCATCGAAGTGGAAGTATTTTAGACTCGATGACACATTGTAATTGAAGCACTCATTGAAATTCAATAGTATAGATGAAGTCAGAAATATATGAGTTGGTTACATTTTTTGTGCTCCTACCGAGTGCCGATACTACAAAGTATGCCTGATACCTTCACAAGACGCCCGACGAATCCGACAACGGTAATCCCCTTTCGCCATTTTTTGCTGGACTGGCTAGGGGGCTGACGTGGTCATATACAGGGTTATTCACGTTATTCGACACGGAGCATTATGGCTAAAGTATTTGATAAAAAAGAAAATAATAATTTGGGATGGATAGAGACCCATAAAGGGTACATTTTAAAAATATTTTCATGTTATACAGGGTGTCCCAAAACCACGAAATTTATCAAAGTTATGTTTTTTTAAATGGAACACCCCGTATATTATTGCATATTCAGATTCCTTGGTGAATTCTAGTGTGACTTTATGTATCATATATGGGACCTAAAGCGAACCGTTTAGGTGTAAATCACCATTTTCGGTATAAGTAGATATCAGGAAAAAATTGAATATCGCAGAGATTATAAAATATGGAAGGCTGTGACTTTGCCGTATTACTAAGCATAAAATGCGTCAGCTTTGATGAGACTGCCAAATTTAAATTACGTTTATGCTTGGAGAAATCGGTCGATGAATTAAGGAAACTTCGATCAGCGATAACTTGATTTTTTCAAATAGGAGTGCCTAATTTTTTTTATCCGGTTAAACGTAGAATTTGATAAGCTTTCTAATGATATAAGGCTGTGAATATCAGTCTCTGGTACTTTTCATTTAATTTCAAATTTTCAAACAAATCGGCGATTTTCAACTTTCCTACCTATAAGCAACGTAGCAGGCCATGACATATAAACAAAAACCTGTTCAGGTAGAAGAAAACAACTAACTTAGCTGAAAAATCCACACGAACTAGATTAAAGGAACAAGATTATAAAAATTACTCACAACAAACAAAGTCTAACCAGAAACAACGGCGGTAATATATCTTTGGTCAAAGAGAAGCTGGAGTATGAAAGAAAAGGATTTTTTCACGGCCTACTAGCTACTGCAATGTACTATAGATTGGCTTTTTCCAAAACCATTAAAATTTTTGAAATAAAATAAAAACTACTAGAAAATGTTGTAAGCAGTTTATTATTTTCATAATAAAATTTCACATTTAATGATATAAAAAAGTATGCAATTCTGTCAAAACTCAAGTCAAAGGTACCTCTGACTGGAATTCTGAAAACTCTTCAGTACCTATTAGCAAGGTCGCAGAAAATGAAGAATGAATTAAAATTTGTTCAAATTATAAAACATAACTTAAATGACAGAAAATTTAAATCTCATTTGTCAGCATTCCTTTTTTGCAAAATTGCTAATAGATATTGAAAAATAGAAGGGCTCCAGTCAGAGGTATCGACTTCGACGCAAATTAGTACTTTTTTACACCATTACATGTGATTGATGGTTGCGTGCTGGAGCAACAGCCGCTAGTTGTTTCTGTTTCATATCAGGGTTTTTAATTGTCTTGGAAATCTTTTAACTTCTAGTAAATTGCGGTAGCCAGTAGATTGTAAAAAATATCTATTACTGCCATACTCCAGCTTCTCTTTGACCTTAGAGATGTTATCGCAGTTGTTTCTGGGAGAGTTGATTTGTTGAACGGAATTTTTATAATTTTGTCCCTTTAGTCTAGTTAGTGTGGATTTTTCAGCTAAGTTAGTCGTTTTCTTCTACCTGAACAGGTTTTTGTTTATATGTCATGGCCTGCTACGTTGCTTATAGGTAGGAAAATAGAAAATCGCCGATTTGTTTGAAAATTTGAAATTAAATGAAAACTACCAGAGATTGATATTTACAACCTTATATCATTAGAAAGCTTATCAAATTCTACGTTTAACCGGATAAAAAAAATTAGGCACTCCCATTTGAAAAAATCAAGTTATCGCTGATCGAAGTTTCCTTAGTTCATCGACCGATTTCTCCAAGCATAAACGTAATTTAAATTTGGCAGTCTCATCAAAGCTGACGCATTTTATGCTTAGTAATACGGCAAAGTCAGAGCCTTCCATATTTTATAATCTCTGCGATATTCAATTTTCTCCTGATATCTACTTATACCGAAAATGGTGATTTACACCTAAACGGTTTGCTTTAGGTCCCATGTATGATACATAAAGTCACACTAGAATTCACCAAGGAATCTGAATATGCAATAATATACGGGGTGTTCCATTTAAAAAAACATAACTTTGATACATTTCGTGCATTTGGGACACCCTGTATAACATGAAAATATTTTTAAAATGTAGCCCTTATGGGTCCCTATCCATCCCAAATTATTATTTTCTTGTTTATCAAATACTTTAGCCATAATGCTCCGTGTCGAATAACGTGAATAACCCTGTATATATAAACCTAAACTAAACTAGGTCAAAATTAGATTTTTCATTATTTTATTATTTTTACTTATTTTTGTTGACTTTGCTCAAAGTGGCGTCACTATCTGTCTCGCGCACTCATAGCAGATATGTTCATTATTCATCTCTCTCATCATTTTGCCGTAAAATTAAGAACCTACCAGAAGCTTGTGCGAAATAAAAAACATCTGACCTGAGTGAAATGGGTTAGCAAAAATCGGGTTACTTGAGGTTTTCCTTTTTTACTCGTTTTTTTTAGTATGAAACTATCAAGTATTGTACTATTTTACAATCCTGGTTAAATGCGCCAACTTTTGGCACTTGGCACTTGCCAAGGCACTTTAGTACATTTTTTTTAAAGGAGGGCCTTTCAAAGTCAGCAACCTTTTAATAACTTTATAATAATAACGTTTAATCAATAGTCTTCATTCTAGAAAACTTGGGGCAATTGTGTCATTATTTTTTACTATGCTTCTAGAAATGTTATTTAGGGTTACGGTTTTAAAGTTTAAATGAACAAAAATAATAAAAGTTAACGACAATAACCGAAAAATTGTTATAATTTGACCAAATTTCTAGGTTTTTTTAAATGCCCATAATTTTCAAACTACATGGGAGAGATTTTTTTTCTGATTTTTCTCATGATAGTTACAACCAATCCTGTCACCCCGTTGCGGCTTGACGTTGACTTCTGGGACACCCTGTATACAATAAATAGATTAATTTATTTTGTTTGTATCTATTGCAAATTGGTATTTGCGATTATTTTGATCTCCTACCGCTTTCTTAGTTATTATGCGTTTTATATAGATAATTAATTTTTTATCATTACTCAGGTCTATATAATAACGCAACTGCACTAAAGAAGCGTCGGCACTGATTGAGACTTGAAAAAAATGTAAACAACTCATATAATCCTGACTTCATCTATTCCTTGTCATTGGATTGACAACACGATATAGTTAGCTACAAATATATCCTTCCTATTGGATAAAACATTGATGTATTTGAGAAACACTGAATGTAAGATTCCATTGAATCAAAGTTTAGGAAATTGATGAAACGATATATTTGAATCAAACAAAACTGCAATTTTAGCCTCCTTGTGTACGAATAGCTTAAAAAGTATGGTCTAGACTCTCGACCCGCCATCATAAAATTGTTTCCGTAATATTTCATTGAGGAGGCATCGCAGACGTTTCTAAATTGCATTCTGCGAAAGCGACCGTCCGTATAATAGATCCGCTTCTCAGATTTTGCTTGTGTCATTAAAATTCAATTCTGGAATGAAAGAGGACCCGGCTACCAAGATATCTTTGTATCTTTGTGGTTCCGTAATTGTGTATGTGTTTTGCTGGAAAGGAAAAATACATCCTTTGTGCGAACGGACACTTTTGAAGAATGGTTTATTGGATGTTGGATGAAAAACTCTTGGTTAAAGTTGCTTCGTTCAGCGTCTGCTATACCTAATACAAACATGTGTCTGCAAGCGACTTGATATAGACTCTAGTTTGTTGGCTAGTTGGATGGTAACAGATACTATTCGTTACTGCTTTATGTTTTACTTCCCATACCGATAGCTGAGGGGAGTATTGTGATCGCGAAATTTTTCGGTTTTGAGATAGTAATTTTTTTGGTCATTTTATCATGCCTGCGTAACAAAAATTCACGTCACTCATTTCTGTTGATCTGCCTGTCCGTCTGTCTGTCAGTCTGGCTGTATGTCTCTCTGTCTGTTGACGTTTTTCTACCCTCGTAATCTCAGTAACTGTTGCACGGATTGTGATGAAATTGGCCAGCTATATGCCGTGGGTTCGTAGTAGCTAACGCTACTATGATTTTGGAAATCAATGCATGATCGGCGAAGTAATCTACAAAAAATAAAAAAATTCCAATATTTCTTAAACTTCGTTTTCAGGCATTTTAGGGTTTGCCGATCATTTTCTGCTTTTTTTAGGTGGGGGGGTGAAATTGGGGTAGTTGAGGAGGTTTTTTTTTCGAGGTTTTAAAACTGAAAAATATGTCGTATTTGTAACAGGCTGTGCAGTGGCCTGTGAAAGAAAGACCTAGCGACATAACACACTGGTTTACGAGTGGTCGGTCGATGATTTGGTTGCTTCATGGTATGGTAAAATAATGAAATGATCGCATGGTATACAGTTGTTTTAAATTTGTAGACAAGGTAGATGTTTCAAAAGGTCTGTTTCGGACTTCCATTGTCTATATAATTTTAGATTACAACGTTTCGATTGATATGGTATCTTCAATCATCTTCAGGTAAACTGAGATACCATATCAATCGAAACGTTGTAATCTAAAATTATATAGACAATGGAAGTCCGAAACAGACCTTTTGAAGCATGGTATACGGTTTCGTTTTCATTGCCAATATGGGCAGAGGCCTACATAAACTATATGCCTTGATATACTAAAGGCTTAATACTAAAGATTTAATACTAAATTAATAAAAAAAGTTTAGTATATAGTCCCTTCATATCAAATTATGTCTTTGCTAATCCACTAGTATTTTTTACATTATCTAGTAGAATCAAGAATAGGATTATCATTTGCTTTATTTAACAAAATTCGATGACATAAAATCTGCGATCTAGAGCTCGAAGAAGACATCAAAAAAGGCGTAGCCGGGGTGAAGCACTGCAGTCTTATTATCATGTGGCTTAAAATTCTTGACCTTTTTAGATAAGTAAACATAGTGGCAAGAAACAAATTTTCTCCAGCCCACTATGTCATGTTTAAGTTATTGTTGATAGATATATTTACTAAAACTACTACTACTTTTAAACAAAAGATTTCGTTGTACTTGACAAACATTCTTCAATAAACTGTAAAACACAGCTATTTGACCATAGAAGGAATGGTGCGCACAACATCGTCAACAAGCATTTGCATTATTATAATATACTAATACACCTTTCGTGGTAGTTACACAAGTGACTATTTTTTTACTTCCCCCGCAAAGGAGGGGGAAGTTATTAGAATCGGCCCGAAATAACCTCCTGACTCATTTCCGAAAAGAAATGAATGATATGTTATATTATTATTTTTTCGAATAACCCCCACCACCCTCCACCACTAAATCACAGATTTGCACCAAAAGTTATGTGGATCATTTTTGTGACTGTTACTGCCATTTTAGAGTTCAAAAATTTGCTACTTTTTATAAATTTTTATTCCGCAATTTTGAAAATTTTGCGGTATGCACGGTAGTGTTTTTTTACATAAGAACATGCTTTTTATTGTGGTAACATTACAATTCTACGTTATAACATAATTTTTTGAGTTACCCCCACCCCCACCACTTTTACTGCCCACACCGATAGATGAGGGGAGTATTGTGATCGCGAAAATTTTTGATGTTCAGAAAATACGCTTTTGGGGCATTTTATGATGTCTACATAACGAAAATCCATGTCACTCATTTCCGTCGGTCTCTCTGCCTATCGGTCTGTATATCTATTGACGTCCTTCTGGCCGCGTAATCTCAGTACTCGGTGCATTGGCGGCTGAGAAATTGTTAAAAGATAAAAACTTATCGGGATCCCTCCAAAAGTTTCACAGAGTTCTTGATCTTTTATCATTTTACTTCCCACACCGATAGGTGATCCATGTCACTCGGTAGGTCTGTCTGTCTGTCCGTCTGTCTGTCGGTCTGTCTGTTGGCGTTTTTCTAACGTCGTAATCTCAGTAACCGCTGCATGGATTGTGATGAAATTTGGGTAGCGATATGTTATGTGGTCGTAGTGTGCCTATAATTTTGAAAATCATTGTACGGGGGCCGGGCGGAGTAATTAGCAAAAACAAAAAATTTCAAATATTCCTCAAACTTCGTTTTTAGGCGTTTTGGGAGTCACTCCCAAACTGAAAAATTTGTTGTATTCATAATGGGCTGTCCATTGAATGAGGTGAAGTGAATGAAAGAACCTAGCGGCATAATACACTTTTTTAGGTCTATCCGAACATTGCCTTGTATACATACGAGTATGACACATAATTTACTACTGCGGCGAGAATGGAAAACGCATCTGTTTTTGAAAAATCGTGTCAGTGGCAGCACAGCAATAATCAAAAAACTAAAAATATAAAAATAGCTCAAACTTCGTTTTTAGATGGTTTGAAGGTGATCGTTCGTGTCGTCCAGTTGAAGCATGCAGAATGCATGTGGCGTCCTACTTCCTAAAGAGAGAGACGCAAGAAACTATTTATGAGAGTTTTTGTGGCCGGGTGGGCGATGATTTGGTTGTAAGGTGATTTCAGATTATAGCTTCATGCAATGGGAAAATAGTAAAATAATAAAATGGTATCATGATTATGTGTGGAAAGTACTGAGTCAATAAACTTTTTATCGTCGTTGCGGGACCAAAACTCAGATTTTTATTTCTAATCATAACCTTTTTATAGTGACCAAGTTTGAAGAAAATCGGAAAACCTTGATTTTTGATGTAATTGGCTAGTAGGTATCAAAATAAATTCAAAAATATCAAGTGACCTATGAGCATAAAACAACCGCAATTTTTCAACGGACCAATTTCTTTCATGGCATCACAATTAGTTTAACTATCTGCCAAATTCCACAAAATCGAAAATAAAGATTCGACGAATAACAGCCACCCATACGTTATACCACACAACAGATTTTATACAAAAACCATTCACATGACCGCAGAAAGCGCGGTCTTTACCTACATCCACGCAACCATGACAATCGATTGACTTTTGGCGCTCCCTCTTTTGTTACCAACTACAACAGACCAAAACACACCAGGATAAATACCCATCTTAGCATTGTGCGTCTAATATATGGCTTGTCAGATGGAGGTATCGGTTCCAAAGATGCCACTTTATGTGTCTTCCCCGAATCTTTTCACGCTCTTAGTTGTATGTGGCGACCTTGTAGGGATGGTCTTTGTTGTGACAACTGTTCAAATGCAAAGACGGATGCGTGCCAGTGTGAAGAGATGACACCTGCCCTTTTGCGGAGTATCGGGGGTCTGCAGTCACATAGCTAAGCTCGGATTTTTGTGTAATCTAGAAGAAAGAATTAATGGTGTGGACATGGGAATTTGTCGTCTTTAGCAGTGTTCTGTCAAAGGTTTTTGTATGCTGCTCTGTATAGCATGTGACAGTTAGTTTGGACAGTTGTTAGTCAAAATAAAAAGATTTATGTTCAATAGGAATCTACAAGCTTGTTTGTACTAAATACTACTTTTTCTAATATTCATTCATAAGCCGACAATAATGAGATGGTTCATAAATCGTTATAAAGGATAATGTTATGTTTTGTTTGCATTTCTTGCAACTGCTTGACATTAGTCCAGGCGGTAGAGGTTGTTTGACAGCCAAAGGACAGGAAAAAATGAAATTTGGAGGGACGGTAGACATTGGTCCCCTGAAACTACACCTAAGTTTGCGACCGCAGGGGGTTGGCGCTCGAGCGGTGGGGGGTTGAAAACTGCCTCACGGCGGTTTTCGAAAAATAGCGTCGTTTTGGTAAGTGATACCTATCGAAAAAAGCTCCAAATTATTTATGAAGAGAACAAAATTCATCCCCCTCTTCCCCCAAACTCATGTGGCAACCCATCGGGGTTGCAAATTGAATTCTCTCATTTGAACCTTTTTTTCGACAGCACTTATTTACTCGATGTTATTTTTCAAAAATCGTCCCGAAGCAGAGTTCTCCGTCCTCCCCCCTCCCCCCCCCCCCCCATCTCATCACTCCCTCGCCCCATCTAATTTCATTTCTTTCCGACCTTTTGCGCACGTAAGAGGACTTAGTGATTGGCTAATATCGGTAGTAGGTAGCGATGTGTTCCTAAATGTCGTACTTTTTTCAACCCCAAATGTGTTATCTAGTCTGCTGCAGATAATAGAGATAAAAGAGATTTGGTTCTCTTACGAGAAAAAGTGTTATAGAACCTTTCGATAGCGTTCTTGGACTTGATCCGCGATAAAATACTGATTTTGTTAAAAATTGTGTAAAACTGTTAAGAGTTTTGTTGTGTTAACAAATTATTTGAACTTTTTTCGATAGCACTTATCACAACGGCGCGATATATACAAAAGCCTCATGAAACAGTTTTCACCCCCCTTCCACCCATCTCGAGCGGCAACCCCCAAAGGTGATAAATAAATTGAATCTTACCTTAATCAAACAACACCGTAGTAGTATCATTTCCACTAAAGGTATGTACAAATAAGATATTTGTCGCAACAGCACACAGCGGTAGTAGGCAGCGGTGTGTTCCTAAATGTCGTATTTTTTTAAACCAAATTCAAGAATTTAGTCGGCTGCAGATAATAAAGAAATGAGAAGATATCATTCCTTTAGGGAAAACGTTTTACACGACTTTTTGATAAAGTTCTTCGTCTTAGTCCGCAGTGACATTCTGATTTTAGTGAAAATCATAAACCAATCCCTAACTTTGGCGCACTGTAGCTCGGAAACTATTGGTCGCACGGGAAAAATGTAAAGACGAAAATTACGCAGATTTTTGCTCTCTCCATGAATTATTTGAAGCCTTTTCCGATAGTAGTCACCAAAACGACGCTATTTTCCGAAAACCGTCGCGAAGCAGTCTTCAACCCCCCCCCCCCTCGAGCGGCAACCCCCTGCGGTCGCAAACTTAGGTGATGGTTCACGCAAAGTTTACGGAATACATATAAGTTGGATCACTCCGCAAAAATATCAAAACGGCCTGCCCCTTACTCCGTCTCCCCGGTACACCGGTAGCAGTGTACCGACGTCAGCCGGGAGATACGGGGCGGCGCAAAGTAGAGGTTGAACGTGTTTAACGCGAAGTCTATACAGTGTCTCAAAAATATCGGATTTTGTTATCTCCGTTTTGTCTGCAAGAAATGGATAATGTTTTTAGAAGTTTGAGAGCAATCAATTTCGCGAGAAATTTAAATTTATTTAAATTTATTAACGGATGGAGAATGAATGTGGTAAACCTTGAAATGTAAGGGAATACAGGGTATGCCACGACGATTAAGACAAGAAATATGTCGGAACTGGGCAGTAGTAGAGAATTATAATTTTGGGCATGTAAATTAGAGCAGATGTTGTGTCTTTTTTGTCGTTGTACTACCCAATGAGGTATTTGTTTTTGGTCATGTGACATTCGATTCAAAATTATTAATGGGACGCCCGATAAAACAATTCCAACAAACCAGCACACTTGGGGTCTAAAGTGATTAGTTCAAGAGCTACAGGTACCTTAAGGATTGTATCACGCTAAAAGCGTATATTGAGACAAAATATATTCACTCGGTGGTCTTACCATACCACCCAGTGACATTGTAAATTATATCTTAGAGCTCGAAAATATTTTTATTGGTAACTTTAACAATTTAGCTTCTGCAGTAGCAATTGGAATGACACTGAAAAGCAAAATGACAAAAATTATTTATTCACATCCACGTAAAGCATTGTCACATGATTATTTTTTAAAATTGTACATACGAGTTCGTATATACTATACCATAAGATTGATGAACTGTGATATCAAAAATAAGCCAAATAAACAAAATATTAAGGTAAAAATACTACAGCACCTCTGAACCATCAGTTTTTACTTATCTACGAAATAGATACAATATGTGAAATTATTTGAGATTTATTAGTAATAGTTTTACTAGGCTTTCTTTTGGATATCCATTTATGTAACTTAGTGCATTAGCAAAATAAACGTTGTATTTGTATTTGTATGTCTAAATCGGCTATCAATACCTAGTCTTTCAATGACCCTCCCCCCCTACGTGAAACCTAGGCGTTAGCAAGTCCCCGCTAAAAAACCCTCGTACTTGAGCAAAAACCAACGCATAAAACTAACTGCCGCGAGCGGCCGCGGCATCGCTTTCATGTGAGTTCTTCAAAGTGCCGACGGAGAGTGATCCAACTTATATGTATTCCGTAAACTTTGGTTCAGGGAACGAATGTCTACCATCCCACCAAATTTCATCTCTTTCCGACTTGTTGCTGTCAAAAGCCTTTTTTATGACGTAACGATTGGACGTCAATTTGGCGGTTATTTAATAGGGCGAGTTGTTCTAGCTTTATAGATTCATATTACATATGAAGCTATGAAGATCAATAATAGAATTTAGAGTCAATCAGCTTGACCTCATTATGTCTCAACAACGCGCTTTAAAATGAGGTGTATATTTTTTGGAATTTCGCTACTGTTGATCAGGATAATAGGCAATGTATCGTTTTATGTCCCTATTTGGCCACATAAGTAATATCTCGTGTATTTCGCGCAACTAATACGCCATCTGGCCATTTAGCCAGTCGATTTTCACGGTCTATCGGATAGAACAGCTGCGGTGGATAATGCACGGAAAACGTATAATAGGTGCTTCTACTTTATTATCTCTGCACATTCATCATCAGGTTATTTGGAAGAGTCAACACAGTGATAGATCATCCCCTAGTCGGTTAGTTACCCGTGTGTCTTTTGCAGAAATTGGCTTTTTTGGGTGTGTTTGGGTTGAGTCAGATGTTTGGTTTTCGGTGCAATTCTATACGAAATGGGACGGATTTAACTATTTTCGAGTAAACCTTCAATAGCCATCCATCATGACAATCTATACAGATATAAAAATAAATTCTTGCGTGTCCCTGATTACCTTGACACGTGATATTCTCGTAACAGAAGAATGTTCAAAGAAAAACTGAATGGAATGTTTCATAGTACTACAGGGTCTATCATTCCGTGCTTTCAAAACATTTTTTTTTGTATTTCAACCCTTAAAACTCACCCCAACTCTTTTTTTCAAATATCACCTAATAGTTTTTCCTACACAAATTATGTCCTCATTTGTATAAAAAAACGTATCTTTTTCGTAAAGTCATAAGCATAAAATAAATAAAACAAGGATTTGCTTGAAGCGTAATATTTTTGTGAGAGAAACAGATAAAAGAGAAATCTAAGTGGGCCTTTCAATAAAACCGAATGACCTACCATACCAGGGTTTTGAAACATTTTTTTCACTTCAGCCCCTGAAACTTACCCCCTACTTTTTTCCAGATAGCACACCACAGCTTTTCCTACATTAATGAGCTCATTATTTTGTTTAATATCTTGTAGTGCCTTTGACTTCAAAAACAAACCAATTTTTTGTGAAATCATTAACATAAGGTAAAAAAAGATCATTTGTTTGAGGCGTAATATTTTCGTAATGAAAAAGCATAAAGAAGCATTTAAATTCGAAAGCATGTATTATGATCATTCGGTATTTAAAGACCCAATCAGTTCTATTGTGATCCGTCTTTTCGGTCAAGCAAATTCTCATTTTATGCTCATGATTTTACGAAAAAAAAAAAGTTTCCGTATAAAATCAAAGGTAAAAACTATTTGGTGTTATTTGAAAAAAAAGGTTGATGGTGAATTTTAAGGAAAAAATATGTTTTAAAAGCATGTTCTGATAGACCCTATCGTACTTTCAAAAATTCCACTCAGCTTCCGTTCGAACTTTTTTTTGTTACGAAAATATGACGGGTCAAGGAAATTTAGGGACACCCTGTATACCCTCATTATGAATACCATATCTTCCTATACATATGCGCAAAGCTGTAATTATCTCAAACCGAGTATCATATAGGGTTATATTAAGTAAATATTTTCAATCCAAAACTGGGAAAGTCTTGAAGGAAGTAACACCGAAATTTTTAATCAAGTATATGAAAACGAAACAATGAATAAATCTCCTATATGAATACTACATTTTGACTGAAGAATTCATAATCTTGGCGCAAACAGCTTAAGATTTTGGCCTTCTGACCACAGAATATAAAAAATATGTACGTGTACTTTCGAACTAGAACAATATGTTACGCCAACAGGTCTGCCATTATTCATATTCCCTTGACAACTACTTACATAAATATAGGGTGTCTCCTAAGTTGGAGCTTTCCTTCTTATGGCATAAAGTACTTGCCAAAAGGAGTGATTTTTCTCAGGAAAGGCGGGTTTTCACGATTCAGTTTCGCTGAATCAGTTCGACTGATTCAGTGATACAGAAAGCGATGTTTGTTCTCACTGTTCAGTTTTAATGAATCATTTTAACCTACTTAGCATTAATAAAAGTAACGTTTGCATTCATCTTTCAATACTGATTCAGTCAAAATGAATGAAAAGTAGGACTGGCTTCCAGTTTGACTGAAATCACAAACCCACTGATCAGTTTTACTGAAAAGGTGTTCTCACGTTCATTATCTGTTCAGTATCACTGAATCAGTCAAACTGATTCAGCGAAACCTAATCGTGAGAACCCGCCTTGACATATCACCGAAATGCTTAGGGGTATCAAGATACTGACCGATAACGAAATCCTCATTTCTAATTCCGTCCCTGTGAGATTGTCAAAACAGAGGCAAAAAACGGAAAACCTAATTTACTAAGGTTTACATCATAATGGATACGCTGGACGGCCTAGACAACCTCGAATGGTCCATATAAAATATAAAATGCTCTGCTTTTCAACCTTGCGGCGCGAACTTCGAACCATATCTATAAGACTCATGTAACACGACCGCAGCGAATCAACATCATCATAGTCACAATGTCTTAACAGACATGTTCTGAACTCGTAAAATGCATTAAGTCGGAGCTAGAGTATTGCCGACACGAATATTATCAATAGTTTTGAGCACTGTAGCTCGCCATCATTCGCGAATGACTGTCAGTTTAGTGGCGCTCTTGATACTCATATCCAGCAATTGTTTAGTCGTATCCACCCAGCGTGTAGGGGGACGGCCACGGCGCCGCCCACTCGGGGCATGACCCTGAACTACAAGGTTCTCCATATTATCGCTTCTGTGTATATGTACGAAGAATGTAAGCATGCTCGTCGACACAATGGAGGATAGTCTCTTTGGATTACCGAGCTCATCCAGTATGGAAACGTCAGTTCGATGGACGGTATAAGGAACTCTCAGCATTCTTTTCCATGTCCACATTTCAAAAGCATCTATGCGAGCTGAATCTGCTTTTTTAACAGTCCAAGTTTCCAAGGCATACAAAAATATGGAGAATACAAGAGACTGAACCAGCGACATTTTGGTAGCTTTAGTGATGTTATGGTCACGCCATCTTTTAGTAAGCTTCGTCATGGCCACACGTGCCTGTTGAATACGCCGTCGAATCTCATTTTCACAGCTACCCGAATTGTCGATCAAAGAAGCGAGGTACACAAAACTTTGAACTACTTCACAACGGCCTATTGACTTTGTTTCTCGATGATTATCATGTTTTCTATCTACGATCATAACCTTGGTCTTATTGTAGTTAATACCAAGACCATACGCTGCACTATGTTGTTCTAAGATGTTTAGTAGAGCTACTAGTTCTTCCTGAGAAGCTGCAATAAGGATTGTATCGTCAGCAAATCTTAAGTTGGATATTTTGCTTTCGCCAATAGTTACACCGTCATTCCAGTTGTCTAATACCTGTCTCATCACAAATTCAGAGTAAATGTTAAACAACATCGGAGATAATGCACATCCCTGACGCACTCCTTTTCTGGTTGCAGTTTGACTAGACAGGTTACCATCAATTCTTACACGAGCCGAATTAGACTCGTAGAGTTGTTGTATAAGAAACACTACGTGATAAGGAACTCCCATAGAGATGAGGATTTCCCACAGTTTAGGCCACTTTACATTATAAAACGCCTTAGAATAGTCCACAAAGCAGATAAAAACCAGAAAATAATGCTCTCTAGCTTTTTCAATAATTTGTCTTAAGTTTAAGATCTGTTCACGCGTACCGCGTCCCTTCACGAAACCTGCCTGCGCCTGAGAAATTTGCCAACCAATAAAACCCTCCAAACGAGATTGTAAAATATATAGTAGAACCTTACTTGCATGAGAGAGTAACGAAAGTAGGCGATAATTGTCTGGATATAGTGGAGATCCCTTTTTATGAAATGGAACAAAAATTGATGTGCACCATTCATCTGGCTAAACACCGGAGGAGCATACACTCTTTCTTATAAATATTATGTAAAAGACGGATGCCGTCGTCACCCAAGCATTGTAACGTTTCGGCAGAAATAGCATCAATGCCTGTAGCGAACCAACAGTAAGTACATTTTACCATTTTTTATCCGTCTGCTGCTCTTCACCGTACATTAGCTCTGTGTTTTCAAAGGCAGTTGTTTCTGAAAAGGAAAGCCCCAACTTTGAAAACACATATTGCATATCGCATAATTAACACCTATAACACCTACCCACAATCCCAACTCCGCAACAATCCCTCCATGAGAGTATAACAACACAGACACAAGGCCTTTACGGAAACAGTGATCTGGATCCGAATCGATCAGTTATATGTCAAACAGCTGTCAAGTTGAATTTATGGTTCCATGGATTTAACGGACAATGAACAACGAAAAAGTTGGTTCAAGAATAAAAAACAGACGGTTAAGAAGAACAGCTACTGACCTGGATCATCCGATAGCGATCACTTACTGTACAACAGTGAACTGACCCTATTTCTGAGCGATCCCAGATCACTTTCCGCATGTCAGGATCAGTGATGCAAGTGATCGGGTTAACCCATGGCCGATTCTACACTAGGCTGGAGCCTTAGATGTGGCAACGTGGCTTAGCTGTTAAATAGTGGGCCTATAGTTTCAGAATAATTATTACATTTTATATGTATTAGAGTTCGTCTGGGTTAATAAATTAAGAAAAATACTTTTTAGAACTACTACTACTAATACCACTTACATCTGATGTCTGGTTCACCGTAGTCAGACACTACAAAATAAAAATAAACGCAACCTGTTTCCTGCTGCCACTTCCACTTCCACTTAAATGAACACTCAATTTACTTTGTAAATTGTCACTTGAGCTAGAAAAATGCACTATTAGGTCACTGTGAAGCCATTCTTGCTGGTCTTGATTTCCTTTCACTATCAAATCTTTTCGTAGGTATGCCCAGATGCATGCCCAGATGAGTTCTATTAACTGTATTTTTCTGTGATATTTAGGAGGTCCAGAAAACATTGTAGGTACCGCATTGTGCTTTAAAATAGGGCTTATCCTTTGAAATGTTTGTAAAGTATTGTCTTTATTCTTATAAATATAACCAGCCCATACGGGGAATACCGTTCACCCACTTCTGTTTGTCCTTTGTTGGAAGCACAACTGCTAATGAACACTCAATTTACTTTGTAAATTGTCACTTGAGCTAGAAAAATTCACTGTTAAGTCACTATGAAGCCATTCTTGCTGGTCTTGATTCCCTTTCACTATCAAATCTTTTCGTAGGTATGCCCAGATGCATGATGCATGCCCAGATGAGTTCTATTAACTGTACTTTTCTGTGATATTTGGGAGTTCCAGAAAACATTGTAGGTACCACATTGTGCTTTAAAATAGGTCTTATCCTTTGAAATGTTTGTAAAGTATTGTCTTTATTTTTATAAATATAACCAGCCCATACGAGGAATACTGTTCACTTGTGCTATTCACACACTTCTGTTTATGTCCTTTACTGGAAGCACAATTGCTAGTACAACCTGGTACTACATACTTTGCAGGCATCTGTTTATCTTTATAGTTTCGTTTGTGCAGGTAAATGATTAGAAACACATTAAAAATCACCTTGAAATATTCTTTTTACTCTGGAAGGTTATGTTCGGCCATAGTTTGGTATGTCCTCTATTCCTGGTACTACACACTTTGCAGGCATCTTTTTATCTTTATAGTTTCGTTTGTGCAGGTAAATAGTTAGAAACACATTAATAATCACCTTCCAACCATATTTTCTGCTCTGGAAGAATACACATGACTTAATAACAAATAAAAAGTCGGCCCGCTGATTCAGTGCTGCCATATTTCATGCTCCGGCCTAGTGAGTAAAGTCGGCCATGGCTAACCCGATCACAGTTTCCGTAAAGGCCTACTGGTAAAATAACGAATTATTAACAAATGACTATATGAGGCCTGTGGCGATCTGTCAATATGGATTAACCAAAATTGTCATATTCTCAATGGAGGTACTCCACAATTCTCAAGATTCTTATATATATTATTACTAAAACTTTATGAAATACTTAGTTGAATATTATTGAAATTTTAGTTGTGGGTATTGAACTAAAAATGTATTTTTCTTGTTTCAAATTTACCATAATTTCCTCATAAAGAAAATTTTATCAGAGCGAGATCAGACAGTTCCTCGGTAACATATCAGCTTGTCCTATCTTGTTTCGAGTGTGTCGACGCCGGCCAAATAGCCCAAGAACCAACAGTTCATCGGATCATGGCCGCGAAGGTCTTACACAATACTTTAATCTGCTCCATTTATTTTTTTAATTTCATCATCATCATAGTCACGATGTCTTAACAGACATGTTGTGAACTCGTAAAATGCATTGAGTCGGAGCAAGAGTATTGCCGACGCGAATATTATCAATAGTTTTGAGAACTGTAGCTCGCCATCGTTCGCGATTTCTGTCAGTTTAGTGGCGCTCTTGATTCTCATATCCAGCAACTATTTCGCCGTATCCATCCAGCGAGTAGGGGGATAGCCACGGCGCCGCCTACCCGTGGCATGACCCTGAACTACAAGTTTCTCCATATTATCGCTTCTGTGTATATGTCCGAAGAATGTAAGCATTCTCGTCGACACAATGGAGGATAGACTCTTTGGATTACCGAGCTCATCCAGTATCGAAACGTTAGTTCGATGGGCGGTATAAGGAACTCTCAGCATTCTCCTCCATGTCCACATTTCAAAAGCATCTATGCGAGCTCGATCTGCTTTTTTAACCGTCCAAGTTTCCGAGGCATACAAAAATATGGAGAACACAAGAGACTGAACCAGTGACATTTTTGTAGCTTTAGTGATGTTATGGTCACGCCATATTTTAATAAGCTTTGTCATGGCCACACGTGCCTGTTGAATGCGTCGTCGAATCTCATTTTCACAGCTACCCTAATTGTCGATCAAAGAACCGAGGTATACAAAACTTTGAACTACTTCACAACGGCCTATAGACTTTATTTCTCGATGATTAGGTATCATGCTCTCTATCTACGATGGTAACCTTGGTCTTATTGTAGTTAATACCATACGCTGCACTATGTTGTTCTAAGATGTTTAATAGAGCTACTAGTTCTTCCTGAGAAGCTGCAATAAGAGTAGTATCGTCAGCAAATCTTAAGTTGGATATTTTGCTTCCGCCCATAGTTACACCGCCGTTCCAGGTGTCTATTTCAGTTTAATCGAACACTTATAGGTACGCAAACCTTGCGACAAGCTTTTATGATCATAAAAATTATGTATATTGAGGCTATAAATTAATAGTTAATACCTTTAAGGAAAATTTTCTTTTCTTTTTAGACCATTTAAATAAAAGTTTTTACAAAAAAGGTCTTTTACTTTTAATTTATTCTCCATGAGTTTTTACGGCAGTGCGTGGGAGGCACTGACGCAATCCAATTGCCTCCCCTGCCGACTCAACCACACTCAGTCAACGCCCACGCAGCTCTCACCTGATAAACTGCCCAATACAAAGTGGACAGAGCCTCCATAGCAATTACTAACCTAACCCAAAATGTCGCCTGGCACGTAACGAAATTTATTTACCCGACGGACGTTCTTGGGCAGCCTCAAATAAATGGACCTTTCATAATAAAATTTACAGGCTAATAAACTAGAGACAAATTGAACTGGTGATTTTTATAGCCGCGCATGGAGGCTTATCCCCAAAGCTCGCCTGCATATGCAAAATTGCATGTCGTTGCGCTGGACAACGGTCTTTTCTTCAGCTTGACAGGCTTCGCGATGACTTTCGAGCTACTGTGGTTGTTACTTTACTGGTTATGCGATTCTCTGTAAACAGTCGTTTTTGTCTGAATTTTATTTTTATGAGTGGCTTGAAGTAAAATAAAAATTTATTATTATCACTTGAGCAGCGTTTCGTTTAATATACAGGGTGTTCATTTGAAAACTTCCCACTACCAATTTATCGGAAACCACTAATTAAAAGAAAAAACGCCGAGATATGTCAAGAGAGTTGTCGGGGGGGCAACTTTTTAACTAAAAACTACTTCACCCCCTAGCACCCACTGCCCCTCAGGATCATCCCCTCAAAAAATTTAAATCACAAGGCGTGTCGAGTAATAGCTTGTTTCAAAGGTAGATCGAAGTCCTTTATTTTGACGTTTGCTTTTTTTAATCGGTCGATTGGTTTTCGAAAAAAATAGAAAACTCGTTATGTGCATTAAATTGTTTATATAGGAAACAAGAACATACAAACATATCCCTTTTTTGCAATGATGTGCAAAATGTTGCCCGTTATTGGAGAAACCTGCAGTTTAGGGCCATGCCCCGAGTGGGCGGTGCCGTGGCCGTTCCCCTACACGCTGGGTGGATACGACGAAACAGTTGCTGGATATAAATATATAGAGCACCATTGAACTAACAGTAAATCGCGAACGATGGTCAGCTAGAGTTTTCAAAACTATTGATAATATTCATGTCGGCAGTACTCTAATAATGCATTTTACGAGTTCACAACATGTCTGTTAAGACATTGTGACTATGATGATAATTGGCAGCGCGCGAGACTTCATCCGCAGGAGGACAGGAGGAAGGACGATCTCGTCCTAAATCCCCAATCCTGCGGCGAAGACTCTAGGCGGAGGTTTGTCCACGACCTACCTGTCGCGTCCCAATGGCTGATAGGGTACCCCAGGGCCTAAATTTAGAGAAAATGGAAGAAATGGCTCTTTGCGGCGAAAGCCTTGCGGAGCCTTCCTCTTTCCCCTGGGAAGGCAATATGCAAATATTGTCCGCGGATCATGTGGAACTCCAGGGGCATCTTTACCTTTTCACTTTCCACGGAAAGGGATAAAGTAAAATGTTGGGTGTAGCAATCCCTTGAGACCCCAGCTTATCTACCCAGAACGCCGCGGTACTATGATGGTGGTGTTAGAGTGAGGGCGCCCTTCGCCAACTCCTCTATGACCTCCTCTGTTCCGCGTCGGTCTGAGTGGTTCACCTCGCGTGACTTGAGGTGCGGTCCCTGTCTTGCGCGTCGACTCCCCCACTGTTGCCCCGGCTGGGATCTTCCCGGAGTGGTAGCGACGAAAGAAACCAGGGTTGGCACTCCTGGGCCGCCGGTTAGTACAGGAACCCGTCCGGCCTAGCCAGTTTGGAGGGCTGTTCCATCAGCCGGTGTATAATCTCGGGCGTGTAGTAGTGCCAGGTGGCGCCTGGACAAAGGCCCTGCTGCACGTTTCGGGGGGCTTCGTCTGCGGCCGCCGGGTTTTCCCGAGGGGAATGACGGCGGTGGGGGGTCGGCGAGCGGGTGCGGGGGCCGTGCCTTGAGCCTCGCAACAACACACACACACACACACACACACATCTACACCCGCACACACAACACACACACACACACAAACACACACACACAATCACACACACACCTTAACACACACGCACACACACCCACACACCTACACACCAAACCAAACCTGAAAACATTAAAATGAACATGCAAGCTAGTGAAAAAAAGATTAATGTGCCACCCAAATCACCATCCCCACCCCCATCCCAAGTCCCAACCCCACAACCCCCAATGGAGGACCTTACCTCCACTGTTGAGATGGAGGGCACGGAGGAGCCTATAATTAGCGGGAGCTCCCCCTGTGTCCCTTCAGATAAAGAAGATGACCTCCTGCGGTCACCGGCTGGTGCTGCTGGTCCGACATCTCGGCCTCCACTCTCGAGTGACGAGGAGGGGTTCGTTCCGGCGCACCTACGGGGCAAAGCAAGGAGGAACTGGAAGAGCAGGCAAAGGAAAAAGAAGAGAGCAGCCGGCGCGGTAGCCGTGGGGGCGGAGATGACAAGTACATCTCCAGCCCCGGCAGCCCCCGGTCACTCTAGATGGAACTTCGGTCGACAAAGGGGTCCCGGAAGTACCATCTACATCTCAAGCCGAGGGGGCCATAAGCTGGCTTCCTCTTACAGTAGAGGGCCGGTGAAGAGGGCAGCGGACCGGGCGGCGAATAAGCAGCCCTTCGTGCTGCCAACTGAGCCGGCATTAAAGAGAGGAGATCCTGTGGCCGCGACTCCTCACACCTCTTCGCGGTCCGGGCGGGCGCTTCGCGGGGGTGCAACAAACCCCAGAGTGGCGCCCGGCGGTGCGATAGGGGGGAGAGGAGGATCGAGCAGCGCCCAGGGCAAGACAGGCGGCACCGGTGGGCCTCAAGATCCGCAGCCGCAGGGCGCCCGCGCCCCTAAGGCAGCAGCGGTCGGACGGCCACCGGAAAGTGCCAAGCGATCGCGACAGGACCTGACGACACCGCCGGAGAGGGCGAATAAGAAGGTCAGGGGCGAGTACCCGCCAGCGCAGGGGGCATCGACTTCATCTGGCATATCCCCTCTTTTGAGGGAATCTGCCGGGGGGTCTTTGCGGCCGGCTGCTGGGTCCTCGCAACCGACCTCTTACAGCTCTGCAGTCCGTAGAGAGCTACAGGTCGTCGTAAGGTCTGACAGACCTGACGGACTGGTGCTCCCGGACGAGGCGGAGCAAGTTAGGTCCTACGTCGTAGGAAGAGCTCTACAGGCAATGGAGGAAGAGGGAGCCCCTATCCTCCGTTTCCTGAACTCGGGGCTGTATGACACGGGCTGGTTCGTAGTCACAGCCTACGATGAGACATCTCGGGACTGGCTCCTGAACCGACTGCCCCCCCTGGACATTGGAGACCATGTCTTCAGCCCTGTACGGTCTGTGGACGCTCCATGGCCGGTGACGGTGGGCGTCCGGGTCAAGAGTCAGGGACAGCCAAATTTAGAGCGGCTGATTAAGACTCTTAGTCTCCAGAACCCTGATCTCAATATAAGAGATTGGAGGCATCTGGAGACAATGAGCGAGGGAAGGGAGGGTGATCACGTCATCACCTTCTCGATTAGCAAGGAGGAGGCCACGCTGCTAGAACGGGCTGGTTGGTCTCTCTTCTACGAGCTCTGCACTGTGGCTGTCCACAGGGTGGCTGCTCGTGGGAGGGGTGCCTGGCAAGGTCCATCTGGTGGCAAGGGCGCCTCCGGAAAGGCAAAATAGGCCGTGCCGATGCTTCCCCAGCATACCGCAGGAACCATGACACAGCTGCGGGTAAGTCAAATTAATCTCCACCGCAGCAACGATGCCGCAGCCGAACTGCTGGCCATTGTTGCTGGAAGGACTAAAGAGATTATATTAATTCAAGAGCCATATTGTTACAGGAAGCAAATACGCGGGTTGGAGGTCAGTACCTTCAGCCTTGTGTCAGCCAACTTAGACTCCCCCAGGGCGGCCATCCTCGCGTCTAGGGACCTGCAGGTGACGCCATTGCCTCAGCTAGGGACCAGAGATGCGGCGGTCGCCGTACTGGAATGCAAGGTTAGTGACACTAGGTTTAAGATAGTCGTAGGCAGCGTGTATCTACCTTACGATATCGCGAGTTTACCCCCGACTACAGACCTAGTTAATATAATAGATTTCGCGAATAGCAATGGACTGCCACTCCTTATTGGAATGGACGCTAATGCGCATCATTTAGTATGGGGTAGCTCAGACATAAACAGTCGAGGCGAAGCCCTATTAGAGTTCATAGCATCTTGTAATTTAGAGATTCTAAACAAAGGCACAGAAGCCACATTCGCGAATCGGATTAGGAAAGAGGTTATCGACATTACGGTAGCCTCGCCGGATCTGGTTCGTTTAGTAACAGACTGGAGAGTAACAGATGATATATCTCTGTCTGATCACAGGATGATTAGATTTGAGATAGATTCAGTACACAGCGACGTAGCCCAATGCCGGAACCCTAGAGCGACCGACTGGGAGACTTACAAAGCCTCCCTGGCTGCGAACCTTAGGGAACCGGCTAGATGGTATAACACAATAGAAGAAGTGGAGCGCGGTGTCTCCAATTTGGAGGAGACTATCCGCACTGCACTTGAGGCATCTTGTCCACTGAGGGCTGTGGCTCCTGGGAGAGTACCCTGGTGGTCTGGGACGTTAAATAAACTCCGAGGGGCCACAAGGAGGGCTCTTAACAGGGCTACAAAGCGAGGCGATGAAGCCTCCTGGGATGCCTTTAGAGAGGCAAGAAGAAAGTATAAAAAAGAGCTACGCAGCAACAAAAGAGCAAGCTGGCGGAACTACTGTGGAGAATTGGAGTCCCTTTCAGACTCCGCCAGACTAATGAAATTGCTCAGCTGCGAGAAGAGACAAACCATTAGTTCATTCAAGAAAGAGGATGGTACATGGACTACATCGGTGGAGGAATCTCTCCAATACCTCCTCGACTCGCATTTCCCGGGAGAGTCCGGCGAACTGTCTCCAGAAGCTGAGTCGGCTCCCTTGATAGGGGACGCCGGCTTGGCCGAGAGGATGATAACCGACGGATCAGTCTCCTGGGCAATAAACGAGTTTAGTCCATTTAAATCAGCCGGACCTGATGGTATATTCCCCGCGCTACTACAAAGAGGTCTAGAAGAGTTGCTGCCACATATCGTGGCAGCTTTCCGGAGCTCGCTAGCGCTAGGATACGTACCGTCGTCCTGGAAAGCAGCAAGAGTAGTGTTCATCCCTAAACCAGGGAAGATCGACTACTCTTTATCAAAGTCTTACAGACCAATCAGTCTTACCTCCTTTCTTATGAAAGCATTGGAGAAGATCGTGGACAGATATTTGATAGAGGAAACGCTCGTCACCTATCCCCTCCATGATAATCAGCATGCCTATAGGCAGGGTCGCTCCACGGAAACGGCACTGCATGCTATAGTAGGAAAAGTAGAAAGAGCCCTCTCTCACAGAGAAGTGGCTCTGGGAGTATTCTTCGACGTACAGGGAGCTTTTGATAAAGCACGAACAGCTAATATATGCACCGCCCTTCAGACCAGGGGTGTTCCACCCACTCTGGTCTGCTGGGTAAGATCAGCACTTCAGAATCGCAAGGCTAGTGCAACATTAGGCGGGGTTCAGCTGGAGGTTGGGGTGAGTGGGGGTTGCCCGCAGGGCAGCTGCCTCTCCCCCCGCCTCTGGTGCCTTGTTATGGATGGCCTCCTTACGAGACTTAGCTCGGCCGGCTTCTACACGCAGGCCTACGCAGACGACGGCCTGGTGTTAGTCTCTGGTAGATTCCTGGGCGTCGTCTGCGATAGGATGCAGATGGCGTGCAGCATTTTGGACAGGTGGTGTGGCGAATCAGGACTCTCAATCAACCCAGTGAAGACTGAGCTGGTCCTATTCACTCACAGGAAGAAGATAGATGATTTTAAAGCCCCAACTCTCCACGGTGTACCGCTGACCCTAACACAGGAGGTCAAGTACCTGGGGGTGTTAATTGATAATAAACTCACATGGGCACAGCATATCGACTATGTGTATAAAAAGTCTATAGCTACCATGTGGCAGTTGCGTCGGGTAGTCGGCAGAACCTGGGGCCTCAAACCCAAGGTTCTAAACTGGCTATATACGGCAGTAGTCAGATCTAGGATCCAGTATGGCTGCTCGGTCTGGTGGCCGAGCGTAGAGAAGGTCTCTGTTAAGCTCAAGCTCGCAAAGATTCAGAGGCTTGCAGCAGTGAGCATAACAGGTGCCATGAGGACAACACCCACTGCTGCCCTGGAGGTACTCTTGGGCTTGCCGCCTCTGCACCTCTGGATAAAGAGGGAGGCGATGTCGGCCTGCCTGAGAATGCGTGACGGGGGAACGTGGGTAGCACGAGAACCATTAGTTGGCCACACCAGAATAGAGCGATTCGCGGAGAGTAATATCCCGATATCGTCATTCAGGGTGGAAAAAGCTAAGGACATCTTAAATTTAGATAATGGATTCTCACTAGTCATCCCGGAAAGAGACGACTGGATGAGAGAGAAAGTCAAGTTTCCGCCCAATAGTCTCGTATGCTTCACTGACGGATCGCTCTTAAAGGAGTCAGGATCCGGGGGAGCGGGCTTCTGTCTGGAGGGTAAAGAAGTGCGGCGGAGCTTCGCTCTGGGAACCTGCACGACTGTCTTCCAGGCGGAAGTGTATGCGATATTGATGGCGGCATACTCGACGGAAGTCGAAAAGTGTTCTGAACAGAGCATATATATATGCTCTGACAGCCAATCAGCTCTGAAAGCGGTGGCAGCTTCGAGGGCCAGATCAGCTCTGGCACAAGAATGCTCTGCCGCCCTTCAGAAGTTGGCAAGACATAAGAAGGTGACCCTACTGTGGGTCCCCGGACATATTGGTATACCGGGTAACGAGAGAGCGGACCGATTAGCTAGGATAGGGGCCAGCAGCCCCTGCATTGGCCCAGAACCTATGCTGGGAATTAGCAGACGCCAGGTCAATGTGGCCCTGGATAACTGGGCCTACAAGGAACTGGCGAAAGCCTGGTTAGAGAGAGACGACTGCAGGCAAGCCAAAAGATTCATAGCAGGCCCTGATAGGGGCCGAACGCAATGGCTTTTGAGTAAAGGCAGAGAGACGCTCAACCTTCTGGTGGGGGTTCTCACTGGCCATTGCCGGCTGAATAGACATCTGTCACTTATGAGAGTGGTAGGGGACCCCATTTGCTCCAGATGCTGGGAGGAGGACGAGACAGCGTTCCACTTCCTGGGCAGATGTGCAGTTTATCGCAACCTTAGGGTGCAGATATTCGGCACGACGGAGTTTGGGGAGGAGCCACTATATTCAGCGAAATGGTCGGACATACTGACTTTCGTCAGGAGGTCTGGTAGGTTCGACAAGGAGCTTTCTAGGGTGTAGAATTTTAGTGTTTTCAGTGATTGGTTCAGTGGGGTTGGCAAAAAGGGCCAAAGGTGGCCTACTTGCCTGGCTTCGCCTCCCCATCACTACTACTACTACTACTACATGATGATAATTGACCAAACAGTGATATAGACGATGTTCGAAATCCTGACGGACAATTTATAAAAACATGTTGTGGTATATCATGACAGCTTTCTATGATGCGTTGATGCAGGTCATCGAAACTTTCAGGTTGTGGGGCAGAGATTCACGGCTTGACTTGATTTTCAAGCTACTTGACTTGACTTGACTTGATATCAAGTCAAGATCAAGTCAAGTCAAGTAGTTACACATCAAGCAACTTGAAAATCAAGTTTTTCAAGCTAACTACTTGATTTTTCTTGAAAAAATGGTTCTTTTTTGATATTAATCTGATTAACTGCCAAAACGCAATAACAATAAAAATCTATATATATATCAAGATGTAATCTTTTATTTAAAAGAAATCCCAAAAACGAAAACTCCAACAAACTTAGTTAAATAATGAATGTAATAATATGAAATAAAAATACGAAATAATGACAATAATACATAGATAAACAACAAACTCAAATGGGGGTGGGTTGGTTCAGTGGTTAGAGTCGATGGCTCGTGACCGGAAGGTCCCGGGTTCGATTCTCTTAGAGGCGGAATTTTATTTCTGGTTTTTGCAGTCAAAAATAAATATCCATAAAAAAAGCTCAGCGAACCCTTAACTGCTGGCTTCTAATTAACAGTGCTGTTCCTAGAGTGGCGCCGGGACAGAACACGAGACTAATGACCAGAGCAGTCGACGCCGATGACACAGAAGTGAAAAAAATTTAATATCCTCATTTGCCATCCATGATTTGAGACACATAAGACTTCTAACGGAGTTATCACCTAATCGATTTCTTATTTTGGTAAGAGTTAAGGCAGCTTTAGAAAACTGCCTTTCAACTGGAGCTTATTATTACGATCCTGAATTCAAGTCTCAAGGTCAATGGAAGCATAGAGCTAGCCCAAGACCGCAGAAGGCAAAACTATTAAAATCGCTGATTGATTGATTGATTAAAGTGTTATGTTATTTACTATCACATTGTACCTAGGAAGTGCTATTCTAATATACTCCGAGGATACTGAAAGGTAAAGATAAAGTAAAAAAGGCCGCTTTATCAAAACCACTACATCACTACAATCCGATTCATAGATTAGCGATTTGTCAACAAATAATTAAAGAATTAGTGATGGAAATTATGGTTTACCCTTCTACTCTGTGACTTTCAATAGTTCCCTGAAATCAAAAAAATTATTGGTCCCGAATCCCGACAGGGATGTGCTGAACCTCGCCCTAATTGTTGATCTTCACAAATGTAATATATGTACTTGCTAGTAAGACAACTATCATTGTTATTATTATTTTCTCACAAAGAACAGTAGTTGAGTATTTATTAACTGTCGACAGCTCATCATCGTGAATAATAATAATTTACGTCAGTCGGATATCTTTACGATTAATGACTGCGATAAAGTCACAATTACACTGGATATAAAGTTTCCCCGTTTTTTAGAGAGGTTGACAGAGGTGAATTATAAAAGTCGACGGATTATAAATGGAAAAGGGTAAATAATTGACGTGTGCGGGTGGTTTAGGTGACCGAATCACGCAGCTACCTCAACACGAAACCCAACGTAAGGGACGAAGGTGACGTAAAAGGGAGCTCGTCAACTGCGCTGCGGCTACCACAGGTCACCTTCCAAATAGTATTTATACTCCAAGGAAATTACGGTTTCTCTTCGGATAAATTTCGTATAGTTTATCACGAATAAGATATATTTATAATTGTTTTATATTATTTATGGCGCTTTAATAGTTGCCTAGATAACGTAAAGTGGCCTAAACTGTGGGAATTCCTCATCTCTATGGGAGTTCCTTGTCACCTAGTGTTTCTCATACAGCAACTCTACGAGTCTAATTCGGCTCGTGTAAGAATTGATGGTAACCTGTCTAGTCTAACTGCAACCAGATAAGGAGTTCGTTAGGGATGTGTATTATCTCCGATGTTGTTTAACATTTACTCTGAATTTATGATGAGACAGGTATTAGACAACTGGAATCTCGGTATAACTATTGGCGGAAGCAAAATATCCAACTTAAGATTTGATGACGATACAACCCTTATTGCAGCTTCTCAGGAAGAACTAGTAGCGCTATTAAACATCTTAGAACAACATAGTGCAGCGTATGGTCTTGGTATTAACTACAATGAGACCAATGTTATGATCGTAGATTGGAAGCATGATAATCATCGAGAAATAAAGTCAATAGGCCGTTGTGAAGTAGTTCAAAGTTTTATGTACCTCGGTTCTTTGATCGACAATTCGGGTAGCTGTGAAAATGAGATTCGACGGCGCATTCAACAGACACGTGTGGCCATGACAAAGCTTACTAAAATATGGCGTGACCATAACATCACTAAGGACCGGTTTCTCAATGTCCAGTTAAATATTTATCTGCAAGATAACAGCAACTGTTAGATAAATTGTTTAAACAATTGAAGGCTAAACTTACGAAGTCACGTAAATCTTATCAGTTATATCCATAGCAACGCTATCTGGCAGATACCTATCTGACACATTAACTGGACATTGAGAAACAGGCCCTAAAGCCACAAAAATATCGCTGGTCCAGTCTCTTGTGTTCTCCATATTTTTGTATGACTCGGAAACTTGGACTGTTAAAAAGGCAGATCGAGCTCGTATAGATGCTTTTGAAATGTGGACATGGAGAGGAATGCTGAGATTTCCTTGTACCACCCATCGAACTAACGTTTCCATGCTGGATGAGCTCGGTAATCCAAACAGACTACCCTCCATTGTGTCGACGAGAATGCCTACATTCTTCGGACATATACACAGAAGCATTAATATGGAGAAACTTGTAGTTCAGGGTCATGCTCCGAGTGGGCGGCGCCGTGGCCGTCCCCCCACACGCTGTGTGGATACGACGAAACAGTTGCTGGATATGAGTATCAAGAGCGCCACTAAACTGACAGTAAATCGCGAACGATGGCGAGCTACGGTTCTCAAAACTATTGATAATATTCGTGTTGGCAATACTCTAGCTCCGACTTAGTGCATTTTACGAGTTCACAAGGCATTGTGACTATGGTGATGATGATGAATAGTTGACTCACCTACATAAAAAGATATTGTCTTCATACAGTTGATGAATAGTCGTCGTCAATTCTTTGAACATCAATTCTATACGAATCGGTGTTACAGTAATTTCTGATAAACAATATAAGAATTAAATAAATTTAATCATACAATGATTTTGCTTCCATTAATCGATGAACAGCAACCATAAAAAAATAAGCAGTATGAGTTATTTCGATCGGCTCTAAGGCATTGGTTTTATGAACCGAGTCATCGCTAAAATTATTATTATAAATATCTACAGTCGTTCGTAATATTAACGACCAGCGATCACAAATTCAAGGTCACTGGTAAATATCCATCAAACATGGATCCATGTTTGGTTGTCATTGGTACAATCTATACCAATCGTGTCTTGATGAGCACGAAAATTGATGTACGACGTTTCGCTGCATTAACAACTGAAGTCGTTGGCTCAACAATATCGTAAACGGGCAATTTTACTTCCCACGCCGATAGAGGATAGGGGAGTATCGTGATCGCAAACATTTTGATATATCTACGTAACGAAAATTCACGTCACTCAATTCCATCGATCTGTCTTTCGATCTGTTTATTAATTAACACTCTTCTTGCCGCGTAATCTCAGTAACCGCTGCTTGAATTGTAATAAAATTTGGGTATATATGGCGCGGGGTGGTAGAAGGTAATGCTGCTATGATTTTGAAAATCGGAGCATTGACGGCGGATGAATTCGTAAAAAATAAATTATGAGAACCCCTCCAGACCTCACTTTTAGGAGTTTCAGGGGTTCCTGATCATATTTCATTTTTTTTTTTGAGGGGGTGAAATCGGGGTGGTGAGGAGTGTGAGGTGTTTGAAAGCATAAACATTTGTTGTATTCATAAAATACTCTACATAGTGCTAAAATAGACCTTAGTGATATCTCCCGCATTTTAGGCCTATCCGATTGTTGCCTTTAATTTTATATATCTGTAAAATAATTTGATACATACATTTCTTAACGTGTAACTGCTAAATTAATTGTGATAAAATTTTGACACTGTATTATTACGGTGGTGGAAATGGTAACAATTTATTGTTTCTGGAACTCTTGGCTCAATCTTCGTTTTTGGATGTTCAAAGGTCTTTGATTATTGTGTACTTTTTAATCAGGACGGTGTAAGGACAGATGAGCAAAATTTTTGACAGCTCTGAATGTGTAGGAAGAGTAAAGTCCTTTGACACCATTTTTTTGTTACGTTTCGTTCGGTGCACGACCGCAGTGTGCCATAGGAAATCAAAAAATCCAATAGATGCTGGATTCCCAAAATATAGCTAGCTGCAGAAGTTTATCTTAAACTAGTATAATTAACCGGGCTTTGACTCAGCCGTAGTCGTACCCTGAGGTTGTCCCGTGCAATCGGAGACGAAAGCTCGGCCTTTACCGCAAATCAAACGCAGGTTCCATCTGGAATTGAAGAATTTTCTGAGGAAATCTTATTCGTGGACGAGAATGTTTTGTGCTATCTGAAAATAGTGGACGCAACTGATACAAAAATGGTGTATTCTGGCTGGCTTATTGTGAGGAGTCGTCAGATTTTAACCTGCTATAACAAACTTGGTTGTTATTTTTTTTTTTTTTAGCATTAGGTCAGAATTAAAACAAAAACTTATTATTTTTCTTTATGCGTCATTTCGACTATTCGACAATTAAGACAAGCTATATATCGGAACTCGGTAGTAGTAGAAAATTATAATTTTGGGGATGTAAATGTTTTTTCTTGTCATTGTGTTACCCAATGAGGAATCTGTTTTTGGTCGCGTAACGTCCGATTCAAAATTGTTAATGGGACACCCTGTATATTAGTGCCTTTCTGTGTTCCTCCCGATAAAGCAATTCCAATAGACTCGCACACTGGGGTCTAAAGTGATTCGTTCAAGAGTTACATGTACCCCTACAGTTAAATTATTTTGCTAGTCTTTCTTAATGGAGTGCTACACTCTTTTAAGTACCTGCAGCTCTTGAATTAATCAGTTTAGACCACAAGTAAGCTAGTCTTTTAGAATTGTCTTCGGGATGAACACAGAAAGACACAAATATACAGGGTATCCCATTAACAATTTTGAACCTGATGTCACGAGATCAAAAACAAATCTCATTGGATAACACAACGATAAGAAAAGATACCACATTTGCTCTAATTTACATTTCCAAAATTATAATTCTCTACTACTGCCCAGTTACGATATACAGGGTTATTCACGTTATTCGACACGGAGCATTGTGGCTAAAGTATCTGATAAAAAAAATAACAATATGGGATGGATAGAGACCCATAAAGGCTACATTCTAAAAATATTTTCATGTTATACAGGGTGTCCCAAAAACACGAAATGTATCAAAGTTATGTTTTCTTAAATGGAACACCCTGTATATTATTACATATTCAGATTCCCTGGTGAATTCAATTGTGACTTTATGTATCATACATGGGACTTAAAGTGAACCGTTTAGGTGTAAATCACCATTTTCGGTATAAGTTGATATCAGGAAAAAATTGAATATCGCAGAGATTATAAAATTTGGAAGGCTGTGACTTTGCCGTATTACTAAGCATAAAATGCGTCAGCTTTGATAAGACTGTCAAATTTAAATTACGTTTATGCTTGGAGAAATCGGTCGCTGAATTAAGGAAACTTCGATCAGCGATAACTTGATTTTTTCAAATGGGAATGCCTAATTTTTTTTATACGGTTAAACGTAGAATTTGATAACGTTTCTAATGATATCAGGTTGTGAATATCAATCTCTGGTAGTTTCCACATAATTGTAAATTTTCAAACAAATCGGTGTTTTTCAATTTGCCTACCTATAAGCAACGTAGCAGGCCATAAAATATAAACAAAAACCTGTTCAGGTAGAAGAAAAGAACTAACTTAGCTGAAAAATACACACGAACTAGACTAAATGGACAAGATTATAAAAATTACTCACAAGAAACAAAGTCTAACTAGAAACAACGGCGGTAACATATCTTTGGTCAAAGAGAAGCTGGAGTATGGCAGAAATGGATTTTTTCACAGCCTATTAGCTACTGCAATGTACTGGAGATTGGCAATTTCCAAAACCATTAAAAATTTTGAAATAAAGTAAAAACTACTAGAGAATGTTGTAAGCAGTTTATTATTTTCATAATAAAATTTCACATTTAATGATCTAAAAAAGTATGCAATTTTGTCAAAACTGAAGTCAAAAGTACCTCTGACTGGAGTTCTGAAAATTCTTCAGTACCTATTAGCAAGGTCGCAGAAAATGAAGAATGAATTAAAATTTGTTCAAATTATAAAACATAACTTAAATGGCAGAAGATTTAAATCTGATTTGTCAGTATTCCTTTTTTGCAATATTGCTAATAGATATTGAAAAATAGAAGGGCTCCAGTCGGAGGTATCGACTTCGACGCAAATTAGTACTTTTTTTACACCATTACATATTATTGATAGTTGCGTGCTGGAGCAACAGTCGCTGGTTGTTTTTGTTTCATATGAGGGTTTTTGATTGCCTTGGAAATTTTTAACCTCTGGTAAATTGCGGTAGCCAGTAGACAGTAAAAATATCTATTACTGCCATACTCCAGCTTCTCTTTGGCCTTAGAAATGTTATCGCAGTTGTTTCTGTGTTTCTGGGAAAGTTGATTTGTTGTAAGGAATTTTTTTCAGCTAAGTTAGTTGTTTTCTTCTAGCTGAACAGATTTTTGTTTATATTTCATGGCCTGCTACGCTGCTTATAGGTAGGAAAATTGAAAATCGCCGATTTGTTTGAAAATTTAAACTTAAATGTAAACTACGAGAGATTTATATTCACAACCTTATATCATTAGAAAGCTTATCAAATTCTACGTTTAACCGTATAAAAAAATTAGGCATTTCCATTTGAAAAAATCAAGTTATCGCTGATCGAAGTTTCCTTAATTCATCGACGGATTTCTCCAAGCATAAACGTAATTTAAATTTGACAGTCTCATCAAAGCCGATGCATGTTATGCTTAGTAATACGTCAAAGTCACAGCCTCCCATATTTTGTAATCTCTGCGATATTCAATTTTTTCCTGATATCTACTTATACCGAAAATGGTGATTTACATCTTAACGGTTCGCTTTAGGTACCATGTATGATACATGAAGTCACACTAGAATTCACCAAGGAATCTGAAGTTGCAATAATATATGGGGTGTTCCATTTAAAAAAAACATAACCTTGATACATTTCGTGTTTTTGGGACACCCTGTATAACATGAAAATATTTTTAGAATGTAGCCTTTATGGGTCTCTATCCATCCCAAATTATTATTTTCTTTTTTATCAAATACTTTAGCCATAATGCTCCGTGTCGAATAACGTGAATAACCCTGTATTGCTGTAGTCATCATCATGTATCAGAAAGTCGAATTTTTCATTGTCAAAATATTGTAACACGGCAAGTATGTATCTGCACTGGACAGAAGAAAGTTGGGGAACCATTCCCCTTTCTTCTGTCAGGGAATCTATCTTCAGCTTTTTTCTGTCGGGTACAAATACATGCCTTGCCCATCTTTTAAATTAAACTTTAATTGTATGTGTTCTCTGTTGCTAAAATATACGTAAAGTGTTATTACTGTGGGAAGTGTTTTAACCAATATCTAGCCATACTCTTGCCATGTTACTATGTTCTTACAATGAAAACATTCTGATGCCTGATGACTGCATTTAAAAATAAGAAGCTTTTGTTTCGATTCTGACCTAATCCTCAAGAATAACAACTAAGTCGTCAGGATTTTGTTATTTGTATGGAGGTTCAAAAATACTGTTCTATACCGTCATGTTCATGAGGGCAACTGACGATCGTCCGTCTCTCCCCCAATCGTCAGAGCCACGCACAAACGTGTCGCTAATCGCACCGGCTCGCTGTTCGCGTATCGCCTGACAGCATCGGAACTGCCGTCGAACTCGCAGCGGGGCACCTCGTTATCCCACAATTTTTCTCTCCTTGGGATCCCATAGCGCGGGACATTTAGTTCGGGATGCAGCTTTGGTAGAAGTACTGAGGATTTTGGGACAAGTGTTAAATAAGTAAAGTAACTCCAATACACAAATCGGGTTCCAGGGAGGATGTGAACAACTATCGACCAATTTCTATCATATCCACATTTTCAAAAATTTTAGAAACTATAATTAAAAATAGACTGCTTTCCCACATTATGCAGTTCAATCTGCTGGATGATTACCAATATGGGTTTGTACAGAATAGTAATACTTCATGTGCGGTCACGGATCTGATTAATAGAATATCTAGAGAAATTGATAACAAAAAAGTGGTAATTGCAATTTCTGTAGATTTAAGGAAAGCTTTTGATGTAATAGATATAGATATTTTGCTAGCTAAATTAAAAAGATTGGGTTTCAGAGGCACAACATTTAATTTAATGGAATCCTACCTTGTAAATAGAACGCAATATGTAGCATTAGAAAAGCATTGTAGTGATAGACGTATGTGTACGCACGGTGTTCCTCAGGGCTCAGTCTTAGGGCCGCTGTTGTATATATTGTATGTCCTAAATTTAAAGGTATCAGGGTTGAGAGCTAAGTATTTTGCATTTGCTGATGACACTGTTCTTGTATATGAAGGTCAACACAACTTAGAAACTCTCATAAATAACGACCTTAGCTTATATTTTAGCTAGCTTTTAAATAATACATTAAAATTAAACATCGAAAAAACTAAATTTATGATTTTCAAACAGAAAAATAGGCTTACTCAAACTCCAAATATAAGAATAAATAATATTACTATAGAAAGAATAAATTCAATTAAATATTTAGGATACATACTGGATGAAAATTTGAATTATGGGGAACACCTAGAGTACATATCACAGAAAGTATACCCCATGATTAGTGCCGTGTATAAATGTAGAAATTACTTAACGCACCAAAGTAAAGTAAACATATATAATGCATATTTCCTATCACATTTTAGATATATGTTGCATGTATGGGGTACCTGTGGGGTGGTTAGATTTAACTCTATGCAGGTATTACAAAATAAGATCCTAAAAATTCTATTTTCATATGAGTGGCTAACACCTACACAGGATCTGTATACGGAATTGGGGGTATGTCAGTTGGATAGGTTATTAGAATTAGAACAATGTAAATATATCTATAAAGTGTTAAATAATAATCTCAAGTGTAATGTACCGATAACTTTTGGTAGTGACATTCACATGTATGATACCAGAATAAGAAATAACATATACCTCGAAAATGTACGAACCAATATTGGACTCAGCAACCCGTTAAACCAAGCTATAACCAAGTATAATCTTTTACCGGAGAGTATAAAAAATGTATCCAATTACAACACCTTCCTGTCAAAACTTAAGAAACACCTCAAATTTTGACACATTAGTTAGGCCTGCTATTGTATCTCTTATATGGATATGGATATGTGTATATGTGTGTATGAATGGGTGTATATGCATGCATATGCGTATATATGTGTGTATATATATTTGTTTCTCTCATAATTACCAAATTATTATCATGATGAGGTCGCTTTTGTAATTTTTTATTAAACAATTAATAATTCCCGATACCAGTGTTACTATACACTGTTTAGGGAATTTAAAAAACATATGTAACTGTAAAGTCTATAATGGTCAATAAACGTTCTAAAACAAAAAAGTCCATCGCTTCTGCTCTTAGAGAAAAAGCAGGCATCTTGGCGAAGCTATTCGCAGCCAATTCTACTGTAGACTTCCAAGGAAGTACTCCGACCACCACCATAAGCGTGAACTCGAGAATGGCAGAAGTCAAATTTCAACTCCGAGATGTAAAAAGCATCCTCTAAAAACTGAACACGATTAAAGCTACTGGTCCTGACCAAATTCCAGCCATTATCCTTAAACGCTGTGCCGCTGAGCTTGCACCTATTCTTTGCAAGCTCTTCAAACTTTCATATTGACGAGGCGTGTTTCCCGCTTCATGGAAGATTGGCTGCGTACAGCCCATCCCTAAGAAAGTCAAAAAAACTGATCCCACCAATTATAGACCTGTGGCTCTTCTCAGCGTCATGTCTAAGGTTATGGAGGCTGTCATTAACACACTGGTTCTAAAATACCTGGACAACAATAACATCATAAATGATCGCCAGTATGGCTTCTGTAAGCACAAGTCTACAAGTGAGCTCCTTGCCTACGTCACTCACTTGTGGAACAGAGCAATAGACGATCAAGGCGAATCCCGTGTTATTGCACTTGACATATCGAAAGCCTTTGGCAGAGTGTGGCATGAGGGACTTCTGGCCAAGCTTGCTGCTTATGGACTACCACCTGGCCTGCGCCAGTGGCTGAATAGCTTTTTGAACGACCGATCTCTGTTTGTTGTAGTCAAGGGCTGGTCATCAGACGTATTTTCAATAAATGCCAGTGTTCCTCAGGGATCTGTCCTAACCCCACACTGTTTCTGCTGTACATCAACGAGCTGCTGGAAATAACATCCAATCCAATCTACAGCTTCGCAGATGACAGTACATTACTGTCGTGCATTGAGCCAGGTAAGCCACTATCATCCCAGGAGGCGGTACGTCGGCGATAGCAACAGGCCAAACAGATCAACGTAGATATCAAGGCGGTTATCGAGTGGGAACTAGTAAATAAAGTACAGTTCAACATGCAGAAATCTCACGCAACAACACTTACAAGGAAATCTCACGTTGGCTTACCAACCGTGGAAATGGAGGGTCACACCGTAGTCGAATCACCTTCCTTCAGGCTTTTGGGGATCATCATCAACAATAACGTGTCCTGGCACGACCACGTCGTCAGTATTGCTAACACGGCATTCCAGAAGCTTGGAGTTTTGTTCCGCTATAGGAAGTTGTATACACCAGAGCAACTGCTGCTGCTCTACAAAGCGCAGATCCGACCATCGCTGGAGTATTACTCCGATGTGTGAGGATGCGCTCCGAAGCACTCTCTAAAGCTTCTGGACATTATCCAGAAAAGAGCAATTAGATTAATCGATACGCCTAACCTCACAGAGGACCTCCATAGCCTGGAACATCGAAGGAGGGTGGCTGACCTATCCCTCTTTTTAAGGATTTTATCACGGAAGATGTTCAAGTGAGTTCTCCTAGATAATAACATCAAAGGCCGTCCGAACCAGGAACACCAGAGAAGCTCTGCGAGCTCATTCTTACCAGGTCGAGGTCCTTACTCCCCGAACCAGTCTCTTCCAGCATTCCTTCTTTTGGAGAACTTTGACGCTGTGGAATCAGCTGCCGGGGGAATTGTTTCCCGATAGCTACAACCTGCAGCGTTTCAAATCTAACGTGAACCGACACTTATCATCTCGCGGCGTTCCTACAGCGCCATAGGCTTGCAGCATTTGCGGGAGGCTGACCATAAAAAAATCATTCCAAACAAGTAGATGTGTCAAACAATAATGATAGTGCTGCTATGGTATAACAATTAAATATTTATTTAAAAATTCTATCCTTTGAAGTACTCTCCCTTCTGTTCAATACACTTATCCGATCGCTTTATGCGCTTGTTATAAACTACTGAGGAACCATTTTTTGATAGTCTATTTAGTATACCCATCACACCATTGTTAGGATCTGAATCCAGCACAGTTCTATGACCTCTCAACTCCTTTTTGACTTCAGGAAACAAATAGAGGTCACTTGGAGCAAGACTGGGAGAGTAGACTGGTAATCCATAACTTGCACTCCTAATTATTGGATTGATCGATGACAAATACGTGATGTGTAATTTAGAGCATTGTCGTTACACCCGATATCATATTAAAGCAGCCGTTTTTCCTTTTAATTTGCCTTTAAGGATCCTCAAAGTACATCAAAATAGTACTCTCCAGTTACGGTATGCAATTTATGTACTAATGGTCGTAAATAGCTCTACTATACTGCCTTTATGCTTGCTTTGCATACTTTGACACTTCAGCTCTGGGTCGTAATGAAAACATTCTTCACATATAACCAAATTATTTAAGAACTGTGGGTTAAGTTGAAATTGCCTTTTCCACTACTGACGAATTGTCAGACGATTCCCCTATTGTTAATCGATCCGCCCATTTTGGAAACCATTTAGACCTTCCGGCAGGTACTCTATAAAACTTGATTGACGTTTTTTGAGCAAAACTGTAACAAATTACTATTTTTAGGCATTCGTTTTATGTCGGCGATCATTTTGTACCAAGCCATTATTTTCTACAATGTTTGTGGCAGGTCGCGTAGTGGTCGACCTGGAAGAGGTTCATTAACAGCCACCTTCAAACTGCTTATGCCACTCAAATACCCTACATTGTGATGAACTATCGTCTGAGTCATTTCAATGACTAATTTCTAGCAAACTTCGAACGTTATATTAAAACCTATTTGAGAGAAAATACATTGAAGGTAAGTATTTCACGTGTATTTTTGTGTATTATAAAATTATATTTTTGAAAGTCGTGGGCGTTCCCCCACCTCCGCTATTCCAGAAAAAATGCATTTGGTTGATAAAATATATATTTTGTACTCATTCATTATTAGAAGTGCACCGAGTAGTATCAATTGGAAAGAGGATGTAATTGCCGATCCTTTGATAGTATTTCTTGAAATTAGGAGAAGAAAAAGTTAAAGATCAGAGATAAAGACAAAAAGATATTAAATAGGCCTGATCACATAAATAAAAGCCAAAGGAACGATGCACTGTTGGAAATCACATAAATCAAAATGAACGCTGAACATGACAAGTGAAATAAGAAAGAATATGTCGGAATTGGACACCTCCAATATCCCAATCGGTCCCGTGAGGTGGCATTCCACAAGTTGATTAGCACTCACACCAGGAACTCCTTGCGGGTCCAAGCTGTTCAACGAAAGTAATAGTACAGTTAATCTGTCAAATTCCGAAGAAAATATATTTTGCACTTGTCGTTGGCGGAGAACACTCAAAAATCATTTTAAGCTTTGTGCCAATGAAAAAATTAGTCCTACTATGAACAGTACAGTTACTCAGCTTAAACAATTCAACATTTTCAACGAAACCATTAATAGACTACAAATAATATAGAACCTATCCTGGAAGCTCCAATGATTTCATGAAGTTTCAAGTTGAGACATTAAAATGATTCATTGTGGATAATGATTAAAAGAGCCTAAGGATGAGATAGCTGTATCTTCAAAACCATATAATTTTAGTTTTAAACACTCACGTACTTCACTCACTTCAATAACTGCTATATGTGTGTCTGTGTGTGTGTGTTATGACTGTTGGACGTGGATAAGGAAAAAGCTGATGAACGTTTTCCAAACCAAGGAGTGTGTCATAAGTTTTTCCAGGTCTCGTTGTGGTTTGAGGTTATAGTCTATTTATCATACTTTTCACTCATAAAACAGACAGCATCATAGTCCTAAGACTCTGAGTGTCATATGGCATCTTTAACAATTCGAATGTAACGCTGTGTTTTTTAGATATTTAGGATTACCTAATTTAGGAAGTTGTTTCGCAAAACAACAAAAATTTTCCTGACACTGTTAAACCGTGTCATTTATTCCAAACTGGTGTTTTTATCTACTCTGCTCTTCTCTATATTATTGTTAATTTTGTACTTTGATAAAAGCTACAGAGGTGGCCGAAGCTTCAGTAAAGTTTACGTTGTAGCGTTTGTAGTTTTTATGTATAAGGCAATGCAGGGGATAAAGAGACAAACACATGATAAATTCCAGATAATTGCCAATGAATTCGCATAGGTTAGAAGTATAAAAGTCCATGCTCTTTAGTAGGAAAAACCGCGTTCTTATTGCACCATGTGTTTACATTCAGACAGTTGCAAAGCGCGGGGCACTTCACTGTCTTGTGGAATTATCTAAAGTAGCCTATTCTTCAATTGTGCTCTAATTGAACCCAAAAATCGCTATGAAAACCGCTAAATCAACAGGCAAGGGTTAGACCAAATCAAAGCGCTGCAACTATCAGTCGTTCGTACACTGGTTCGCTGAAGATCGCTCCAATAATTATTCTCAAATCATTCATATGCCGCATGATGTGGTAGCTTAGTTTTGATCGGATTAATTACAGCATTGAATCAGTGTCTTCTTTTGAGGTAATAGGCTACTTTGGGATCTTACTTATAAGCTTGTTAATTCATTTTACTATGAATGCCATTGGCTTCACCCGGAGAAGAGCTGGCAACATACTCAAATAACCCGCGGCCACCATCTAGTATGGTTCAAACAAACAAAATCTTTCTTTACTTCTTCTAACCTATTCGAATTAATTGAAAATTACATTGATAAACCAAAATCTTTTGATATGCCTAATAACATCAATGCTGTTACGTCTACCGTTTCATGACTACTATAAGATACTCACGTATTTCAGTTGGTAGTTTTGTATGCAAAAATATTCCACACGATGAAGAAAATGTCACAGCTTCTATAAACGTTTTGAAAGGAGGAATTCTTGCAGAGGGGTAAAGCACGTCGGTCGTCGATATCGACAGTGCCTTTGGGAAGTTTATGTTTATATGCCATTTGGCTTTAATAGATGCCATGCTCGCCCTTTTCACGAACGAAAGGTCAACGTCACCGAATATTGAGTAGATGACGTATCTAAAAAGTGAGCCATTGACATTCTACCTCAACGCACACCCGTAAATAATACAATGAAAAGTCATTGAATCTAGTCATAAATATCTTAAACTATATATTATGTTGTCTAGCAAACTATAGCTATCCCTGGGAAGCGGCAATGAATCAGCGAGGTGTAATATTGATCTTTGTTATCTGTTGTTGTTGTTGTAAAGTTTTTTTATTGTCTTTTAGACTTGAAGTTGAGATCACAGAATCCCGAAAGCTCGGAATAGACATTACATTTAGACATTACGTACATCTTGCCTTTTCATTGCCACTTCCCAGCAATAGTTATAGTTTATTCTCTAACATATTGACAACGGTAACCGGTTTCACAAAAATATTATTTGTCTGTATTGATCAGTTTGTACAAATCCTTAAAATTATCTGGAAACATGAACATGATTCAAGGTGCTGGTTATTAAGCGAAGCTAAAGTGCATGTGGAAATTGTACCAAAAAGAGAAAGTGATGTCTCCCTAAAAGTAAACACAACAACAAAGACAAAAAATAGAAAAAAATGGCGTATCCTGAGGGTGACCATTCGTCATGAAAATCCTGGACATGTCCAGAAATTACGAGGTCAATTTCGTGTCCGGGCGGAATCACAGAAATCGCTAAAATGTCCGGAATTTGAGCCGTAATCGAAAATAGTTGGCAAAATAATCAGCAAATCAAACTCATATGTCAATGGTCTGGCAAAAAACAGGCACTACTGTCGCCTGATGCCTGATGCCATCTCTCTCCACTATCTTACAATCTACCTCCCCCCACCGCACGGTAAGCCTAGAGTCCGGAATTGCTCTATGAAGTATATGGTCACCCTACGTATCCTTTCAGAAGTCGTTCAATAATGTCACCCCTATAGGGGTTGAAAAATGGGGTTAAACATGATAAAAATGGATGACATTGATACGTCGTAGTTGGACCTCCCGAGAATATTATAGAAAACGTCATCCATTTAGAATAATATGAACAATTTTGTAACGATTTCTGACGAAAATGACGTGAAAAATCGAAGTTCAAGCTCATATTATATTTCTCATAAACTGCCCAGTAGAAACGGATGACAGTATTTTTTGTGTTATCTACAAAAGGAACAAAGAATTTTCCATCAATTCCTGATCGGTTTCGTGGCGAATCTTTTTTTTTTTTTTTTTTGAAAAGTCGGTACGGGCAAACCGCCCGTAGATTTCGGATGACGCTGTACTAAAATCGCACTATCTCTGATCCCTCTCATTTTGGAGTTATGGCTAAACGAGAAAAAAGTTTCCAAATTGCCTCTAGAACTCAAATAAAGTAGAGCCCAGAGATGTACCATTTGTGTACGTTTTGCGCTATATAAAAACTGCATACCATCTCTTAGTACAGTTCATCATTTGGAATAGATACAGTTTTGATAATATTCAATGGTTACCATTATTTTACTTTCGTACTCGTAACCAATTCATGGAATGTACTTTTAACCAATTTTCTAACAAAACACAACCTTTTAGAATGGTGAAAATGAAACACTAAGTTGTATTTGAACGTAAATCTGTCGGATGTTGTTCACGATGTATATTTTGACTGAACTATGATAAGACCGACACATTCCAGGATTATTAGCGACTCGATCGATGAAGAGGACCGGACTTAGTCAAATTGTTTGGGCAGGTACTGCTACCGCTAGCAACGCCAGTCTGCTTTTACTTTTGTGCGTCACTTTTCTGTCTGAATCGGACGTTTTCTTCTGAAGTGTGACAGCTAGAGTATGTTTCGGCCTTGGGAAGATAATGGGATTTCACAGCGATGTGAATTACCCTGCAGCAGTGAAGCTACGTCGGCGGTTTGTCATTACGGTGGTGAAAGTAGTGACTATAGTACGGACACTGATAATGAATTTGAACAAAGGGAGGTGGAGGTAGACCAATTAAAACCTCACAAAAGGTCACATATTAGCGCAGATGCAAAACAAATAGTACTAAATGATAATGAACTAACGAGCGATCCAGAGAATGAAAATAAGGGGAGTATGATCAAAAAGACGTCACTTCTAACACACGTTCCATATCCAACAGTATGTGAAATTTTGAGAAAGGGGCCACAAAAGAGGAAGCGTAGGTTTGATGCTGCTGTTTCAAAAGAACTAGATCCCACGATCACAAAATTATTGAGGAATATTGTGTACGAAAAGTACAAAATTAATGAACAGCCCACAATCGAATACGTTCAAAGACAATTGGCTAGAATGGGGTAACAGTATCCAAGGAGTACATTGCAGCGATGGATTAGGAAGATTGGGTTTAGGTACAGAACTGTGAACAAACGAATGGCTATAATGGAAAGTGCAGGGATTGTGGGATGGCGGCACGATTACTTGCATAAGATAGAGCAATACCGGAACGAGGGGAGGTCAGTGTACTACCTTGACGAGACCTGGTATGATACCCATAATACCGCTAAAAAGGGATGGACCGACGGTACAAAGAAGTGTTAGCTAAAAGGCGTTCCACCAAATAAAGGATCCCGTATAGTTATCTTACACTGCGGATCATCTCACGGCTAGGTCGAAAACGCACTCAAAATTATGTGGAAAGAAAATTGAAGACTGCAATATACAGGGTTATTCACGTTATTCGACACGGAGCATTATGGCTAAAGTATTTGATAAAAAAGAAAATAATAATTTGGGATGGATCGAGACCCATAAAGGCTACATTTTAAAAATATTTTCATGTTATACAGGGTGTCCCAAAAACACGAAATGTATCAAAGCTATGTTTTTTTAAATGGAACACCCCATATATTATTGCATATTCAGATTCCTTGGTGAATTTTAGTGTGACTTTATGTATCATACATGGTACCTAAAGCGAACCGTTAATGTGTAAATCACCATTTTCGGCATAAGTAGATATCGGGAAAAAATTGAATATCGCAGAGATTACAAAATATGGAAGGCTGTGACTTTGCCGTATTACTAAGCATAAAATGCGTCAGCTTTGATGAGACTGTCAAATTTAAATTACGTTTATGCTTGGAGAAATCGGTCGATGAATTAAGGAAACTTCGATCAGCGATACCTTGATTTTTTCAAATGGGAATGCCTAATTTTTTTTATACGGTTAAACGTAAAATCTGATAAGCTTTCTAATGATATAAGGTTGTGAATATCAGTCTCCCGTAGTTTTCATTTAATTTTAAATTTTCAAACAAATCGGCGTTTTTCAATTTTCCTACCTATAAGCAACGTAGCAGGCCATGAAATATAAACAAAAATCTGTTCAGGTAGAAGAAAACAACTAACTTAGCAGAAAAATACACACTAACTAGACTAAAGGCACAAGATTATAAAAATTCCTTACAACAAATCAACTCTCCCAGAAACAGCTGCGATAACATTTGTAAGTTCAAAGAGAAGCTGGAGTATGGCAGTAATAGATATTTTTACTGTCTACTGGCTACCGCAATTTACTAGAGGTTAAAAATTCCCAATGCAATTAAAAACCCTCATATGAAACAGAAACAACCAGCGACTGTTGCTCCAGCACGCAACTATCAATCATATGTAATGATGTAAAAAAGTACTAATTTGCATCGAAGTCGATGCCTCTGACTGGAGCCCTTCTATTTTTCAATATCTATTAGCAATATTGCAAAAAAGGAATACTGACAAATCAGATTTAAATGTTCTGCCATTTAAGCTATGTTTTATAATTTGAACAAATTTTAATTCATTCTTCATTTTCTGCGACCTTGCTAATAGGTACTGAAGAATTTTCAGAACTCCAGTCAGAGGTACTTTTGACTTGAGTTTTGACAGAATTGCATACTTTTTTATATCATTAAATGTGAAATTTTATTATGAAAATAATAAACTGCTTACAACATTCTCTAGTAGTTACTTTATTTAAAAATTTTTAATGGCTTTGGAAATTGCCAATCTCTAGTACATTGCAGTAGCTAGTAGGCCGTGAAAAAATCCATTTCTGCCATACTCCAGCTTCTCTTTGACCAAAGATATGTTACCGCCGTTGTTTCTGGTTAGACTTTGTTTGTTGTGAGTAATTTTTATAATCTTGTCCCTTTAGTCTAGTTCGCGTGTATTTCTCAGCTAAGTTAGTTGTTTTATTCTACCTGAAAAGGTTTTGTTTATATATCAAGGCCTGCTACGTTGGTTATAGGTAGGAAAATTGAAAAACGCCGATTTTTTTGAAAATTTAAAATTAAATGAAAACTACCAGAGAATTATAATCACAACCTTATATCATTAGAAAGGTTGTCGAATTCTACTTTTAACCGTATAAAAAAAATTAGGCATTCCCATTTGAAAAAATCAAGTTATCGCTGATCGAAGTTTCCTTGATTCATCGACCGATTTCTCCAAGCATAAACGTAATTTAAATTTCACAGTCTCATGAAAGCTGCTGCATTTTATGCTTAGTAATACGGCAAAGTCACAGCCTTCCATATTTTGTAATCTCTGCGATATTCAATTTTTTCCCGATATCTTCTTATACCGAAAATGGTGATTTACACATTAACGGTTCGCCTTAGGTACCATGTATGATACATAAAGTCACACTAGAATTCACCAAGGAATCTGAATATGCAATAATATATGGGGTGTTCCATTTAAAAAAACATAACTTTGATACATTTCATGATTTTGGGACACCCTGTATAACATGAAAATATTTTTAAAATGTAGCCTTTATGGGTCTCTAACCATCCCAAATTATTATTTTCTTTTTTATCAAATACTTTAGCCATAATGCTCCGTGTCGAATAACGTGAATAACCCTGTAGACTACCACAAAAGCATGGACTCGGGAATATTTGAGCAATGGTTTGAGTATAGCCTTATTTCCAATTTAAAGCTATTTAGCGTCATCGTAATGGACAACGCAAGCTATCACTCCAGACAAAGGTACAAAATTCCGAATTCAACGTTATCGAAGGCGGAAATACAAGATTTTCTCATAAAACAGGATTTGTACTTTGAAGAAACTTACAAAAAAAAAGTCAATGATTGATCCTCCACACTGAACAGTTTGAGAAACAATATGTCATAGAAAGCATAGCTAAAAAGTATGGTCATGATGTCTTCAGGCTGCCTCCCTATTTTTACATTTTCAGTCCTATAGAATTAATTTGGGGACAACTAAAACAACGAATCGAACGTTAAAATTGAGTGTAGAAAGGAATAATTTACCATATGGTTTATACGGTTATATTGAAGTATCTCTACCATATATTTGTCAACAGATAATGAAGTTTCAAACATCTTGTTCAACCAACTGGTGTATGAGCACTTTATTGGATGGAATGAACATTTTCGTTGTTGCCAACTACAACGAATTCCAACGCCCAGTCCGACCCCGTTCCCTTTCTCTGTCGGCACTTTTTGCGGAGATCCTCACTTTGTAAACAAATGGTATATCTCTGGGCTTTACTATACCAAGCGTCATTCGGTTTTCTACTGGACACGGAAATTACGGGTCATTGCTTTGAATATAGGGTGTCCAGGGTTTGGAGGAAACTGAAACTATTTAAATACATATGTTATTTAGCCTTACAGTGTTGGCCTATTCAAAACCATTGCATCTGTGTATTCTACTTTTTTCACAGATTGAAAGGTATTCTGTATTCAGCATATCTTGTAGGATGGAAAGCTACGTGACGCATAGTCGTCATGCAGTTACGACCCCGTGTGTCCGCGAAGCGTCTCAAAAATACACGAACAGTATATACCACGCGTCCCTTTATAGACCCTCCACTGCTCCTCTCACGAAATAAACTCGAGAAATCGTGTGTATTTTGCATACGGCGTTGACTGGAGGAATCCTTGGTTGACTTATACCGGCTACCCCCATTGTATTTATTATTTAGCGTCATAACCGGTGTATTTTTACGGTTGGAGAACGGCCTGCATAGAGATGGGGGCAGGAAGACGACCTATGTGAATTTGCTTCTTTTAGACCAGTGATTCTTAAGGGTCTAGGGTATAGCGCGCGAAATTGAGAATCCAAGACTTATTCCCGTGCTAACACGGGAGGGGTGGCCGCCTGTTCCCTTTCTCCAGTGTATGTGTGCAAGATAAGGGTGATAAGTCCAAAAATGCAAAAGTAAGGTCAAAAGGTCCTAAGATAAGGTCCAAAGGTCACCATAAAAATGAATTTCGCATTTCCAAGCTCCTGAGGTTACCTTTAAACATACAGTAATGATTCAAAAAGCAAATTGAAGAAGAAAGCTTGCGCTTTGTCACCTATTTCGGCTCTTTTTGATATCGCGTTTGGTTGTTAAATAACAGACATTTGAAGAATCTATGATTTTGCATTGCAAGTTTTTTTGCACACTAACAAATTTTTTTGAGAAAATCGCAAATAGTTATCATTCATCAAGATCTTAACCATCACCTTCTGAAATACTTTATATGTAGTTTAAAAACAAGTTTGTTCTGTCTGAAATGGGAACCCGTGCTTTGACATGGCAAATACATAATTTTAATTATGTATAACTGTGTATACCTAGGCGTCTTAACAGGTGGCCCACGGACCACTGGTCCTAGAAGCACCCGTAGTGGTCTACAAAGACATCTGAGAAAATATAGTAGTTTCTAACTGCACAAAAACGTATTTCTACAAGTAGTTAATGATCGTACAATGGATAGGGCAACTTAGTGAATAATTATGTAAATACTACCCTTTTGAGCCGAACAAAACAATTCTGGCGAAATTTAAATATCCTATAACAAAAATGTAGCTCTGTATACTGCATATAGTTAATCAATGTAAATGTAGCCCTCAAAGCTATTTAGCAGTGCACAGTGGCATAACTAAGGGCCCGCAGGACCCGCAGCTGCGGGGGCCCCGTGTTTTTGGGGCCCCGTAGTCTTTGAGGCCAAGGGTCATCAAGTGCCATCGTTTGTGCAACAAAAAAGTACTAAATGAAAAGGTCGCTTCCTTGTATGTCAGTATGCTTTACAAATAATACATCAACCTATGAACCGCCTGATACATACCTATAATTGAGAAATTGTAATAGTATTGCACCTTAAACTAGACACTAATAACGGCGTATGCGTATCAGATTCCGCAGTAAGTGGAAAAATACGGCAAGGCAGCATACGTCAAAAATGTTTGGCTAATTTAACTGAGTGTCTTCCACAACATAAGACACACACAATTTTCCGGATGATTTAAACATGCAAATTTCGTTATTTGAATTGCATTTGAAAGCTGTGACTCAATACACATTGCTGTTTTTTGCGAGAAAACCTCAAGGTTGAAGCCCTGAGTATGGGAATAAACATTCCTGAAAGCTTGGCAGTTAACTTATCGAAAAAAATTCCACAACCCCCAAGAATTTCTCTTTAATAGACACGGGGTGAGTCCTAAGATGATACTTTCAAATAACTTTTTTCAGAAAACTGAAAAATAAGCGAGATACAAAATAAAAAATGTAAATCTAGGCTTGTGTATCAAGACACACCTGTTTATGTTTAGTTTTTTGCTAGGATTTGTGTCTTATCGATAAGGAATTTCACCTGTTAAATAATGAAGTAGGGCATCCCTGATTCAGGAGTGCATGTAGAGACTGGACGAGTTGGCAAGGCTGAAGAAAGTTACCTTAATGTGGGTCCCCGGTCATGCGGGGATTCCTGGTAATGAAGAAGCCGTTAGGCTGACCAGACATGACACGGAAGGACAGTTAGTTGGTCCAGAACTTGTTATAGGAATAAGTAGGCAGCAGGTAACGCGAAAGGCTTAGGAATAATCTATCACTATTAGGAATTAAAGAAGAATCCCTATTTGTGGGCAGATGACACGGCCTACCACTTCCTTGCGGGACATGAGTTGCTAAGCTGGCTGAGATACGAAATCTTTGGATCCTATAGACGCCAGCCAAAAGAATTACCCTCGCTAAGCTGGGCTGACATAAATGGTCGTTATTATAAAGGTAGGGAAGATTTGGCAGGGGGAGGAGACAGGTAATAGTAGTTGAGGAGTGATATTCAGGGATGTCAAAAAGGGCCTATAGAGGCCTACTTGCTAGAAACCGTGTGTAAATGGAATAACTAGAAATGTAAATGGCCCTGCATTAGCCTTATAGTCGGTGTATCGCTCGGTTAACCCATCTCTAGCAAGATTCGCATATTTTTACCCATGTAGCACGGCACGCTCTCGTATTCTATATCTGGCATCGTAATGTCGAGACAAAAGCGCATCTCGCATGCGCTACTTCGCCAGACCACCGAACAGATGTTTAAGCAGCTTCGTGATGTCTTTGTTAATTTATAAGCATGCAGCTTCCAGGCTACCGGATGGAAGGATATCTTCTTTGTCCTATAAAAATAATATTCTGTTGTATTGACTAAATTGACGAGAAAAAGAAGTAGACTCACTAAACTTACTCTATTGCCATATAGACTTTTGGATAAAAAAACAATGACTAGTTTTGTGGCACTAGATTTTGATTTTGAAGTAATTTTATGCTTTCAAATCCTGGGTAGGATTTCAAAATACTTGAACAAGTTGATTATCCCTAAATAAGGCAGCATTTTGAGATTCTGCATCATTCATAAAAATTTTCTTAGCTCTCATCAGGTTAAAGTTATTTACTAATCCTCTAGTTAAAATAAGCTTTTGCAAGGCTACCTAGGGTTGTTATCGTTTTTCTACGAAAGGCTAATAATAAGGTAATTTTAAAATGCTATAGTATTAATGTATATCAATATCACACTGAACGAAAAAGGTACCTACACGATATTAATAAAGGTGTACTTAAAAACAACGAATGTCAACATTAATTTTACGCTGACGATGTAACGTGCCAACCGTTACATTATGTTTTTTTTTGTTATTTTTCCTTCCTCTTATTTAGCAAATTAAAACCTCTTGCTACAAGCGGAGCGTACGCCACTGTCTCGTTGATTGACGTGTTTAATTGAACCTCCAACCGACAGGTGTTACCAATTCCTAGTTTGGTTTCTGTTTAGGCTTCATATAGGTGTCCTCCTTTTTGTTTCAGGTGTTAGATGGCACCACGGGCGGATACATTCTTTTTAAACTATAGTTGTTTGTAGGGCAAATTTTTGGGCATTTTAATTACTAATATGTATGACAATTTGTGTTGGGCCCGGATTCGGTTGCTTGTGTGTTCTGGTTATCATTTTAATTTTATTTTGCGAAGTGCCGCACATGCGCAGTGTAGACTTGACTGCGCGACAAGAAGGAACCACTGCCGTGGCGGATCCAGGCGGATCGACATGGATGCCGTGTTCTCCTCTTTTCTTGTGCTGTTAGCCCGCTCCGGTATGTCTGCTTAAGGACAACCGCCCGTCCCTCAAAATGTGGACATATTAGTAAGTATTTTGAGTTTATTGGGGTATTTTTATGGCCACTCACCTATTTGCGGAGAGGTGGTAAAATATAAAAATTATTGTTCGTTTTTTTTTTGGGGTTCTTACGATGGGCGCCATGTTAGATTTCGAAATAACTCAAAATTAATTAAACTCTCATTTCTTTTTCGTCGATTATAGGAGGCCATCTGCCTCATTTTTTTGATACTTGTGCCCCTATGAGGCTTTGCAAGTTTTTAAGGTGTTCCTGTTCTTTGCAGGAATCAACATTTTTTTTTTGTGCTGAGGGTTTTTCCCTCTCATCCCATGCCCCCGTCATTTGAGACAGTTACGGAGCCACGGACCATGGGCACCAGGCAGGCCTTTGTATAACCCCGGGGATGTTGCCTCACACCCTGGAGAGGCAGAGTCATTTTGAAGACCATGACATATCAGCATGGAAAGCATGGATTCGTATCAGGTTGTATGCTGTTCTTTTTTCCGTGTTGCCTCCTTTCGTTTGTGGACCCAGTATTGGCCATCATCTCTACTCTGCTGATGACAACGAGTTTAGTCGGTCAATGTGTGTTCCATTCAATCATCAGAATTTGTTATATAGATACTGTATTTTTGTTGATCCTTGGGTGATCACACTGTAACATATTAATTAAGGCATTAACACCATTGTAATTCATTGTAACTTCATAACCGGGGCCCCATCGCAATCATTTTCTTTTATATTTAAATCCTAAATAGAATTAGTTACATACCTTTACACCAGTTTTATTTCATACCTTGACAACCAAGATGACAAGTGTTTTTTTGTGTACACCCTCTAATGATTGTCTGTAAAATCTATGAGCCCCATATAAGCCTCACATTCATTCACCTTGCTTAGCACGAACCCATGCACTGAACCTTTCAGTAAATCTGAGGTAACTCTTGCTCACCGACTATAGTTCAGCTGGATGAGGTCGTGATTATAGGTATCATGCGTTTACACATTTTTGGCGCCCAACGTGGGGCAAGTTATACATTTTCGACACCTTAAATGTAAGGCAAGATGCACAATTTTAGGTTTCTAAATTAAGGGCATTAAATATTTTGATAGTTAGCTTTGGATATTTGACCTTTGTCAGTCTATCGTTCAGTAAATTTTTGGATTGTCAATTAAAGTGGTGCATATTTCAGTATTATCTTGAAAACTATCTGGCATATAAATGAGTACCTATGTACTGTTTATCCATTTTTTCTTTTCGTTTGTTCACTAAAGTGTTAGGTTAGTATGCACTAAAAGTTTTTATGGTGTAGTATTTAATACTGATTGCTATCTTATGTAGTTGCATGTACTGTTATTGTAAAAATCTGGTGACTTCACAAGAGGTTCACAGTCAGTAAGTTTCAAGACTAAGATAGTGCATATTTTTCCTTTCTCAGACTTTTGGTATTTCAAGATAAAAAGAGTACACACTTGTGGATGAATTTTATTGTGTTTAGTTCAGTCATCTTGGGTCATGGTATGGAAATTTCTAATAAAAATGTTGATTCTAATATGAGCTTATTTTGAAAAGGGCAAATATATGTAATTTTAGGTATATTTTTATATATCTTTTGTAAATGTTTTAGGTATATATGGCATATAGTTTAGTATGACATAATTATAGTCATTTATCGCTTATCGTACACTTAGGGTTAGGTGCATATAATTGCTATTTGAGGATTTTTGATGCACATTTGCACTTTGAGTATAGTTGGTTATATCTGTAGTACGATATCTGTGGCCTCTTGTTTTTTAGGTTAGGGATAGCCCTATATTTTCGGTATCGTCTTAGAGGGGAGACCACACAGATTTAGGATCGTACTGCAGAAATATACCTTTTGAGTGTATTGAACTTGTGATTTATTGGACGGTGATTGTATACCATTTACCATATGATTTTGACTTGTGATACTCATGTTGACTAATTTTTATTGACAGCCACCCCCTTGCTTATTTAGGTCTCACATTTTTTTTTTATCGTTTTACCTGTGGACTTTCTAGGTTGGATAAATTTTAGGTTCAGGAAAATGGCTTCAAAAATGAATGTTGGAGATTTGTTGTCTCATGAGTTAGCATATGAGATTAGGTCGAGAGGTGTTCAGGTTCCGGATACTGTTGATGACAGGAGGAAGATTCTAAGAGGTTTGTTAGCCCAAGAGATGAATGGAAGGAGTTTTTCTGAGGCAGCTATGTCAGAGTATGAGTTTAAAGATGAAGTTGCTGAGGTAGCCCATAGTCTGGATAAGGTTAGGGAATTAATTGTGAGGTTTACAGGTCCTTCAGGTTCAGCTGACCATCGCAGGATAACTTCTCGCCTCACTCACATTTTTTACAGGATAGGTCATATGTCTCCATCAGATGCAGATGAACGTGATCAAGTGGGTGAACTCAAGTCTCGATTGTTAATTTTAGAGGGTGATTTGCAGGAAGCTTTGGAAGTCAGGTTTCCCCCTGTTGTTCAACCACAGTCAACACCAGTGGCAGCTTCTACTCTTATTGGTCATGCAAGGAACTCGCCAGATGTGGGTGCCCATGAGTATACCAAGAAGGTTCCAGTTTTTAAATGGGGCATTACCAAGTTTTCTGGTAAGGGTTCAGTTGTTGAGTTTTTGGAGATTGTTGAGACTTTGATGCTGTCGAGGGGATGTACTCCTGCAGATTTGTTCGCCTCAGCTGGTGATCTATTCAGTGGTGATGCTTGGGTATGGTGGCACAACCAGTCCTTGAGAGGTTCATTTAGCAACTGGGATGAGTTGGTAGAGCAGCTGAGACAAGCCTTTCTTCGTGAGAATTATGATAGGAACCTTATGGAGGAAATAAATTCTCGTAGACAAGGACCTCAGGAGCCAGTGATTGTTTTCATCTCTTGTGTGGAGGCTATGTTTAACAGGTTGACTGATTGCCGGTTGACAGAGAAGGAGAAGATAGATATAATTTTGAGGAATCTCCAACCTGACTATGTTAAGGCTTTGGCTTTGTCAGAGGTAGGAACTTTCTCCCAGCTGACAACTTTGTGTCGAAAGTTGGAGGATTCCTTTCTCACGTGCCGGGCACGCAAATCTCGTTCGGTTGATGCTCTCTCCATGTCAGCTGATAGCTGTTCGGGCGCTGCTTCTCCTGATACCACCCTGAAATGTTGGAATTGTGATAGGCTGGGACATTTATTTTCGGATTGTCGCTCTTTTAGGAGAAAGTTTTGTTTTCGTTGTGGCAAGAAAAATGTCACCCGATCTTGTTGTCCCACTTGCAGTCCAAAAAACGCGAAAAGGCCGGAAGACATAACACCTTCAATCCAGAGTCCTTCCAGCGGCCCCAAAGGAAAAGTGGACAAAAGGGTGAAATTCCCTCAGGAATCAAAACCCGGACCTTCCCACCAATAAAATATAGTCGTGACAGTGAAGACTGGCAAGCATGGCTGGCTACGCTTAGGGAATTTTTAGGTACTTCAGTTTCTTCCGTTCATGATAAGGGTGTTAATGTTGTTAGGGGTTCTTTAGGTCAGAATAATGAAAGTTTAGGGTCACGTTTAGCTGTAGAGCCTCTTTTGTTGAAGTGTGGTAGCGATAATCGACCTTACTTATCGGTGAGTGTTGCCAATGAAACTTTCCCTGCACTACTGGATAGCGGCAGCAACTGTACAATTTTAGGTTCATCAGGCATGTACTTGTTGAAGCAGTTGAATTTGGAGATTAATTATGATATCGTTTTGCAGTTGACAACTGCAGATGGCCAACTTCAAAATACTTTGGGTTTTGTGGTCCTACCAATTAAATTCGAGGATGTTGTTAAGGAAATTAAGGTTCTTATCGTCCCAACTATCGTTCATAAATTAGTGTTAGGTATGGATTTTATTCTCAAATTTGGACTGATGGTGGACTTTAGTAAGTTTTCGTATCAAAGTAAAACTGAAGTTTGTGTGGTCAATTCCATTAATGGTTTGGAATCTTTAGGCGACTTTGAGCGTAAGCAGTTAGCAGAGGTAATAGAGTTGTTTCGGGAGATAGGCCCTACTGATAGGATTGGGTGCACGAATGTCTACACCCACCACATTGATACAGGTTCTGCTAAGCCTATAAGGCAGAGGCAGTATCCCCTTAGTTATGCGATGCAGCAGGCTCTTAACCAACAGGTTGATGAGATGCTGAAGCTCGGTATAATTGAGGAATGTACATCGCCGTATTTGTCCGCTCTGTGGTTAGTGAAAAAGAAGGATGGGAGCCTTCGTGTTTGCTTTGATGGTAGGAAGTTAAACTCCATTACAGTCAAGGATTCATATCCTCCTCCCCTGATTGACTCTATTATAACCAAAGTTAGGGATGCTAAATACTTATCGTCTATCGATTTGAAATCTGCTTATCACCAGATACCTCTTGATGATGAGTCGAAGCTGAAAACTGCCTTTGCTGTCCGTGGTAAAGGTCTCTTCTGTTTTAAGAGGTTACCGTTTGGAATAAGTAACGCTAGTTCTGTTATGTGTCGTGTTTTGGATATGGTGCTTGGTCCGGAATTGGAGCCATTTGTGTTTTATTACCTGGACGACATTATTGTGGCAACACCTGATTTTGCAACTCACCTTAGAGTACTCAAAGACGTTCATTCTCGTTTGAAAGGTGCCAACCTTACAGTGAACTTTGAAAAATGTAGGTTTGCGCTTAGTTCATTGAAGTTTCTTGGTTTTGTGGTAGATGACAAAGGCCTTAGGACAGATCCTGAGAAAGTTTCGGCTTTGGTAAACTATCCGAGTCCGAGGACCACCACTCAGATTCGTCGTATTATTGGAATGATAGGGTATTATCGTCGATTTCTGGAAAACTTTAGTTCTGTTGCCGCCCCTATTACGGATTTGCTCAAGGGCAAGAAAAAGGGACAACCTGTTTGTTGGACGCCCGAGGCGGATGAGGCATTCCAGAAAATCAAGCAGTTGCTGACTTCTGCTCCAGTGTTGGCTAGTCCAGACTTCAGTAAACCATTCTCTATAGTATGCGATGCGTCTGATGTGGGTGTTGGAGGTGTAATATTTCAGGATTCTGATGGGTTAGAGCACCCCATTGCATTCTTTAGCAAGACGTTGAACAAGTGTCAACGTAAATACTCTACTACCGAGAAAGAACTCTTGGCAGTGTTATTGAGTATCGAGCATTTCCGTTGTTTTGTGGAGCACACACATTTTAAGGTTTTTACAGATCATTCATCACTGCAGTGGTTGCAAAACATGAAGAACCCTTCTGCTCGCTTATCTCGATGGTTGTATCGATTATCGCAATTTTCGTTCACTATCGTTCATCGTAAGGGAAAGAACATTCCGGTGGCGGACGCACTTTCTCGCTCTGGTGTTGATAGTTCGAGAAATTTTGAGGTTGACGATGAGGTTGTGGTTTTGGATTTGAGAGAGCTTCGACCAGATGCTTGGTATAGTTCTATGGTGACACGGGTCAAGAGTGATCCTGATAGTTACCCTTCTTTTCGTGTAGACAAGAATGTTCTCTATAAACATGTTCTTCCTACAAATCGTTTGGCTGAGTCGGGTTCTGACTGGAAGATCGTAGTTCCAACAGCAAATAGGTCTGCATTGCTGAAGCAATACCATGACGATCCGACTGCTGGTCATCTCGGAGTTTTTAAAACCTTGTCTCGAATCCAGCAGCTATATTACTGGCCACGGATGAAGCAGTCCATCCAAGTGTATGTGAGGTCTTGCAAAATTTGTAGTACTTGTAAGTCAGACAACCTTCCTCAAGCTGGTTTGATGGGTAGATACCGTAACGTCAAGTATCCATTCCAGATGATATCGTGTGATCCTTTAGGTCCTTATGTACGGTCTAAGAAAGGTAATCGCTTTGTGTTTGTTGTGACAGATTGGTTCACTAAGTTTGTTTTGGTTCAGCCTTTATCGAAAGCTACTTCTGCTGCTATCGTTAAGTTCCTAGAAAATCAGGTCTTTCTTATTTTTGGTGTGCCGCAAATTGTCGTTGTCGACAATGGGCCGCAATTTATTTCTAGGGAATTTCGTAATCTTATGTCCAAGTACAGCGTTCAAAAGGTTTGGTATAATGCTAGATACCACCCTCAGGTAAACCCTACGGAACGCGTGAATCGCACCATAGTGACGGCTATCCGATCCTACATAAAGGATAATCACAAAACCTGGGACGAAAATATCTTCCAGATTGCTCAGGGAATAAGGCTTGCGAAACACGAAACTACTAGATATTCGCCTAGCTTTCTCAATTTCTTTCGTAATGTCCCTGTGGATGGTTCTTTTTATGGCAAGATTGCTGAGAATGCCAACAATGATGTTGAGATCATCAAGAAAACCTTGGATCCAGATTTTGTGCAGGATATCCCTGAAGTCTATCGTAAGGTAGAGGAGCGTCTTCGTAAGGCTTATGAAGGTAACAAGGCTAGGTACAATCTTCGTCGGCGCGACGTTCAGTTTCACGTAGGTGACAGGGTTCTGAAACGCAATTTTGCTCAGTCAAAGGCGTCAGACGATTTTACTGCTAAACTGTGTCCTAAGTACATTCCTTGTATCGTACATAAAGTCAAGTCTCGGTTGGTGTATAATCTTAAGGATCTTGACGGTCGAGTTTTAGGCGATTTTCATGTCAAGGACTTGAAAATTGATAATTCGTATGATTCTGACGTTGACGACTTAGGTGATGAGTGACTGTCCCTTCGTTCTTCATATTTCCCCCTTCCTTCCCCATCCCTTATCGCATCTTGAGAATATTGTGTTGCTTGCTTTCACAGGCTTTGGCTAAGGCACAGCCTTGGTCTTCTCATGACTTTTGACTATCGTATCGTTCTTACTGTCGTATCGTTCCAATTACCGTATCGTTTGAGTATTAGGTGTGGTTAGGCTTGGCAGTCATTTGTCTTAGAGTTTAGGTAGCCTTAGGCTAAATTTTAGGTATACTACGTGTAGTAGTAGCTTTTAATGGTATCGTATCGTATGGTTGCAGAGACGATTCAGGTTTGGTCTCATTGTAAGTATCGTCTAGTGACCGTGATTGTTGCAATGTGCAACGTTTTCCATTTTTGGATTTTGAAATTGGTTTGAAGGAGTTTTGCTGGTGTATGAGTTGCTGTTCGATGGAAAAGTCTTGGCAGTATACAGTTCCTATAAATCTGAGTGTACTGACCTGGAATTCTTTCGTCATTTTGGTACACCGACAGAAGGTCCTTTAATTAAGAATAATCTGTTCCGGACTTGTCTGGATAAAATCAGTTTTAGCATGTGCCCATGCTGAGATTCGTCTCAGTCACAAGTCGTTCACAAGATGCGTTCTTTCACTGTCTTTCCAACATTCCTTTCCTTTCCCTCGGAAGTCTTATTTGCTTCCTGGCGCCCAATTCTCGTATCGTATCGTATCTCATTATGGTATCGTATCAAATTATCGTACGGTATCGCATTGTCGTATCGTTAAAGTATCGTAGTGATGAGGTAGGCATTGGTTTCCGTATTACGCCAGTCCTGCTTGTCGTCACTCAAGCTGTAGTTTTATCGTTTTCGGTATAGATTTATGTCATCTGTGTCACGGAGATGGTTCGTCATAACCGAAGAGTGACTTGTCATTGCCGTGACAGCTCATTATTTTTATTTTTCCTGATTGATTAGCATTCAGGTGGGTTTCTTTTTATTCTCGGCATATACGGCTTAGTTATTTTGAGTCCACAAAGGAGAACTGTTTTTTTTTAATGATAGGATTATAGTTTAAACTATATAAAATTTTTGATGCTCAAAAATTTTATTTTGGGGTAGTGGGCGTGTGTAACGTGCCAACCGTTACATTATGTTTTTTTTTGTTATTTTTCCTTCCTCTTATTTAGCAAATTAAAACCTCTTGCTACAAGCGGAGCGTACGCCACTGTCTCGTTGATTGACGTGTTTAATTGAACCTCCAACCGACAGGTGTTACCAATTCCTAGTTTGGTTTCTGTTTAGGCTTCATATAGGTGTCCTCCTTTTTGTTTTAGGTGTTAGATGGCACCACGGGCGGATACATTCTTTTTAAACTATAGTTGTTTGTAGGGCAAATTTTTGGGCATTTTAATTACTAATATGTATGACAATTTGTGTTGGGCCCGGATTCGGTTGCTTGTGTGTTCTGGTTATCATTTTAATTTTATTTTGCGAAGTGCCGCACATGCGCAGTGTAGACTTGACTGCGCGACAAGAAGGAACCACTGCCGTGGCGGATCCAGGCGGATCGACATGGATGCCGTGTTCTCCTCTTTTCTTGTGCTGTTAGCCCGCTCCGGTATGTCTGCTTAAGGACAACCGCCCGTCCCTCAAAATGTGGACATATTAGTAAGTATTTTGAGTTTATTGGGGTATTTTTATGGCCACTCACCTATTTGCGGAGAGGTGGTAAAATATAAAAATTATTGTTCGTTTTTTTTTTTGGGGTTCTTACGATGGGCGCCATGTTAGATTTCGAAATAACTCAAAATTAATTAAACTCTCATTTCTTTTTCGTCGATTATAGGAGGCCATCTGCCTCATTTTTTTGATACTTGTGCCCCTATGAGGCTTTGCAAGTTTTTAAGGTGTTCCTGTTCTTTGCAGGAATCAACATTTTTTTTTTTTGTGCTGAGGGTTTTTCCCTCTCATCCCATGCCCCCGTCATTTGAGACAGTTACGGAGCCACGGACCATGGGCACCAGGCAGGCCTTTGTATAACCCCGGGGATGTTGCCTCACACCCTGGAGAGGCAGAGTCATTTTGAAGACCATGACATATCAGCATGGAAAGCATGGATTCGTATCAGGTTGTATGCTGTTCTTTTTTGCGTGTTGCCTCCTTTCGTTTGTGGACCCAGTATTGGCCATCATCTCTACTCTGCTGATGACAACGAGTTTAGTCGGTCAATGTGTGTTCCATTCAATCATCAGAATTTGTTATATAGATACTGTATTTTTGTTGATCCTTGGGTGATCACACTGTAACATATTAATTAAGGCATTAACACCATTGTAATTCGTTGTAACTTCATAACCGGGGCCCCATCGCAATCATTTTCTTTTATATTTAAATCCTAAATAGAATTAGTTACATACCTTTACACCAGTTTTATTTCATACCTTGACAACCAAGATGACAAGTGTTTTTTTGTGTACACCCTCTAATGATTGTCTGTAAAATCTATGAGCCCCATATAAGCCTCACATTCATTCACCTTGCTTAGCACGAACCCATGCACTGAACCTTTCAGTAAATCTGAGGTAACTCTTGCTCACCGACTATAGTTCAGCTGGATGAGGTCGTGATTATAGGTATCATGCGTTTACAACGATGTGAACAGTTAATACAATAAAAACTGCAAAGATGGCTCCAAAACAAGGTAAGTACTCTCTCTTAACGTAAGAACAAAGTGGACTATGGGTAAAATTGTCAACGACGTTTAAACGAATATGTCTGACATATCGACAGTTGCTAAGAAACTAATCTGGCAAAACTGTAATAATCTGCACTGATAGCAGACAAGCACTTCTGACCCTGAAAAGATATCGCGTCACATCAAGGCTAGCTATGGCAACCGTATAGCAGACGGTCTAGCCAGGAAGGCTTTCTGGAATGTCGATATCGACAACCACAATTGTGGAAATAGCCGAAAACACTCCCATACCCAAATTGTAAAACGATAGGAAGAGCTCCAATGATGCCGATTTGCCAAGGAAACCCTTGCAGGCTTTGGCATGGCAATATCCAAGAAGTACTCGGCGATTACAACTCAAGAAGCACCTGCACGTTATGCAGTTAAGTGACATACCGATATGTGGAATGTGTGAAAGCGGAGGTACCATTAGAAGGAAAACAAAAGTACGGTTGCAAAATCAACATCTTATGAGATGTGGAGCGATCTCTGGGCATCTCCGTCAGGCTAGAGAAATCATTTTTGGACCTCTGGCTAAGGTGGGGCGGCTCTGCCTCTCACTGGACAGAAGGCGTCTACGGTTACTTGTGGGCCATAACACCTTGTATGTGATGTGTATGGCAAGTGACAAGACGTGTGCACGCTGTGGCGAGCAGGAAGAGTCCTCCGCACACATTCTATGTCGCTGTGAAGCCTTGAGGTAAGAGTCCTTGAACCCGAGGATATAAGATGGACACAGAACCCAAGACCATCCTCACCTTTGCGATGAGGGCTGTTCTTGGAACTAGTGTGCATGAGGGCTCGCTTGTAGGCCTAAGTACTGGTGGTTGTGGCCACCAGAAATCCTCTCTCCTTCTTTCATACATCCGTTTATAGCCTCACATATCCGGAGCAAAAACAATCAGTGACGCCGATGTCATTGTCATGAACATATCCTTGAACGCCACAAAACCACGGCTGAAAATCTGCATGGCAATCTGAACTCGCCTATAAAAAGACGCAATTACAAGAAGAGTGGCAATACTCTCTCATTTCCCAGTCTAGCTGCAATATCCACGGTGGCGCATATAAAGAAATAATAGCGAAGTTGCGGCGAGATTATCGCGAAATATCGTTTTGATTTGAATACATCCATGCGAAATGGAAAATGGCGGCGGCGGTCGCATAGCGAGGAATATATATTACGTAACTGGCGTAATGTTATTGCCACCCCGAACGATCTCGACGAACGGATCTCAGGCTCTTAGAACGAAGGAGTTGTCTTAAGCACAGCATATACCCGACCCAGCAGAGCGACTCATTAGAAGCTAGCACGCGGGTCGACTAAGGTTCGATTCCCGATATGGTCGAAGCATCTATGAGAAAGTGAGGTGTTAATAAATAAATGAAAGAAAGAGAGAGAGAGAGAGGCTTTCTGGTGGCCAGAACCACCAGTGCATAGGCCTACAAACGGGTCCTCTTGCACCTCTCCTTACCCTAGTTCCCAAGGCCAGTTCTCATGGCAAAGGTGAGGATGACCTTGGGTCCTGCACATCTTATATCCTCAGGTTCAAGAACCCTTGAACCGAGTATAGTCTGCCTGTGATACCCCTATCACATACAAGTGACGTTTCAAGGTGTTATGGCCGGATAGCAGAAGAGCAAGTAACCTTAGTCGGATTTTGCCCAGTGAGATACAGAACCGCCCCACCTTGGCCAGGGATCCTGAAATAAGTTCTCTAGCTTAACAAAGATTCCTCTCTATCCTATAAGATGCTGATTTTGCAAACATACCCCTGTTTTCGTTCTACTTCCAGCCCCAAAGCTGGATCAGGACCCAGGAAGTTGTTCTTCGACCTTCCGCCATTTCACTGTCACCAACTCCAGCATGACTTAGCACCCACATAAGTGACAACTGATGTCTTGCCGAAATGTCATCCAAGACCCTTCTACATTACAGAACGAGCATTGATGTAAATCTGCAAGCACTTAATGCTTTCAATGCTGCCTGGCTGTCAGAGCAGATGGTGATTCGCCTGCTAGGCCCCCAAATTTCGTGAATACGAAAGGTACAAGGTAAAATCGCATATATCTCTGCTTGGAATACCGTGGTGTATCCCAAAGAGAGAGGAAGAGCTTTATTTTTCGCCCATAGACCCCAGCGCCCGAGCCTTCGTCGGTAAGTGAGCCGTCCAGGTACCAGACTGGCTCTCTCCTCTCAAAAGGGCGCCTGCCGCTTGGCTCCCACACTCCCACTTTTACCTTGTAGAATACTTCGCCGTAAATTTGCAGTCCAAGCGATATGTAGGAGAAATTATATCACTCCTCATATGTAGGATAGGGTCATCCCTTTGCAGTTCGAAGAGGATGGCAGAGTGACCCAGGATTCACTCCACAATCGGAACGCAGACACCCTTGCCTCTCCTTGAACTACCAAGTTCAGTGGAGTGGAGTGCGTACTGCAGTTGTTATACTGACACAAGCCCAGCGTTGAATTTTATTTAGCTTTGCTTTGATTGTCTCTATCCTCACACATGGCCACCATACCAGTGATCCATACAATAAGGACGGCCTAAGGATTGTAGTATAGAGCCAGAACATCACCTTAGGAGTCAAGCACCAATCCACTCCTACAACCCTTCTGCATGCCGATAACGAATTACGTACCTTATTGACTTTATGTTCTACATGTTGTCTCCAATTCAGCTCTGAGTCTATAATTACGCCAAAGAAGGTTGGTCGGATATATCCATCGAGTTTCCTTCTTCTAGTGAACATAACTAGCTGTTCTCGGCATTGCCCGATAGATCTACCTCATTGCACCAGTAGCCGTGAATCGACCCCTGAACTACTATACTAAGATCATGTGCATAGGCTTGCACGTAAACAACTATATTACTCAGCTTGACCAGAAGTTCATTCTCCACCAGACACCACAATAAGGGAGATAAGATTCCGCCTTGCGGGCAGCTCCGCACTACATCAACGCTATGCGAAATGTCATTGAACATAGCAGTAGCTGCTCGACCCTCTAAGGTGGAGAGGACCCATTCCACGAGGGAGGATCTCACCCCATGCCTCTCTAAGGCATACCTTATCGAATCGGAGTTGGTTCAATTAAACGCACCCTCAATGTCTAGGAAAGCTACTAAGGCGACTTCCTTTTGTTCCAACGTCTTCCCCAATCTAGAGACTAGCTGGTGAAGAGCAAGTTCAGCTGACTCACCAGCCTGATAAACAAAAGGTCATCTCTTAGGTGCCTATGAATAAGCCTTTCCAAAGTCTCCTGCAAGGATGAAGAAAGAGTAATGGATCTGAAATCGTTCGGGTGTGTATAACTACCTCTACCCGGTTTTGGTATAAAAACGATCTTGACAAGTAACCAGCTTCCAGGTGTAAAGCCGACGGCCAGACAAACTCGAAATATCCTCACAAGTCATGGAACCATTTTTTTCTTCCCTTGTTGTAACATCGCTGGAATCACACCATCCAGACCAGGGCTTTTATGTGGTGCAAATGTATTTATTGCTCATACTATTCTGTCATGTGTTACGATCTCGCGTGCCATCGTCCACTACTCTCTAGAGGGACGACCGACGTGGTGACAGTTGCCTTCCCCGCAGTCGTGCTGCTACCGATCCAGGGAAATGTGTTTCCATAAGCAGCTCTAACGTCTCTTCCTCATTGGTCGTAATATGACCAGAGGAGCGAGTCAACGTAATCATCAGCCGTATAATGAGACATGGGTGCTACAACGCAACAACGCCCCACGTAATTTGGTAAAATTTCATAGTTGAATTAAAGGGGATGGTCTATTATGTACTTTTAAAGAAGAAAATTGGTGAAAGAAGCAGTTTTTGAAAAAATAAATAGTTAAAACTCGGTATTTTCACCACACTTTCAAAACGTACCCGAACAGTACTAGTCAATTTTAGAATCAAAAACCCGCATGACAGACTTCAATAGTGTCACAAAGATGCAGTGTTGCCAGCAGCAGTTATCAGTTAATGTACTTCACGAAATTGTGCAGTTGCAATTTTTTTAGATTAGTGAAAAACATGGAAAATTCATTCAATGTGTTTTGGAAAAGATGAAGATAAATCATTTTGGGACTTTCATACACAGATGTTCAAAAGGGATTAAGTTTGACCTGATTTTGTTTTAGCAGAAGCTGAAATGGAGGTTGAAGTTGTTGTCGTCATACTTACTAGGTTGGGTGAAATTTAAAAGATATCTAAATTTAGGCTATTTTAGGTTTAATTAGGTTTGTACCAGGTGGTTACGGCGGGGGGCCTGATATCAAATATGGTGAAAAATCTAACCAACTTCATGTCAGGTAAGATTGTCACCTGTTCGGCTTTTAGTGGCAACGTTCCAACGTCAGTAGCACGTTTCAATGATCTATTGGAGCTGATATCGGCCAAATATAACAATAGAGCTTAATCACAAACAATACTAAAGCCACTGATTTTACATACAAAGCTAATATACAAACTAAATAAAACGAACAATAATACATAATACCTACTTAATCATAAACATCAGCTAGAAACAAAGGAACATTTGAAATAAGATATTTTTAAATTTAGATAGTTAAAAATGTAGAACGATTCACGATTTTTTGTTATCCTTGCGCAGGAGCCATGCTAATGTTCTCTGTAACGTTTCACTCTTAGTATATTATATACGGTCGAAGCGATGTTAAATATCGAGCAAATGTTGGCAACACCGCATCTATTACCATCTGTCAAGCAGTACCTCACTTCTAAAATTGTATATTTCTGTGTGCATGTCTTACTGAAATATGTAGAAAATACAGTTTTTTCAATTTTTTTTCCAAAAAACGTGTATCTTTCGCAAATTTTATTTTTTTAAATCACATAACAGACCATCCTCTTTGCATTGATAACAAAATGTTCTCAAATCGCGTGGGGTGCCGTTGCGCAATAGACCCTGAGACATGTTAACAGTATTTCGCTAGAGCAAAACTCTACACACTCACCTGTCAGTCAGCCTGACGCTTGTCCGGTCTACTGATTGAGCCATCTCTGCGAGTCTCGCTCTCAAGTCTCCTTCTGCTTCCACATTCACTCTTCATGTGGTACGCGCCTGATTGGCTACTTTTATCAATTAATCACTATTTAACTACTTAATCAAAACATTTCAAACATGGATTTTTGGGCTCAGAATAGTTTTCTCTTTTGATCCCAGCAATTATTTGTGTGACTTTCAAGACATCCTATCAGTGTGGGAAGTAAAATATCTCGCAGTCAAATTCTGACACTTCTGCCACACAGATTATCAGAATAGATGCAGAATAGGTTGGGTTAAGAAGATGGGACACTCAGTACAACATCCATTCACTATTAGTTCTTACCGCAGTCACAAATCTCGCTACCGTCGCAGATCGTCTTGACAGCTACGTTAGCGGGAAATTTAAATTTCAGACCTATCACTTGCAGGTATGCTATTCCAATTATTTAATTGTTTATATGAAGATAAACCTCTGAAGTGTTTGCATTATTTTATTTTACAATTATTTTGTCACATACATACCAGTTATAAAGTAATACACAACTAGAAAGCCTAAAATAGTAATTGACACAGATGCTGGGCATAAAATATATGGCTTGTATAGCTAACCAATTTAACATTATCTATCCTACAAATATAAAAATAATTGTAATGACTAACACAGAAAGAATACAAAAAATTTTTGTTGAAAAATACGGGTTTAGAAAAATCGTTTTGGAAACGAAAAATATGGTTTTGAGGTAATAGCTTTCATTGGTCATTATGTCGTTTCATTCTTCTCAATAGCAATACTTTTTGCTTTGTGTTTTAAATAATATTCGTGAGGTTTGTTCTGTTACGGAAGGCTTCAAATTTGGAATCATCATCGAAATGGGCATCAGATATCACAAAGTTGTTCCGCAAAGTGGTAACGCTCTTCTCTTGAAGATCCACACGACCGTTAGCTTTCACGTAGGTTTTGCACAGCTAACATCAATAGTAAGAAATAGTAAGGTGATTTTTATTACAGTTTTCACATACTCAAGCTCAAACCATAGGCCATTGCTTACATTATGGACATTGCAAAACGATAAGTTGAATATTTGATGTAGGTACTCACCTCAGGATCCTTAGGGAACCTATGCACTTTTTTGTTCTTAAAAGAACAGTTTTTCACGCAGCACTGCTGTACCATTATAATTGGAAACTATAAAGCAAAAGCGCAGATAATGAAATAATCCAAGGGCAAAGCTAAATAACACCGTAAAATCACAATGGACGCTAAATACACAAAACGCCAGTTTGACATTTCATTGCAAAACGCTAGTTAAGAGCATTGTCATAATGCAGCATCCAACCCACCCAACCAAAGTCTTGATAAAGCGGCAATTTATCCTCTAGGTCCAATGTGACTGTCAGATTTATAAAAAAATTATTGCATTTAAAAGCTTCGGTCTTCTGTGTTATGTCTTGTCCAGTAAGGCAACGTTCTATTTTAGGAGAGATGGTCCCTTTTTACTAGTCCATTGAACTGAAAATTCAACGAAATGTCGTGACAGCACAACCACACCACTTTACCTAATTGGAAAAATAGATTTTCACACTGCATTAGGTGCAATTAATTTTTAATTACAGTAATTTACTGAAATGTATACCTCCGATAACATCTACAGTCAAAGGGATTCGGGTGTAGATAGTTTGAATAATGAACGAATTTTTAATTTAATTAGATTGGCGCTACTATTCTCGGCCTTGCTTAAACTTCAGGAAGCTTTTTGATTAGATCTAATCCAAAGGGCTGGTTTGTTGTTGTAGTGTGACGGAAGCCATTAGGAAAGCTACTTTGCATTAAATGGTCATTTAGGGTTTTGTGCCATATAATGGCAGGGACATTAATTTGTTCTTTCAACACCTGCGCAGATGAAGAAAAAAAGTAAGAAAATTAATTTGCTGCTAACGACTACTGTGGTCTCAAACACACACAGTGAGAGTAGCACCTTCCAGACTTGAACTTTAGCTTGCTTATAGCTTGATAAACCCTCTGTATCGATGGTACGTGGTACAATGGAGGGACATGTATAGTGGAATTTGTTACAGATAATTCGGCTAGGTCCTTAGAAGCCATTGATGGTTCCATCCGCACATCTGCTAGGAGAAGAGCTACTCCTAGATAAGTTCCCCTTCATTTGTTTGGCCAGAGTTCAGAAGGATCAGCTGCTATTGGGATGAGAAATAACATTTTCTTTTATTTTGGCATCGTTTTGGCTTTTTGCATGTCGAACGTTTGCGTGGTTTTTTTCTGCACTCAACATTAGCCTGTCTGTACTTGACGGTGGGGTTTTGTCTGTAAGTTTACTGAGCCAGAACTTCTTTCGGACGAGTTGTGTCACAAGACTATTTAAACTAGTCGTTGGATACTGACTTGAACGTCTTGAATATGCGCTTTCATACCGACATGAATAACATCTGTGGTTACCAAGACAGTTGATACATCGTGTTTAACAAAGAAGACCTCGCTCCAGGGGAAGCTAAAAAGAAAGCCTCTCAGACCATGCCAGTCATCATGGCCGTAATGCCATAATTTCCGTGTTTGGCGAGCTTCTGCTGACATATCTGTCATGGAACGAAACTCAGCTAAGCTAAAGGAGACTTTATGTCAATTTTATGAGTGACAAGATATATGGTCAGAAAAAGATGCAGCAGGCAGGTGGAGTATGAGGAGATACGAGGAAAGGAAGTGGGACCTCTCACAAACTGTGTCATTCTATGTTTTATTGCGAATATTTTGATGGCTCGTCCCGCTGCGTCAATTTTATTGGAGCGCAATCGGGCATCAGTGCGAAGTTTCAAACCACCCAAGAGGGCTACCTCCGAAGGAAGACAATCTTGTTAAACAAGTAATCCAGGAAACAAGTCCAGTCGTTGACGGAGAGTGAGCGGTAGAGGCAGCACATGAACTTGAGTAATAAAATGTCCTGTCTACCGAATTCTAGAGCGGAAGCTCTTGGGCAGGATAGGTGGCTACGCAAAAAACCAGTACTTCCTCGGGCAGAAGTGACACTCGATGTTTGGAAATTTCGGACGATTCATTGGCACCGATTCGGAGATTTTTTTCCCCAGGAGTAGGTAGTAGGTTAGCGGATCTAAGAGACTGTAAATAGTAATGAGCAGCCTTGGTATTGCTATTGATCCTGCAGATGTTCGTGAAAGGTAGCTTGATGTCAAAATTTTCCCCCGAGAACACCTTCTCCCTCCTCCCCGACATTCAGAATGAGAAGGGGCTTCACGCCCAGACAAAATTTTCACACTCATCACAACTGTTAAAAAATAAAAATATTGGGAAAGGATATCTAGTGAGGAAACGAACATTTTACCTCACCTAAAGAGGCGGGGTGGATCTACCCCGTTTGAGAAGGGTCAATGGGTATACCATACAGGGTATTCATTTGAAAACCCACCTCGGATTTCTCGAAAACCGCCGACTAAAAGCAAAAACGCCTAGACACGTCAAAAGATTTGTCAAGGAGGACAACTTTTTAACCAAAAACTACTTGATCCCTTTGAATGCTACCCCCCCCCCCCCCCCCAGTACCATCCATCCCCTGAAAAGTTTTAAGTGACAAGGGGTATCGAGTAATACATTGTTTCAAAGGTATGTCGAAGTACTTTATTTTGACATTTGATTTTCTTAAATCGGTCGATTCGTCTTCAAGAAAATTAGAATCTTTGTGTATCGATATTTCAACATAAATCGATTGCCAATATGACAGTCAGCCATGGCAGTTCAAATCTTGAGCTGTTATTTAAACAGTCCAGTACCTATACCACAAACGCAACCTTAACATCTCAAGATAAAAACCAGAACTTCATACAAATATTTCCCCTATTTGAAACCCCTCGCGTTGGAGGTAAACCATTTAACGTCACAAAACTGACTAAAACCTGATTGATCACTACCTGATTTCAATCCCCTGACAAACTAATAGCCTCGATAAAATCGTTCTCACACCACACGTGCGCTCTGGACGTTATCTAATTTAAATATTAACGAAATAATCCCTAACTCCCTGGATCTGATAGGCAAACCGTATCATGGCAGCGGACATTAGGGGAAAATCCATCAGCGTTGCTGTCGTATTAGCATACTAAACAGTTTCCTACTTTTTAGTGTGCATTTATGTAAGGGTTAAGGTCGGACGCTTCACTGACACTCTGGTACAGTTGTTACAAAAGCTGTCAGCTGTCATGTCAGTGTACTTATCATCTTCAAGGTCAGTATCCTCAGATTGGTGAAGCATTGGGCTTGACTACGTTTTAGCGGAAACAGTCCTCAGTTAAACGAAACCAATCGCAGACCGAGAAAACGATCAAGTAAAAACCTACAGCACTTTGATATTTCAGTACCTAACCTAGCTTTCTCGACCAGTCAAGTTGTTCATTTCAAAACGTGTTATATAAGGTTTCATCATTATAGTCACAATGTCTTAACAGACATGTTGTGAACTCGTAAAATGCGTTAAGTCGGAGCTAAAGTATTGCCGACACGAATGTTATCAATAGTTTTGAGAACTGTACCTCGCCATCGTTCACGATTCACTGTCAGTTTAGTGGCGCTCTTGATACTCGTATCCAGCAACTGTTTCGTTGTATCCACCCAGCGTGTAGGAGAACCGTCATGGCACCGCGCATTCGGGGCATGACCGTGAACTACATATTTCTCCATATTATCGCTTCTGTGAATATGTCCGAAGAATGTAAGCATTCTCGTCGACACAATGGAGGATAGTCTCTTTGGATCACCGGAAACGTTAGTTCGATGGGCGGTATAAGGAACTCTCAACATTCTCCTCCACGTCCACATTTCAAAAGCATCTATGCGAGCTCGATCTGCCTTTTTAGCAGTCCAGGTTTCCGAGGCATACAAAAATATGGAAAACACAAGAGATTGAACCAGCGACATTTTGGTAGCTTTAGTGATGTTATGGTCACGCCATATTTTAGTAAGCTTTGTCATGGCCACACCTGCCTGTTGAATGCGCCGTCGAATCTCATTTTCACAGCTACCCGAATTGTCGATCAAAAAGCCGAGGTACACAAAACTTTGAGCTACTTCACAACAGCCTACTGACTTTATTTCTTGATGATTATCGTGTTCTCTATCTACGATCATAACCTTGGTCTTGTTGTAGTTAATAACATGACCATATGCTGCACTGTGTTGTTCTAAGATGTTTAATAGAGCTACTAAATAGTTCTTCCTGAGAAGCAACAATGAGGGCTGCATCGTCAGCAAATCTTAAGTTGGATATTTTGCTTCCGCCAATAGTTATACCGTCATTGTCCAATACCTGTCTCATCACGAATTCATTGTTAAATATGGAGTTTAAAGAAGTGTTAATCGACTTGGATTGGCGTCTTAGGTCGAATTAGACCACTCCTACTTTGAAACCCAACCTAAAAACGACTTCCAAATTTCAAAACTTTTTCGCACCTAATTTCTCATTGACAATCAAAATAAACTATTCTTCAGTCTACTGATTGATGCCATTCAAGTCAGAACATCAAACCGAGTGGATTGGCATCCCTTATTACCTCGACCGATTTGGATAGGTTCTGTTAGGTGTTTCCTCACTCTGGGGTGTGATCAAGTTCGACTCACGACGTCCATTCTATTAACACCCATAATAAACTCAGTAACTCAATCGGTTAGGTTAGGTAATGAATCTTCAAACTACCGTAGTTTTTCACCGGAACGTTTTCTCGACCTGGGAGTAGTCTCGCTCGACTCAGGACATCAAACCGAATCGTTTGATACTACTCTCGACCAAGTATGGAGTTAAGGGAGATTCCAGAGCTGATTTTCTTGGATGGTAAATAGTGGAGGTGCCGCTTATCAGGCGCTAACCTTTTTTTTCTACAAAAATTCATAGAAGTGTTTGAGACAGAATATCGTCAGTGCTGTAGGTTACGATGCCTTCAGGAAGCTTATCTGTTTCAGCATACGGTTCATTGGTTACGTCTATAATACCAGATAATCCTTATTTTTCAAACTGTTCCTTATTAATGTGTTTTTCTTCGTCATATATGGCTGTGCCCGACATACGAAAAATATGGCAGCCTGTACTAAGAACTGCTTTCCACTCATTACTGCTATAGAAGCGTCTTTATTCATTTTTAACACGCTTTTATCAGCTTCACCTGTATGTTTGTTTGCTTGTGAGCTTGTAACTATCCTTTGGATTAAGAGCTCGGATCGAACATTAAACGCTCCAACTTTGCTGCGAAAACGATTTTGACGGCTTCAAATCCGTCGGAAAAGCGGTCGTATCTGCTGACTTAGAGATGGCGCAGACACCTTAGAGTTTATATTAGACAGGGGCGGAGCGACGAGAGCTTAAAAGGCGCGACATTCAACGGTTTGGGAGTTGCTATTTTTGTGAAATTTATTCAGGAAAGTCGACAATTTTCATTATCGCTTATGCAGTAATGCCAATAATTATGCTATGAAAATTGATCAAAAACAAATTGTTTATCTTCATTACACAGGGTATTAATAAAAATTTAAAAAACTATAGAAACACGGTAAAGTTAACTAAAAAATTGAAAATATAGTTTAAAAAACAAAAAAAGACGCTCTTAAAGAACTTCGAACCAAAAAGTTAAAAATGATTTTCACAATAAGCTTACAACATCAAATCAACAAAAAATACTAGTATTATTGTGAAAAAAGCGTGAGCGCTTTGTGCCATATTGATCCTAGGTCGAGCGCACTATGCTTTTTTCGCAATCGTACTAGTATTTTTTGTTCATTTTTTTTTTATTTGGCATTTAAAAGCGCTTCAACCGCGTAGGATAATTCGTTATTGTTTTAAGCTTATTTTAAAAATTGTTTGTTCTTGTTATTCCGATGTTGTTAAAATCATCTTTTTTAGCTTTTTTAAACTATATTCGTTTAAGTTATATTTATTGTCATAGCTAACGTGACGTGTAGGTAACTTAACTAAACGCTACCTGTCCAACTCAAGAAGTTCAAGAGCCAGTTACGATTACGACTTGACCTACAATATTACTAAAATGTATCCATAAAAAGCTCTAATGCTAAAAGCCCTGGAACGCTTTTTGAACACATGATATCCCATCTAACGCTTCACAGACATCCTTCGTATGCCAAGAAAGCGTTGAAGCATTCGACTGGAAGCATTTTTTCATAAATATCTCCAGACTGTGCACGAGCGTGCAGAACACAAGAGGATCAACTTGGAAATGGGCGGTTGCCGCATACAAACTACCGAATTAAAAATAACTGCGGAAAACTTGAGAAACCCCTAATAATATTCGCCAGATTTCTGTTCCAGCTCTAATCCAATTTATAATCAAATCCTCTACATATTTGGGACATCGAAATCCTGAAATCTGGGTCGGAATAAAAATGAGGCTGCAAGTTCTCGGTTTTGGTGGAGAGTTGTTATTTACGTATATCAGGATTTACCTCAAATTCCCAATCATCTTGATATGCACATCAGCCACATTCACAGTCATAGAACCAGTATTCTAATCTATTGAGGGACCAAGTAAGAAATAGAAAGCGGGCTCGTGCAAACCCCTGAATTCTGCTTCATAATGGCATAACTTCAGGACATCATGGATAATGTTAATATAATGACAATTTTCTAATACACTTGTATTCGTAACAGCTTCGTTTTCAAGATACAAATTAAAAAATATATGTTATTTTGGATATTTCGTAAACTGTTGCTTAGAAATATTTGAAATTTAGCACACAGGATAAGCTAAAGATACTCCATGATCCAAGGGACATGATACATTATAAAAAACCAGTGGTGGCAATATGGCTATACGATAACCCTTTTTTAACTCGTACGCCACTGATTTTGTTGCGTAAATAATAATAATAATCTTGTTCTATGATTCATGCCTTTCAAAATGGAAAAGTATTCTAGCGTTTTTACTTCCCACGCCGATAGGTGAGGTGAGTATTGTGATCGCGAATATTTTCGATTTTGAGATAAAACGCTTTTTGGGCGTGTTATGATGTCTACATAACGAAAATCCATGTCACTCATTTCCGTCAGTCTGTCTGTTTGTCTGTCGGTCTGTCTGTCTGTCTGTCGGTCTGTCTGTCTGTTGGCGTTTTTCTAACGTCGTAATCTCAGTAACCGCTGCATGGATTGTGATGAAATTTGGGCAGCGATATGTTGTAGTATCCTAGTAGGTAATGTTCCGATAATTTTGGAAATCGTACGTACGAGGGGTGAAGTAATTAGCAAAAAACGAAAAATTTCAAATATTCCTCAAACTTCGTTTTTAGGCGTTTTAGGGGTTCCTGATCATTTTCTACTTTTTTGGGTGGGGGTGAATTTGGGGTGGTTAGAGGATGGGAGGTTGTAAAACTCAAAAATTTATTCCATTCATAGTAGGCTGTCCACTGACCTGTGTAAGAAAGACCTAGCGCCATAATAGACGTTTGTTAGGTCCATCAGAACATTGCCTTGGCTATTACAGAAATCAAGGGACTTAGAATTGTCTGATGTATACATACGAGTATTGCTTTAGATCGTTCTGAATTTAGTAACATGAAAATTGTGGGATTAATTTTAATGAAATTTAGACACAGTATAATTACCGCGGCGAGGATGAAAAATACGTATGGTTTTCAAAAATCGTGTCAGTGACGGCGCAGCAATAATAAAAAAACTAGAAATATAAAAATAGCTCAAACTTCGTTTGGGGGTTCCAGATTCTAGTTGAAGCTGAATTGTGTTGTTTTGATTCCTACGGAGAGATTTAGGAAACTGTTTACTAGTTTTTGTGTTGGATGTTTTTTTATCTTTATCTGCAGCTCCCTAAATTCACGCATTTGGTTTAAAAAAAATCACGACATTTAGGAACAAATCGCTACCTACCACAGATATGAGCTTTTGCCAAAAATATCTTATTTGTGCATAATTTTAGTGGAAATGATACTAGGTACCTCGGTGTTTCTTAATTAAGATAAGATTGGAACGATTTATAAAAACCATACGCATTTTGCATCTTCGCCACGGTAAAAATACTACGTCAACATTTCATTAAAGTCAATTCAACAGTTTCCTCTTTACAAAATAAAGAACGGTGTAAAGCAATACTCGTATGTTTACACATTAAAAAGTTCAAAATCCTTTGGTTCCTGTAATAGGCAAGGCAACGTTCGGATGGACCTAAAAATGTTATTTATACCGCTAGGTCTTTCTTAATAGGTCAGTGGTCACTATTATGAATGCAACAAATTTTTCAATTTTACAACGCGCCACCACTCCAAATTTCATCCCACCCAAAAAAAAAGTAGAAAATGACTAGGAACACCTAAGACACCTAAAAACGACATTTGAGGAATATTTGAAATTTTTTGTTTTTTGCTGATTACTCCTCCGCCCATGCAAATATTTACAAAATTATAACAGCTACTACGACCCCACAGCATATTGCTGTCCAAATTTCATCACAATAAAAAACTTTTTTGTTACGAATGTCCTTAAGCTAAAAACTTTATAGAGTCAAATTGGCGGTTCCATTTGAAACCACTCATGTCAGTTTCAAAATACCATCAGATCAATAATATCTGTGAACGAAGCTTGTTATCAAATTTGAACCCAGCTTCCTCTACGTGCATCCAAAGCGCAACCAGCGTTGAAATGTACAATTCCTTGCACCGTAAATATATACAATAAACTGGATATAAAACGAACTCTGGCCAGATTTGTAGTAATCCTGTGGAGTATATTATTTATTAAGCAGGAGGTGGTGACGATAAAATAGCAATTTCAATTTTATTCTGTCTGAGTGCGGCGAGTTATGAGCACCTATAATTCCCCTAGCGAGTCGTATATCCAGCAACACTCGGTATATGGCCGGACTTAGGTCCAATTGGATTGCTATCGTCAAGTAGATTCTGTTCAGGTGCAACGATCTGTGATCTTCCTTGATCCTATGACGTATGAGAACAGGGCAAAAAGAGTTTTAGCGGAGTTTGCACTGCTACTTACGATACACGTATAGAGGGGGTAAGTACAGGGAGACAGCAGTGGCTTTGAGGTTTATACAAGGTGATTCATATCAAACTTAATTTTTTAAAATAGAACGCCTTTATATTATTGCATATTTGTATTCCCTGGTGAATTCTAGTGTAATTTTATGTATTTATATCACACTTGGGACTTTAAATGAACCGCTTAGGCGCAAATACACACATACATAGTCCCATCATTCCATTAAGGAACATAGGGCCTCTACAAGCTGACAAAAGTCTCATCTATTCTTCGCAAGCGCATGTCGCATGTCGCAGAATGTGACCTATTCAATTCCACTTTCTCTGTCTGATCTCTGTCCCTACTCTCTTCAGCGTTGATATCTTCCATAATTCTTCATTCCATATTGTCCTTGACCAAAAAATCCCTTAATCCCTCTGTAGGCATCTATTAATGAAAACCTGCAGTTTTTGCTTTGGTTCTGATTGAGTACGGGGTAGATTGCCAAATGCCCTTCTTACTTTCAGTAGACGCTGTTGAATATCTTGATCTGTCCCTCCTGTGTTATTAACTGTACTGCCTAGATATTCAAAGTAGTCAACTCTGAATCGCTTTGCTGTAAAGAAGACGAGGTTTTTCACGTTTACTCTTAGTCCCATATTTGAAGGTATGTATAACTTTGGTCCATCTGGTATTACTCTTGCTTGTAGACGTTTCTTTCATGAGTTGCTTTAAGGTGAGGAGGTCGTCAGTCTTCTGCACCCGAGAGTTTTCCCTTAATTCTGTTCCATCCGTGTGTCCGTGTCGAGATTTTCTCCTTGATGCTTCTCATTTGTCCTGTTCGATAGCCTTGTCGTTAGCCTACTGTCTTCTCCGTTATAATCTCGGTTTAGTTTTTTGGCATAAGTCTGTTCTCTTCTTATCTTGGTTCCATACCTAGGTCCTTCCATTCAGTATTATCTGACTTTGATGCCCTCTCCTTTAGCTTTTTCTTCTGTCGCAGCATCCCTGATCTTCTTTTGTATAAGTCTCTCTTTTTTTGTAAGTTCGTTGGCTATGAAAGTGTCTTTACCCTTGTTTTTTGCCTTAAGAATTTCCATTTTTTTGTCCCATGTAGGCAGCTCTATTGAATATTTTTTCTCGGTGATTCTGCGAACGTCACTGATGGATGCTTTTACCCCTATTTCACGCTGTATTGTCTGTTTGATCTTAACTTTCAATATTTCATTGTCATCTGTTTCCATATCAATACCAGTTATAACTAAGTTTTTCCTGATTTTATCTTTTTCAAGCCTCTCAATTTCAGCTTCGAGTACCTTTATTTTATTTGTTAGTTTGCCTTTTTGTGTATCTGAGGCTTTTTTGACGGCTTGAATTTCTGCTCTAGGTTCTATCATTTCCTCCCTATTTAGCATTATTTCGGCTTTCATTTCCTTCACTTCATTCCTCATGTCCTTTATGTCTCCTCTGATATCTGTTTTCATTGCCGAAATCTCGGATTTCAGTTCTCCCTTCATGTTTCGCAACATTTCTGCAATTGAGTCCATTTCTGATTTTCTCAATGTTCTGTTTGTGGTTTTTGTCGGTGTCCTTATAGCCAGCTTGCTTCTTTCGAAGTGTTTCAGCTCTTCTTCTGAGGGCAAACCGAATCCTCTTATTAGCTTAGCACTAAATAAATTCCTACTACGGACCTGCCGTGCAAGTCTGGTTACCTATATTATTTACTGATTTTATGTCGATGTTATAAATATATTGCCTAGTTCAGCATTTTTTGCGCAAGGAAAATCAAAGCAAATCGACTTTTCGGACTTTGGACCTCCTATCAACAATGCTGCTATTTTCAGTAAATGTCTTTTGAAACTCGAATATCTTGCTTCCTTCACTGTTAGTTAACGTCAATGATCTTAACTTTTAGAGCTTAGCTAACTTACAGTTTTATTTGCACTGTTTCGCCGTCAAATTACACAAATCATCGGAGATCACTTTTCCACAACGTCACTTCGAATTTAGCCAGGGGCGTACTCCGCAACTAGGTGCAAATAGGTACCATTTTTTATATGAGCAAATATAACAAAAAATCAATATCGCAGCGATTATAAAACTTAGAATGTTACTTTGCGGTATGAATAAACATGAAATGCGTCAGCTTAGCTTAGACGATCAAATTTGAATATTTTACTTTAAATACCGATAGGTGAAGAGCAGATTGTGATTGAGAAAATTTTATATTTTGAGATGATACGCTTTGTGGGCGTTTCATGATATCTACAAAACGGAAGTCCATGTCGCTCGTTTCCGTAGGTCTATCTGTTTGTCGTTCTGTCGGTATGAAGGGTCTGTCGGTCTTTGAAGATTGGTTAAAAAACGACAGATGGATGGAGACGCATATTTGCCTATTTGAAGATTTGTCCTATTTGCGCGAATAAGGTAAATCACCTAAATAAGTTCTCCGCACATCGTTATCTTTTGGTAAAGCAAACAAATAAGGAGCGATCAAACAAAACGCAATACATCCATTCTTGACATTTTTAGACTTTTCAATTATGTACTTATAAAATCCGTGTAATAAATCCATCGGTGACATCAGAATCGCTTAAATCGCAATGGAGCCTGTCAAAATTAAACCCTAAATGAGACCAATGCAATCAAAACGTAATAAATCCAAAGTGTCTCGAAAATTATTCATGATACGTTCAAAGTATAGTAAATCCCCAAGTCGGCAATGCGATTAAAATTATTCAAGAATTGGCTTATTTTATACAAGGTTTGTTAGATGGCGCTATATTAGATTGTTGCGCGATCTTAATGAATATTGGTAATACATTTTTTTGTAAGTTGTAATATACAGGGTGAGTTTTTAGTACCGGCTCGGTCCATAACTCCACTACTGTAGAAGATAGCGAAAAAAGTTGTCTATAAAAGTTGTAGCCACTGATATGCTCCTTGCTCAGAAAGTATTTAGATTTATACAGAGTGATCCATAACTACGTGGTGATGCAAACATGCATTTTTTTAAATGAGACACCCTATATATTATTCCATATTCAAATTCTACTAACGATTTCCGTTCTTCCCATATAGGGTGTTGTTACATTATACAGGGTATTTCAAAAGTTATGACCATTTCTATATCAAATCGCGGTCAAATGAACGTACTATATATCAAAAAGTAATGAATCAAAAATTATTTTTTTATACAGGGTTACACTATTTGATGAAGTCAAAACCCTAAATCATCGAGATAATAAAGTCAAGTATGCTGAGGAAACAATTTTGTAGGCGTGATGCATAATTATCAAGCAGATTTATCAGGTAGGCTTTGAAAAATTGACAGTTTTCATAACTTCCTCAATAATTTCGTGCTGTGTGAAAAACCAGCTTTAAAAATTAATTTCTCCATTTAGGGTATTTAGGAGAATCTTTGAGAAATTGTCTATTTGCCTCTAGAATATAATAATATCAACTATGAACAGCAATATCCAGAACGGAGGCTCTCTGAAACTAATGCGTTTGAAAGATTGAAGAATCGTTTTATTTAGACTGTGTCGTTTAATATTTCATAGCCTACTTGATACATCTGCTTGATAATTATGCATGACGTCTAAAAAATTGTTTCCTCAGCACACTTGGCCTATATTATCTCGTTAATTCAGTGTTTTGACTTGATCAAGTACCATTATGGCCTTATGTTTTATTTGTTTGTTAAGCAAAAGTAAAATTTGAGAGTATTTTCTCAAAATAAATAAATTTTAGTAAACAAATAGAAGGCACATTTAAAATTTGTAGAAAAATTGGAATATCTCAGAAACTAACGAATACAGCCATAACAAGAGCTGTACAAAGCAATTCTTTAGTATACTAAGATATTGGGAGGAAAATCTGGATTTTGGATTCTACATCATCCTTTATACGAATATGCGACACGGGCTTGTTTTGTAGCCGATTTTAAAACTAGAGGATATTTTAATCTTTTCATGTAAAAAAATGATTTTTGATTTATTACTTTTTGATATACAGTACGTTCATTTGACCGCGGTTTGGATATAAAAATGGTAATAACTTTTGAAGTACCCTGTATAATGTAATAACACCTACATTGTAAGAACGGAAATCGTTAGTAGAATTTGAATATGTAATAACATATAGGGTGTCTCATTTAAAAAAATGCATGTTTGCATCACCACGTAGCTATGGATCACCCTGTATAAATATAAATATTTTCTGAGCAAGGAGCATATCCGTGGCTACATCTCTTATATACAACTTTTTTCGCTATCTTCTACATTATTTTGTGAAAAAAATTATTCATACTAAACGTAATAGATCCTGCTGTTAATCAAACCAACCGTAATAAATCCGTCTGACTCAATCAAAACGTGATAAGTTCATTCTTTTTTAGCTCGTCATACATAGTCAAAAAAGTATCAAATTTTGACCTTTAGCCATTTCATTGAATATTTCAGACAGCTCTAGTAAAACATGTTCATGATTTACTCAAAACTGTTAAAACTGGATTTGTTGCATTTTGTATGATGAAGTTACAGAATAACATATGCAATAACAATCACAGAAACAAAACATAGAAATTCAACACTAGAAATTAGCGACGTTGCCTACCAGAGAACAATCAGTAATGCCTCCTGGCAGCACTAAGCAGCCAAGTCATTCATTTGTTCAGTGATTTACTAAGGTGGGTGGTCCGAGTAATTGAACGTTTGGTCGCGGTGTGCCATGCCTTGAGCCGGTATCAAACCCGATAATTGCGGGTTCCTGTTCACCTGCGCATTTATTACCCTGACGTGTCCCGTATTACGTTTTTCCTGCAGTACTGGAAAACGGGAACCGGCCATTATTTGACAGTTGGTGAGTATACTGTATTAACGGACGTACGCAGAAGTGGACTCTGGAATTAATAATAACAGAACTCAAATAAAATGAATCTTTATGTCGACGATGCCGACCGACAATGAGCTGATGCATTTGTGATATTTGCGGACATACATCAAATACTGGGGCAAATATAGCGATACCGATACACGAATACGCTACACCAAGTGAAATGCCGCGAATAAGGGGCCTGTGTATATGTTACGGTTAAAGTGTTTACTTGGATAGTTTAAACACTAGCTGGATAGTATACAAACTATCCAAATGCCTGGTTATTTTGATGGAAAATCATATTTCTGTTAAAATAGCTATGAATATTGGTTGGTTTGTATACTATCCAGCTAGTTTACAAACTATACAAGATATGCCGCTAAAGTATATACCAGAAAGGCATCACACATATTAACCAGTGTTTCTGGTTAGTTTACAAACTATCCATATCATTTGGATAAGGTATGCTCTAATATCTCTAGTACTACATAATAACCAACTCGTTGGTTAGTATGTAAATTAATTAATCCTCTTTGGTTATTTAGTTTAAAACAATCGTTTTTAATCAAAAGTAAAGTTCATTCATAGATAAAACGTACAATTACTATTCGATTTGATTCTCTGTAAATCATATGATAACAATTCTTGTTATTAGTCTTAGGTTCTTGTTCCCGTATTCTCTTTATAGGTATGTTGCAGAAGTACACTGTAATCACTGTCATTCATTAATTTTGAATTTTGGGACCTTTTTTCGTAACATTCTAATAGTAACTTTTCAAATTGCAGTTGCTGATCCTTTTTGTTAACTAGATACCTATTCCTAGACAAATTTTACAAGGCCATAAACATAACCTCACTTTTCTGTTAAATTGGCCAAAGAAAATTAGTTATTTTACATACTAACCAAAGGGGATTGGTTAGTTTACATACTAACCAACGAGTTGGTTATTATGTATTACTAGAGATATTAGGTGCATACCTTATCCAAATAATGTGGATAGTTTATAAACTGACCAGAAACACTGGTTAATATGTGTGACATCTTTGTGGTATATACTTTAGCGGCATATCTTGTATAGTTTATAAACTAGCTGGATAGTATACAAACCAACCAATATTCATAGCTATTTTAGTAGAAATATAATCTTCCATCAAAATAACGAGACATTTGGATAGTTTGTATACTATCCAGCTAGTATATAAACTATCAAAGTAAACACTTTAACCGTAACATATACACATTTACACATATACAGGGTGATTCACGGTTCATGGATAAAATTATTTTGTATTCGTCCAAACTTTCTCTCGTTCATTGGTTGTAAATCCGGATACATTTCATTGAACTTTCTGCATGTTCTTGCTATAATTTGATCACATTGTCCGTGAAGAATGAATAGATTCTTCAAAACCTCATTTGTATAGTTATTTCCCTCCATCATACACCTTGTGAGATCACTTTCAGGTCAAGAAACACCCAAGCGTATTACTATTAATCAACCGAATGTATCTATTAAATGTCAATAGCATACCATTATGGCGTTTTTGGCCACCTAAGGCAATATGTCAAAATAATCCAAATATTACGGAAACTTGCTTCTATTTCAGAAACCGCACTATTTAAGTATAGGAAGATGCTATACCATTAGAAGGGGATTTTAATTTCCTTTTAGAATATGTGATAAAATACAGCGTGTTCTATTTAAAAAAATGCACTTTTCACAATTTCTGTATCTAGCTGTAAAATGAATCATTTTGACCGACCCTGTATATTGTAGAGTAAATTCCCATAGTGATAACTAATAAACAGTAGCTCTCTAAACTACGTTCCAAATTTCAACTTTCTGCCGGGTCTAGTACGGTAGTAATAAAAATTTAATGGAGCTATGTTTAGGTCGAAAAATAAAGAAAATAATTATTTTCTCGAAAACCACTACAGATAGGTATAGGATTATATCATTCAAAAATAATCACAAAGCAATGGCAGATCTGAAAATGAAACAATATACAGGGTGTTCCATTTAAAATATCAAAGGTGAGGCTACTTCTAGGAAGAAGCGGCAACGTCGCAGGGATGAAAATATTTTAGATCGATAGAGCAGGTGCGAAAACTTGGGTTGCCAAGTTTTCAGATCAATCCTATGGCTAGTTTTCCAGAAACGTCTAACCTACCATCAACCGTGAATCACCCTGTATATTTGCCTTGTAAAACACGGATTTGCATTTCCAACAGAACTCATTTTTTTCAAACTACATGCATAATATTTCAGAAGGCGATAGTTAAGACCTTAGTGAATGGCAACTATTTGCGATTATCTCAAAAAAGATTTTTAGAGTGCAAAAAGCTCGCAATGCAAAATCATACATTTTTCAAATCTAACAACCGAACAGGATATCAAAAAAAGCCAAAACAGTGACAAAGCGCAAGCTTTCTTCTTCAAATTGCTTTTTGAATCATTACTGTAAGTTTAAAGGTAACGTCAGGAGCTTGGAAATACGAAATTCATTTTTACGGTGACTTTTGGACCTTACCTTTGGCCCTTTTGACCTTACCTTTGGATTTTTGGACTTATCTCCCCTCATCTTATACACACACACACTGGAGAAAGGGAGCAGACGGCCACGCCTCATCGCTAATACGGCAATACGTATTTTCTTGGATTCTCAGTTTCGCGCGCTATACCCTAGACTCTTAAGGCCCGTTCACATTATGGCGAATCAGGCCGGTCGGCCTATGCCAGGCGGCACGTTTGGTTCGGCCCATTCGGGTCGGCAGAATGTCTACATGGACTGTGAAGTGTAAGCGTCCCGAATTTGCAAAGTCATTTCTTTCCCTTAAGAAATGGCTTTGCAATTTTTTTATTTTGCGTTCAATTTCCTGCTTTTCGACCCCAAATCAAACGCCGATTTCGATGAGACCATCATGCCCCGGTTTTTATTTTTACAGTTGGCATTTGAACTGTCCCACAAGGAGGGACGGGCACGGAACATTTCGATGAGACTCAAGGTTTGTTCGTCTGTCCACTCCATGGCATTTACAAAAATCAACTTCGATTAAGGATGAACCTCCTTATAGCATGGACAACTACGAGACTACCTTATTTTTTGTTGAACAGAAGCCGATCGGCTCGTCTACGCTGCATAATTTATATTGATTCGGCTCGGCTTCCTTTGATCCGTACCGACATGGTTCGGTAGCGATTCGGCACAATTCGAGTCGGCTTTCGGCACGTCGGGCAGGCCGAAACAGTCGTCCACACTAATTTGGCTTTTTCATTCAGTCGAACCCGAACCATGCCGCTCGGCATAATGTGGACGCAGCTTTATTACGCTCAATCCATGGAATTGCCTAATATACGAAATCGGCTAAATTTTGCCAAATTCAGAAAACAGGTAGGTACATAATCTGCAGAATATATGAAATGATCATTTTCTGTTAAGTTTTCTGCTTATTGCATGAACGCCAGATAGTTTATTTCTTTGTTGCTAGCTCAAAAATAATAAAATACGTATTTCTAAACCTTGTATCACTCCTTCAGAGTTTGATAATTAATTTTTGCTTTTCGTGTAATCAAATTTGCTATCTATGTTGATGTTAGATTTATTACTATTAGAATTTTTATTGTTTTGCTTTCTAATGTGCTTTTCATCCACAATTAGTCTTTTTCAACCCAATTGTAGTCACAGACAATTTCTTATGCAATATTATGTAATTTTAATGAACGAAAATAACAGAATCACCTTTTAACTAAAACAATACGCAATATTAACTTCCAGACGAGATTGAAGAACAAGAGAATTGCTTGGACTTGTCTGACACTTTACCTTATTCATGGTTATTTCGAAAGTACCTGATATTCTTAAAAGTTGGAAGATCGAGCTCAGCTCCACATCTACCAGTCAAGATTTACGGGTCAAGTGATAACTCAAAATGATCAGGATAAGTTTACAATCTATCATTTGTTGTTTGAGATATGTAATTCAGTAAACATTTTTTATACTACATGTAAAAAGTACGCGCCTAAAAATTCATAATCTAAGTTTGTGACCTCAAGAGCCTCATTACCCAACTCTTGTCCCGCCCCTTCTATGTGAATTTATCCACTTTTCAAGACGTGTCAGTTTTTGCATGACAAAGAAATCAAGCTGGAATCAATCAATGCGAAGTCCCTGGCGAGAAAGAAAGTGCTCATACCTAAATACTTAATAACCCTAAATATTAAGTTAAAACAGGAATGGTGGCATTTTAGCGTTTTACCGTTACAATATTGAACTGATGTCTTGAAAATTAAAATGTTTGTCTTAGGACTTTGATCTGACTCTTTTAAATATTAATGTGGTGCTTTTGAATATTCATTTGATTATTGATTTGAGGCTACAATTGCCTCATAACAATTTAAAATTGACTATTTGCAACTACATTAAATTTGACGCTCTAGAAAACTGATCCGATATTTGAACTGTTGATCCTTTAGAAACGTAATGTGATCCTTAGGAAACTACGGATAGAAAAGAGTAGTCGACATGCCGTCAGTATTATGACGCGAGACAACCTACCATACAAATTACACCATTTGTATAGATTTCATGATTTGCGGTCAAATAAAAAGCTGTTTTTTTGTTCTACTACGTTATGGTTTATTTTAACTTTGAAGCATCTTCAGGAAGTATCTATAAAAAAATATGTTTTTGCTATAATAGGTTCTATGAACTAAGCTGCTGCATCGAATCAGAATGATCTGCGTCCCCAAACAGAATCAGTTTCGTCATGTAGTGCCTTACAAAATTGTAAGATGGTGTAACTTATACTTGGAATTGTTATTTTTCTTGTTTCTCTCTTTTTATTCGTTTTACTTCCCACACCGATAGGTGAGGGGAGTATTGTGATCGCCAAAATTTTCGATTTTGAGATAACATGCTTTTTGGGCGTTTTATGATGTCTACATAACGAAAATCCACGTCACTCATTTCCGTCGGTCTGTCTGTCTGTCTATCTGTCTGTCTGTCGCTTTTTTCTAACTTCGTAATCTCAGCAACCGCTGAATGGATTGTGATGAAATTTGGGCAGCGGTATGCTGTGGGGTAGTAGTAGTTAATGCTCATATAATTTTGAAAATCGGTGTATGGGCGGTGGAGTAATTAGCAAAAAACAAAAAAAATATTACTCAAACTTCGTTTTTAGGCGTTTTAAAGCTTCCTGATCATTTTCTACTTTTTTTTGGGTGGGGGTGAAATTGGGGTGGTTGGGGGGTGGGAGGTTGTAAAATTGGAAGATTTGGTGCTTTCATAATAGACGGTCCACTGACAGAAACCAAAGGACTTAGATTTTTTTCTGGTGTAAACATACGAGAGTATTGCTTTAGCTTTATATTGTGTAACGAGGAAACTGTTGAATAGATTTTAATGAAATGTTGACACAGTATTACTACTGCGGCGAGGATGGAAAATGCGTATGGTTTTTATAAATCGTGCCAGTGGCGGCGCAGAAGTAATAAAAAAAATAAAAATATAAAAACAGCTCAAACTTCGTTTTTAAGCGTTTTGGATGTTCCTGATCATTTTCTGCGTTTTTTTGGCAGGGGTGAAATTGGGCTGACTGGGGGGTGGGGGGTTGAAAGACTGAAAAATGTTTTGTATTCATAATAGGCTGTCCATTAACCTGTGAAGGAAGACCTAGCGACATAAATCACCTTTTTTGGGTCCATCCGAACATTGCCTCGCCTATTACCGAAACTAAGGGACTTAGAATTTTCTGTATACGTACGAGTATTTATTGTTCTAGATAGTTTTGTATTTTGTAGCGTGGACACTATTAAATTGAGTCTAATGAAATTTTGACACATCATTATTACCGTGGTGAGGATGGAAAATGCGTATGTTTGTTAAAAACCGTGTCAGTGGCAGCGTAGCAATAATAAAAAAACTAAAAGTATGAAAACAACTCAAACTTCGTTTTTAAATGTTGTAGGGGTTTCTGATCATTTTCTACCTTTTTTATGGGTGGGAGTGAAATTGGGGTGGTTGGCGGTGGAGGTTGTAAAACTGGAAAGTTTGTAGTATTGATAATAGGCTGTCCATTGACCTGAGAAGGAAAGACCTAGCGACATAAGACAATTTTAGGGGGGAGACTGGCGATGATTTGGTTGAAAGGGGTCTCAGATTATAGCTTCTTCCTATGGGAAAATAATAAACTGATGTCGCCGTAATGTGTGGGAAGTACTGAGTCAATCAACTTGACTCCATTCTTTAATAATTATTGTCATTGTTAAATATGTTACGATTTATTATTCTTTTTAAGTATATTCTATGTGCAATATGTAACACAAGCTCAGATGATACAACTTATTGCAGAAGAACATATACTTTTTTATAAACACTACCTGAAGATGGTTTAAAACTATTTAAACTCAAAATCAACCGAAATATCGTAGAACAAACAAGCAATATTTTATTTGACCGCACACCAAGAAATTCATACAAATTGTGAAGCTTCGGTCATTAGGAATAATCAAAAATTGTATATAGTCTTAGCAAGGATTATCCGACCAAGACATTGATCAGCCCATAGTTGTGAGTGCCAAAGTGCGTTCACGCATTCACACTATCTAGTGATGATAAAGCGGCGTCACGTGTCCGCCTTTGCAAACAAAATTTACAGTCCCCATCTGAAAATATTATCTTTGTCACACATGAGGCATTAGCGCGAACGGAACGTGACAAATCCAAGGACCGGCGGACTCCCATCCCTTCGCCTGCAAGGGCCTGTTTTGACGGACCAGATGTTCCAGCGATTCGAGTCAGTCGACTGGCGACCTTTGCGAAATAGTCCGGTAGATTAGTCTGAAGCCAGGCTTGTATTTACAGGGGTGGTCCAGAGGGTCCGGCCCCCCTCCCCGAAAGGTTAGGTAATCCACAAAAATTCACACGTTCAACAAATATTTTTTTGATGATGAAGTCGTTCCAGGTCAAAGATGGCAATCCTAATCTGGACCCCTCCCCCCCAAAACTAAATCCTGGATACGTGGCTGTCTGAAGCAGGTACGTACCCACACAGCATTTGATATCCACTGTATGGTCCCAGGCTGTCCTTAAAGGGCTATGCAAAATGTCCCAGGGAAAGCCATATCCTGCACGACCTGGCATGGGATAGCCTATATAAACATCCCGATGGGACTTTATTAGACCACCATGGGTGAGCCTATAGGGATATCCTCAGGTTGGCCCAAAATATTATCATTTAGTCTGCCGTAGGTTAGCCCATAGCTAAATTCTTAGGTTGTCCTAAAAGACAGCAGTCATGGGTCACATGCGAAACACTTAGGCTACTCGGAAACAACGGGATTATTTTTCTAGAACTGTTTTCCTATACTCCTCTGGCTTACATACCGGGTTATTCTGGGCACAGATTAGCTAATGTGACACACTTTCCACTAGCACCATCACCATCTAAAGATCCAGTAGAGCTACCATCCAAGTGTTTAACACAATTTGATCTAAGCTCATTCTGTTCCATTCCTTCATGAATTGCATCGTTATATAAAGTTTCGCCATTAAACTTTTCCTTTTTAATATTATAGAATGTTGACTTGGAAGATTCTACACTCACCTAGCGAAAATGGTTGCCAAATGATTATCTGATTTGCAATTTATGGTTTGTACTTGGCGGGCCCTTGGCGTGTCGGATGGTACAGATGGGAAAGGTATTGGAAGATATGATAAACAACGAAAAACGATCCAGGAACCAGGAACTACTGCAAGCTACCAGCTTGCTTTGCTCAACTTTGCTGTAAGCTGCTTGTCACCTTCACCTTTCACCTCTTTCGCATTTCTAACGTCAACACTGTCAAATGTCAGATTTTGTATAAAGAACGGTATGGTCTTGAAAGGATATCCCTTGAACAGCCTCATAGTATACAAGCTGAGGATTTCCAAAACCGTCATCCTTAGGATATTCCAGTGATAGACGACCCAGCGGATATCCAAAAGATGTCCATGCCTGCCTGCGCCAGGATATTCCAACCTGGTTATCCTAGGGCTAACCTAGGACAACCTAGGATAGTCTACAGATGACCTGTAAATGTCATTCTGGTCTTATCCCAAATTTGGGCGATACGGCCTCATTCAGGATGCCCTAGGGATATCGGGCGCTGTGCGCTAGTCTCAGATAAATAAAAACCACTTTACACGGTCAAGAAATCGATCGATTTTGTGGCCTTGAAAAAATTGCTGAAGAATTTGACAGAAAGAATCCTATGATTTATTTACGTCTGTGACGTTCTGCCAACATACTATGCAGGGATGTTGTAATAATGCCAACTGTTGTTGTTCAGTGGTAGTCTCACAATCTACGTGTTTTGTGGTTGACTGTGCAATGTATGTGTTTTGTGACTGACAGTAGATCCTTTCATTTCATAATTCTTTGTATTTTATGCTGTCTTTTGTAGATGAGATAACCGCTGTTTTGTATTTATTTGATTTTGTAGATTTTTGTATGTTGCTTTGGTTATAATAAAATGAAAGTAATAAGAGATACGCGTGTAAATGCTGTACAGCGTTGTACTGCATTGCACTGGCGTCGTACATATTTCTTTATCAGCACCAAAACTTGCTCCCTGGTGAACTGGGTCGTCATAATTGTTAATTAGTCTAAGTTTTTCAACACAACTTTTCAACAAAATAACAATTACAAAATATACACAGCTAACTGGTAATGCCACAGAAAATAACTTGTCAGTATTGTCACTATGACTCTAACTGCTAACCTCAATACTCAGTACGTCAAACTAACCACCTTCCCTCTACCGCACGCCCATTTGATGCTATATGGATTAGCTGATACCGAAAATGAATAGCTGTCAAAATGCTGGTGGAAAACTGACGGTAGTGTCAAGGTGGTGTTTTTTGCGATATTTAACGTTTTTAAGACCAATAATTGTGAAATATTGTGGTGAGCGTAATGGTGGGGTGTGCAGCTTACCGTTGTAAAAGTCACAGCAGCAAGAAGGAGCCAGGAATCACTTTTCACAGGTAAATTTATGATCTTATTTTTTTGGTGTATCCGAAATTCATGCAAATATCTCGATATCTAGTTCAAAGATATATGTGTATCCGAAATATAATTTGGAATGTACCACTAACATGCGAATCATAATGTTTTTGAGCACGTAAAGTCTAAAAATTATGTTTTTAAGAGAGAATATATTAGGCGAAAGGTCGCTGGACGGCTGTAGTGTGATTGCTTCCAATACAAATTTCGAAAACAGTGCAGTTTAGCGTTGCAAAAATTGCTAGGTGTGTGCGGCATAGTACTGTTACTGTGAATGCAGCGACATACATTGGGGGTAAGCTGTATATTGCCATAATTAATTGAATATTTCAACGTAAATAACCAGGATATCAAAACGAATTATACAACAAAAACGTTGGTATTTAAAACGGACCATAGACATTGGAGTATAGAAGCTAGATTAATTGCGTATCTCGTTAGATATTGAGAAATGGTTGGAGAACTTAAATGTGCCTGCTGTAATCGCATAGCAGAAGAACACAAGACTATTGCCTGCTCAGTATGTAAAAAGGTGTTTTTCCATCAATGTGTCGAACTAACCACGTCAGAAATAAGGACAATAAAGCAGAAAAAAAATTTGTCATGGTCATGCACTGAATGCACGTCCGTGTCATCCAGTGGCATCGATCAATTAAAAGCCCTAATCATGTCTCTCCAGAGTGAAGTGAAGGAATTAAAAAGTTTGATAGACAAACAAACATCTTCAGCTGAGACATTTCATTTTGAAGAGGTGGTGCAGGAGGTCTTCGACCGAAATCAAAGGAAGAACAACTTGATCATATATGGAGTTCAAGAAAATCAGTCACTGCAGACTTCAACAGATCGACAAAACTTCGATAAGAACCAGACAAAGCGTGTACTTGAGGCGTTGTCATATGTTGGGGATACTGGTGTGTTAAAGCCTGTGCGACTGGGAAGATATGATCCAACAAAGTCATCTCCTCGTCCATTAAAAATACGTCTTGAGGATGAAGGTTCCGTTTTCCGGCTACTAAAAAATGCAAAGAATTTAAAGAGTCATCCTGGTCTTGCTGCAATCAGTATCTCAACTGACAGAACTCCACGACAAATTTCGTATTATCGCCAACTGAAAGCTGAGATTGAAAGAAGAATCGCTGATGGTGAATCAGGTCTGAGAATTAAATATATCCGGGGCATGCCAAAAATTGTCCAGGAAAACTAGTAACGTCCAACAGACCTGAAATCAGTATATATTTCCAGAACGCGAGAGGACTAAATAGTAAATTAACAACTCTGAACAGCAACGTAGGCGATGGCGAATATGACGTCATAGCTCTAGTAGAAACTTGGCTTTCATCAGGTGTTTACAGCTCCGAGGTGTTCTCTGAAGATTATACTGTTTTCAGAACTGACAGAGACTTCGTTTCAACACAAACCGGTCGTGGTGGTGGTGTGTTGGTGGCATGTCGGTCAAATGTTTTTTGTTTACCAATAGATGTAAGTGAGTTAAATAATTTAGTTCCCTTTATAGATGTAGTAGCATGCAAGTGTCAATTTCATCATTCACGCTTGTATATATATGTTGTTTACGTGCCTCCGCAAGTTTCCGCTTCACAGTTAGAAACATTTCTGGATCGGTTTGAGCAGATATTAACAAATCAAGAAAATGTTCTTATACTTGGTGACTTTAATATTAGTCATTTTGTTGATGATGCCAGTGTTGATTCCAAAAAGATTTGTTTAAACAGTTTCTTAGATTTTGTTGGCTTTGTACAATATAACCATGTGCTTAACTCATCGCAAAGGTTACTAGATCTGATCGTAAGTGATAAGGTTGTTCATGTAACACGAGAAGAACTACCATTAGTAACTGAAGATGAATATCATCCTGCGTTAAAGTGTATTGTCTCTGCAGGTCAGCCTAGAAATAATAACAGCATATCTCCTAATACCAGAAATACCTTATATAACTTTAGAAAAGCCGATTTTGTATCTTTGTATCAAGCCTTTTTAGCGTGTGATTGGGGTTTTCTACATGGTACATTGGATTCAAATACGCTGCTTGAAGCCTTTTATAACAAAGTGTATTCTATCTTGGATGTATTCGTGCCACGTTTGAAGCATAACAACAAAAACTACCCTTGTTGGTTCACGCCTGAAATAATCTATTTGATTAAATTAAAAGCAAAATATAGGCAATCGTATAAAAATCATAATCGACCTAACAGCTACACGGATTTCAGTAGAGTTCGGAAAGAAATAAAAAACAAAATGGCCATAGCGTATAGGAACTATACTAAAAGCGTCGAAGATAATATATGTGAAGACCCAAAAAGTTTCTGGGGGTTTGTACAAAGAAATAAAGGGGGTTCACGCATTCCAAGTGGTATGCAATACGCTGGAAGACAAATTGATGGGTGCCAAGAAATAGTTGACAGTTTTGCAAGTTTCTTTGCATCTGTATACAATACAAGATCGTCATTCACTTCTCATCCAGACGTTATACCAGGTACGTGCATCAATATTGACTATGTGTCTGAGGACCAAGTTTTTAAGGCATTAAAAGGCTTACCTAATAAGAAAACAGCTGGCCATGACTTAATTCCTAGCTTTTTAATGCGGGACTGTGCTAAAGTCTTTGCTGCGCCACTGACTCTAATCTATAATGCCATTATAAGGGATAGGTTATTCCCGGAAACTTGGAAAGTGGCTAAAATATGCCCAGTATTTAAATCAGAGGATCCGTCCATGATAGAAAACTATAGAGCAATTTCCATCCTTTGCAATTTTTCGAAGGGCTTTGAAAAGATTGTGTATGACCAACTAGTACTTCAAGTTAGACCTCTCATTGTAGAATCCCAGCATGGTTTTGTCAGTAAAAGATCCACCCTCACTAACTTAACAGTTCTTAAGCAGTACATCTCGGAAGTTTTTGATAAGAAGGGGCAAGTTGATGTCATATACACTGATTTTTCTAAGGCCTTCGATAAGGTTGATCATGGAGTACTGTTACACAAGGCATCTAGCGTCGGCTTTAGTGACTCACTTATCATGCTATTGTCCTCTTACCTTGAGAATCGTCACAATTTTGTTCATTATAGCGGCTATGTTTCCAGTTATTATCGCAGTACCTCAGGAGTTCCGCAAGGGTCAAATTTGGGGCCTTTACTATTTCTCATCTTCATTAATGACTTGACAGCCTCACTATCTTGTAATAGTTTACTTTTTGCAGATGATTTAAAAATATTTTCCAAGATCTCAAGCGAGGAGGACTGTCACTTCTTACAATCTCAAATTACTGTAATAGATGCCTGGTGTACTAGTAATAAACTTTTCTTGAATGCTAGCAAGTGCAAAGTATGCTCATTTACCCTTAATCATAGCAAAATATCATTTACTTATTCCATCAATGGTACAGTGTTTACCAGAGAACCGACGGTGAGAGATCTCGGAATCTTATTTGATGAAAAGTTATCATTTCGGCAACATACAGACCAGTTAATTTCCTCAGCATCTAAATTGCTCGGTTTTATAATAAGGAACTGTCGGCACTTCAGTAGTATTCATGTCATTAAAACTTTGTATTTTTCATTAGTTAGATCAAAACTTGATTGTTGTTCACTAATTTGGTATCCTTATTATGACACGTACATCGAAGGGGTAGAAAAGATACAAAGAAGATTTTTAAAGTATTTGTCATTTAGAAGTGATGGTATATATCCAGCTAGAGGTTATGAGCACACCTTGCTTTTAAATAGGTTTAGTATAGAGAGCTTGCAACATCGTAGGATTCTCTCAGGCGTCATATTTTTGTATAGAATAGTAAATAATCAAATTGACTCGCCGGAATTGCTATCCTATATATGCTTTCATGTACCGCAAGTGAATACTCGCCAAAGTGTAACATTTTATACTCAATGCGCTCGAACCAACATAATGTTGAGATCACCCATCAATGTAATCTCCCATAACTTCAATAAATACTTTTCTCATTGTGACATTTACCAGATTTCTCTAAAGCAGCTTATTAATGCATTCAAAAATTCAACTGTCCAGTCACATTAGCGCTTCTTTCACTGCATTTAGTCTATATTGTCAATTGTAATTTTATACTAGTTATTTAATGTACCATCCTGTTGCCAATCATTGCAATATAACTTTTATATTTATTTATAGTTAGGTATATATGTATTTATAGTTAGTCTACTACATCTAGCACTACATTTAAGCTGTCGTATTAATATTTGACTAGTTATGTGTATGATCATCTTTTGGCCTTCAATTTATGTATATTTTTGTAAATTGTCCTGTAATTGGATTTCATCTGTTGGACAATAAACTATAAACTATAAACTATAAACTATAAACTATAAACTATAAACTATATTAGTGATGACGTTTCCAAAATAAACAGTGCAATAAAGTAAGGAGAAATACGATTACGAATGGCTGAATAACCATTTAAAAATTGATAGCTATGAAAATCAAAAGGCAGCTAACCTCAAAAATGTAATAATTTCTTGTGTTACAGTTACATTATTAAACAACTATATTTAGGTGTGTTTACTCGATACGAAATCAAAACAAAATGTTACTGTCACTTTTCCTATAAGATTCAGTCACTCATTCACATCTACTTAAATCATAAATTAATTTGTTCTGTCTTTCTTTCGGAAATAATGTTTCAAACATTGTCTAATATACAGCTCTGTTATTTTAGGCAAAAGAAAGAAAAAGACCCCGTGAACGTGATGTTCATCCAGAACCATCGCCATCAACCTCAGCTCTGGCTGCACAGGACGACTCTCCCCGGAAGAAGAAACTTAGAAGAGAACTGCTGCTGCAAAAAGATAAGAATAAGGAAAAAACGAAAAAAATCCGTGCCCTTGGTCAATCACTGAAAAGAGCACACAAAAAAGTAGCCTCTTTAAAAATAATTGCTGAGGAACTAGAGCGACAAAATTTACTATCTCAAGAAAATTTAGTTTTAGTTCAAAATATGAGCAAGGTTAACATAGAAATATTGAACAGAAAAATGGGGAGAAATGTTCAATATTCACCTGAACTTAGGAAATTTGCCCTGACATTAAATTTTTTTTCACCAAAGGCATACAACTATGTGAGAGATGTTTTTGACACTTGTCTCCCGCATAGCAAAACTATTGCTAAATGGTTTCAGAATGTGGATGCTGAGCCTGGTTTTACCAAGGAATCAATAAATACCTTAAGAAATAAGGTTCAATCATCTGACAGACCAATAATTTGTTCATTAATTATCGATGAAATAGCCATACGGAAACATTTAGAATGGGATGGAAAAAAATTCCATGGTTATGTGAACTGTGGTACAAATTTAAACGATGACTCTAATGCTTTAGCCAAAGAAGCTTTTGTTATAATGTTGGTTTGCATCAATGGAACTTGGAAATTACCTGTCGGTTACTTTCTTACAGATTCTTTGAATGGCAGTCAAAAACATTCAATTGTATCTCAATGCATCCATCTGATTGAAGATACGGGAGCCAAAGTTATGTCAATCACATTCGATGGTGCTCCATCTAATACCGCTATGTGTCATAACTTTGGATTCTTATTTAACATTTCAAATATACAGACAAGTTTCAGAGTTACAGATCACAATGTATATATTTTTTATGATCCATGTCATATGATAAAACTTGTTCGCAATGCATTTGGTGAAAAGAAAATCCTAATTGATTGTGATAACAATTTTATTCAATGGAAATACATAGCGCTTCTAGAGAAGCTGCAAACTAGCGAGGGCTTACATTTAGGGAATAAGTTACGTCGCGCTCATATTATTTTTTTCAAACAAAAAATGAAGGTTCGGCTTGCAGTTCAGTTACTTAGTGCATCAGTAGCCGATGCTATTGAGTATTGCGAAAAAAAGCTGAATCTTGAGGATTTTAAAGGTAGTCAGGCAACAGTTAAATTTATTAGAATTGTAAATAGCATTTTCGATATTTTAAACAGCAGAACCCTAGTAGCACCAGGTTATAAAAAAGCATTATGTCAAAAAAATATAGATCGATCTGCGGAATTTATCAATAGTGCAATTTTTTATCTTTCAAAGTTGAAATTATCTAATAATGAGCAAGTAATCATGTCTAACAGAAAAACTGGGTTTATTGGATTAATAATTTCATTATCAAGTTCTTTAGGATTGTACAAAGAACTTGTTTCTGAGAGAAAAACATTACTGTACCTTCCGTTGTATAAGATTAGTCAAGATCATTTAGAATTATTCTTTTCGTCAATTAGATCAAGAGGTGGCTGGAATAATAACCCAACCGCTCGACAGTTTCTAGCTGCTTACAAAAGGCTTCTGGTTCGAGCAGAAATTAGAGAGGGCGGTATGGGTAACTGTATTCCATTAGATCAAATCCCTATTCTAAGTAGTTCTACAAAAAATGTAAGGTCTGAAGATGTAATTAATAGTAGTTTATCTAACCATAGTTTAATAGACATAAATGAGCCTTCTGATGATCTAGAAACTATTTGGAAGGATCATGACTACATCATGAATGCACCTGTGATAAGTGAATGTTCATCCCAAATTGTGCAATATATTGCTGGTTATGTTTCGCACCAATTACAAAAAACAATAAAATGTGAAACATGTGTCACAGCATTGATTGGTACTAGAGATCGGTTTCTCAATTCCCTCATTGAATTTAAAAGCCACGGCGGTCTGACTTACCCATCAAATGATGTTATCAAGATATGTTTGAAATCGGAACATTTTCTGAGAGTTAATGAAAATTGTATTCACACCAAACATTTTGTACCTTTGCTGATAAGCAAAATAATATCAAGTTTTCTAGGCACCCCTATTTTCAGCTGCTTAGAACGTCACGTATTAGAAAATGATGTAAATCATATATATTTTTTAATAAAAGCTGTATGCACAAAATACTTAAATATCAGAATCCATTTTATTGTAAAATCTCGATCACAACAGGACAATCCAGTTCGGAGCCAATTAACAAAAATGATTCTGTTTAAAGGGCAGTAAAATATTGGTAGTTTTTGACCTTCGTGACTGTAATATTGACTGCCATCAATTGTAGGAGCAAGCGAAATGCCACGTTTCTACAAAAAATTTATTTTTGTTGAAGCACACAATACTGAGTTTCACCCAAACTTCCCCATAAGTAAATACATAACTGCAATAAATTAGAACTTACTGGAAGCAAGGGGTTAAGTGATAAAATAGAGTTGTAATTTCTATGTAAGTTATAGGACCTCACCTATATTGAATGAATTGTTCGTTTTTATTTACTACTAGCTAATCTAGGGGTCATTTTCTAATTTTGTAAATGTTTTGATTTTGGATAAGATTAAAGGACCTTTGTATTTCTAGCCCAAAACTTACTTTATTTCATGTCTGAGATAATTTTTATGTTTAACCCCCCAGCTTTTTCATTAATTATTGCCACCGTCGCAAAAAGAAGTTATGTATAAAAAAGCCTCGTTGGAGTAATTAAAAATACTGCTCTTCATTACACACTACAAACAGCAAGTAACAGCGTAACAGCAAGTAGATTTTTTTACTGCATATGGGGACTCCGAGATTGAAGGCATCAAATTCCTCAATCTCGTAAGCTAATCTATAATAACAAAAATGTTTTATTGCTGCTTCTGTTTACAGTATGTAATAGACAGTATTTTATATATAAACATAATGTCAATAAATATAAATATACTATAGGTATTATGTGTTCTTTATTAATAAAAAATTGATTTACTACAAACTACAAGCAGTTTTTTTCTTTCTGGGTAGAAGTATAATCGTGTCTTCCATCAGTCATATACTGCAAATGAACATAACATGTTCATGACTGAATAAAATATATGCATTATCAATTTTTATATATTATTGGCCACAAAACAGCAGTCGAATGAAAATCACGGTTACGGTAATGTTAGTCACTTAAGTTTTAATTGTGGATGGCGAAATTGGCCATATAGAAACCCTGAATAACAATATTTCATTAAATTTTATTTGAAAAAGATTATTTCTACAAATAGCTCAACCAGAACGTTAATCCCATTAGTTACGCCACTGGGAATAGCGCTTTGGTGCCATTTGGTATCAGAAATGTCAGTCGCGGGTTCCGTCCTCTCTCTTTCCTTGTCTAAGCTAACCACAAATTACTATTAAATGACGCAAATCATGACCTGCCAGTAGGAAGTTGGTATTGTTGCTGGGCCCAAGTATCCCTAAAATTCCCCTAAAAGATTCTATAAATTAGAGCAAGTTCTAATTTATCGATTTCTTCGCCGATTTCTTCAAGGTCGCAAAATCGATCGATTTCTTGATCGTGTAAAGTGGTTATAGGTAAAAACAGGAGAACTTAATTGAGTTAAGAAAAACTTTCAACAGAGGCTTTTATCCATACTAGTCAGTGATCTTGTGACAGAAAAGGACGTATTTCCATTTCTTACATTTAAACTACATTATTTCATCGTTATCTTCCCTAGACTCAAAAGTCCCCTCTTCCCCTATCTCGTCAATCTTGACTAAATTTAATACTAAACGTTTTGGTTCATACTGGGAGTTCAAAACCAAAATTTTAAAAAGTCATATATTTTTTTCTAAAAAAACTTAATTTCCTACACTATATGCATAACGGGCTTTGTTCTGAAAAAGTGAGGGGAGTACTCTGTAAAACTACTTGCCTCTATCTCTTTTCTTTTTAATTTCATATTTCTTTCCTTTTTAATTTCATGCCTGCAGTACCTGTAATGCTTTTAAAGTATACCTCATTTCATTCTCATTTGGTTGGCTCCTATTTTGAGCTATTCTAAATTTTTATAGATTTTAGAACAAGCAGAAATGTCGACATCTTGACTAGACTATTACGTATGAAGAATAAGCAGGGACAATTTCAAACGGTTGAGTGACATCGTTTGCGAAAGGGCGTATCATCCCTTAAATATATCATCTTCCCAATTTTAACAAACGAGCATTTTTAACGTTTTTCGTCTTTGAGGATGCCGAACATCTGCAAGTCATCTAGTCAGCTTTCAGGACGATTTATTTTAAGTCGGATGTTGATGTAAACCTGAGCTTTAAGGAGGTGTTGCTTCACAATCTTGTTTTTGAAAAAAATATATGATAATTATTGTAAAGATCATCAGATTAACAGCTCAAGATGACTAAAGGGCTTGCTTTAATTATATTGGATCGAATAGAAACAAATCTTGAATATCCGTACAACCGTCTTTCGTTCTTGCACAATCTTCAGGTCTCATACAATTAAATATATATGATTGTTATCTTCTCCCAAGCTCCATCTTTTTCTGACCATGTAACAGCATCCGTTTTATTTTCTCTAAGCGTATATTTAGTAAGAGATGTTTTTCATTCAAACCGAAACTCCTTTCTCGCTTGCGTTGCTTGTCTGTTTCCAAATTTAAAATTAATTTATCAATTTACCAAATGGATAGACTTTAGATCACAACATAACGCAAACCGCTGACTATCTGACAGACATTTGACAGTCCTAACTGGTGCTAACGCTTAGAGACCTCTTCTCTCTTACAAAATGTTACTAAATTTGATATCAATTGGTACCTTTGCCAGCTCAGTCTGATGCTTAGCTAAGTATTCTTTAAGCGGTCGCGGTGCAAACAAAGTGAATCCAAGGTGAACCTTAATTTTAAGTGTTAGTTTCTTAAGTGACAGATTCAAGAGACCCGGTGCAAATGGACATGAACAAAAGCATATCATTGTTTTTGTTTTGAAATAATTCAAAAGTTATATCTACATGAAAATTAGTTTTAGAAATTTTGGATCCAGTACCGCAGATATGCCGACAGCTCCAAAACAAAACCGAGCGCGTGTGACGTCATAATGTTAGTCTTCTCCAGTGGTTTTTTACTTATTGCACTTTAAACAGAGATAATAAGTACAGCGTTGTGCCCAACTGATGAACTCATCAGGTTCAAAATATGTGAAACACAATTTAGTGTCTTTGGGCGACACATGATTCTTCTAACGTCCAAACTCAGATAGTGTAAACTGATATTTCTATTACCAGTAGTAGTAGTAGTAGTAGTAGCATCAAAACAACACTAGTTTGTGCGAGAATAATAATATGCAACAGTAGCAGCACGATTATTCTAAGCCAATTCATAAACAATCTCTATAGAAAAAAATTAAGCAGGCAGCATTTTCAGTTAAAAAATAGCACTGAATTATGGTTGAAGTAGCCGTGAGAATAGATAACGCATTGCGTGTGTGTTCTGATACTATTTGTTACAAGAAAGGCAAGATTCCTTGATAATCATATAAAATAACGAAATAATCACACAAAGTACAAAACTAATGAGATATGGTTTACAATTACTGAAAACGAGTTCTGGAAATGTTTTCGCAGCTCCCGTAACGTAAGCAGTAAACATTTTTTCAATTTACCGCTAACAGGAGAAATCACCACCACCAGAAATTTATGGGAATATTTCTTACAGATATACAAGATGTCCCTGAACTTCCTTGACACGTGACATTCTCGTAAGAAAAATAAGTTCAAACGAAAACTGAGTGAAATTTTTGCTATAGGGTCTATCAATTATACCATGCTTACAAAAATTTTGTTTTGTACTTCCACCCTTATAACTTACCCTCGACTTGTTCTTTCAAATAGCACCCTACAGTTGTTCCTACAGAAATTAAGTCCTTATTTTATTTGAAATATTTTAGTATTTTAATTTTATATACAAACCTATTTTTTTCGTAAAATCGAAAGCATAAGGTAAATAAAATAAGGATTTGTTTGAGGCGTAATATTTTCCTACGAAAAAACACTTTAAAAGAAAACTATGTCGGTTTTTCAAGGGTACTAAATGGCCTATCATATCGTGCTTTCGAAATACTTTTTTTTTACTTCAACCCCCAAAAATCACCCTCAACTTTTTTTTCAAATAGCACTCTACAGCTCTTCCTTCACAAAAGAGTTCGTCGTTTTAATTAAAATCTTGTAGTGCCTTTATTTCTAACACATACCAATTTTTTTTCAATTTCATAAGCTTAAGATAAATAAAATAAGGAATTTTTTTGAGGCGTAATATTTTCGTAATAGAAAATGACAAAAAATACATTTGTTTTTGAAAGTATCAAATACCCTTTAAAATCCGCTTAGTTTTCTTTATTATGCTTTTTTTGCGTCAAACAAATTCTTATTTTATTTATATTATGCTTACCATTTCACGCAAAAAATAAGTTTGCGTATAAAATCAAAGGTATCACAAGATTTTAAATACAATAGGCATATCATTTATGTAGGAAAATCTATAGGGTGCTATTTGAAAAACAAAAGTTGGGGGTGGGTTTTAAGGGTTGACGTACAGAAAAAATTTTTTGAAAGCGTGGTATGATATGGACCCTATAGACACTTCAAAATTTCCATTCAGTTTTCGTCTGAACTTTTTTTGTTACAAAAACATCTCGTGTCAAGGAAAATCAGGGACACCCTGTATATATATGATTTATGAACAAAAGTAGATGAGCTTCGTCAAGCTGTCAACTGGTATCTGTCACCCACCTTTGACATTTTGACTATTGTGCGGTATTGCAGAATGCCTCAAGGTTGTATAGAAATTTGGGCAATTCTGTGGGGTATTTAGAGAGGGTTTTCGTTAGTTCTTGTGACCCGACAGTCCCGACACGTTTAAAGTCAACATAGCAATGCCTGCGAGGGGGAGTTGCACTGTTAGCTTTAGCTGACGTCACAACTATTAGTGATCAATCGTAGCACGTTCATAATTATGTGATTTTGTTTCAAATTTTATCTAGTTTTAATTGTTTGTAATTAATTGAAAAAGGTTTTAAGTTGTTCGCATTAAATGTCAATATTATTAAAAATAAATTTTTAAGATACGTGAAAAGTAAATCAATAATTTTTAATCAATAATTTTTTTTATCCCAATCTCCTTTTTCGGCTTGCAGTTACAGGCATAAATAATATATTTTTCATGTGGAGCTAGACCACAACTCACAGCTAACCAAACCAAACGCTGTTTAATGCTTCTTGTTCAAAAGCTTCCATGAAAATATCTACTGCTAGACGCGACAAAGTGAGCCCATTGCAATATCAGCAGTTTGCTAAAAAAAACTTGTCCGTCGTAAAAGATGAATGTGGTTGGAATGTATGAATTGTAGGACTCTGGATCCCTACCCTTCACCTTATGGCGATGCCCCTGAAAGCCATCCAGCTACTTCACGTTGGCGGAATAAAAGCCATGCAGTCGGGGTCACGAGAGATGAGCTACCGACGTACCGACCCGACTATCCGACCGCCCAGACTAAATGAAAGAACATAATATGAATGCATGCGGTCCCCATGGGCAAATAAAGAATCTAATGCAGTCTGCACTCTCCACCACGACTGTTGTGGCTTTTTACCTGCGGAATGGAAATTGCCCGCCTTGGAAGCCACTTGTCGGGGCAACGACGTACACAGGTCGATTCTACAAAACGATGGGGCGCACTTTACTTAGAGGATAGGGTTGAGGTTGATAACCACAATTTTTCACAGAATGGGAAAATGTACCTTCACACTCTAGACAATGATACGACCGTACGGTAATATAAAGTGGCGCAAATCAAGTACCCTATGGAATATTGTCATGGTTTCGTTTGTAGTTGACATCGGTTTGAGTTTTACTTCCCACATGGTTAGGTGTGGGGAGTATTGTGTCCGCAAAAATTTTCGATTTAGAGATAATACGCTTTTTGGGCGTTTAACGAAAATCCACGTTACTCCTTTCCGTCGGTCTGTCTGTCTGTCTGTCTGTCTGTCTGTCGCGTCCTTCTAGCCTCGTAATCTCAGTAACCCTTGCATGGATTGTGATGAAATTTGGGCAGCGATATGCTGTGGGGTCGTAGTAGGTAATGTTCATATAATTTTAAAAATCGGTGCATAGGCGGCGGAGTAATCAGCAAAAAAACAAAAAAAAAATAAATATTGCTCAAACATCGTTTTTAGGCATTTTGAGGGTTCCTGATCATTGTCTACTTTTTTGGGAGTGAAATTGGGGAGGTTGGGGGGTGGAGAGTTGTAAGATTGACAAATTTGTTGCTTTCATAATAGAGTGTCCACTGACCTATGAAAGGAGACCTAGCGACATGAATAACTCTTTAGGTCCATTCGAACATTGCCTTGCCTATTACAGAAACCAAAGGAATTTTTTCTGGTGTAAACATACGAATATTGCTTTAGATCGTTCTGTATTGTCTAATGAGGAAACTGTTGAATTGATTTTAATGAAATTTTGACACAGTATTACTACTGTGACGAGAATGGAAAATGCGTATGGTTTTTATAAATCGTGCCAGTGGCGGCGCAGAAATAATAAAAAATCTAAAAATATAAAAAACAGCTCCAACTTTGTTTTTCCTGATCAATTTCTGCGTTTTTTTTCGGGCGGTGGTTGGGGGGTGGGGGGTTGAAAAACTGAAAAATTTGTTGTATTCATAATAGGCTGTCCACTGACCTGTGAAGGAAGACCTAGCGACATAAATCAACTTTTTAGGTCCATCCGAACATTGCCTTGCATATTACCGAAACTGGGGGACTTGGAAATGTTCTGTATACATACGAGTATTTAACGTGGAAACTATTATATTGATTCTAATGAAATTTTGACACAGTATTACTGCCGTGGTGGGGATGGAAAACGCGTATGGTTGTTGGAAATCGTGTCAGTGGTAGCGCAGCTATAATCAAAAAACTAAAAATATGAAAACAGCTCAAACTTCGTTTTTAGATGTTTTAGGAGTTTCTGATCATTTTCTACCCTTTTTTGGATGGGGGTGCAATTGAGGTGGTTGGAGGGTTGTAAAACTGAAAAGTTTGTAGTATTGATAATAGGTTGTCCATTGACCTGTGAAGGAAAGACCTAGCGGCATAAGACAATTTGGAGGGAGGGGGAGTGGCGATGATTTGGTTGCAAAGGAATCACAGACTAAAGCTTCAAGCTATGGGAAAATAATAAACTGGTATCACCGTAACGTGTGGGAAGTACTGAGTCAATCAACTTAACTTCATTTTTTTGTCAAATGCAAAGTAAATACTTGGGAAATTCATTATGAGTCGATATACGCCTCGAGAACATACCGAAATGGTATTTTTTTTATCAAAGTAATTAGTCGATTATCCTAACTCAACGAGAATAGCGTAGAAAGTATGGAAAACCTGAGAAGACAGAATATCACCTGGAATTTTGGAGAAAGTTATGAAAAATACTTTAAAAAGAGGTCGTTATTGCATCAATGCATTGCATCAATATAGGGGTAGCCGTTTGATCGATATTATTTTAAGTGTGTAATAAAACAAATTTTTAATGTTTAGATAAATATCTTTTATTTATGTATAATAACTATTTTTTAATCTTACTTTTACATAAAAAATACTTTGATTAAAGGCTACGGAAGTGACCGAAGCATCAGTACAGTTTATCTCAAATATGGGTGGTTTATATAAGACAGAGTGAAATAAGATTAAAATCAACTCTGTTATTATGATACCAGGTTACATAATACAGAATCATCTAAAGCAATACTCATATGTGGACGTAAGGCCTTTCTTTCCAATTTGATCCCCATCCAAAAAAAGTAGAAATTGATAAGGTACCCCTAAAATGCCTAAAAACGCAGTTTGAGGAATATTTGAGTTTTTTGTTTTTTGCTAGTTTCACTTTCACTGATTTTCAAAATTATCGTATCTAGCCATTATCTACTACGACCCCACAGTACATTGTTCCCCAAATTTCATCACAATCCATGCAACAGTTACTGAGATTACGGCGCTAGAAAAATGCCAACAGACAGACCAATGGAAATGATCGAGAATTTTCATTATGTAGATATCACAAAACGCCCAAAAAGCATATTCACCAAAAAACACATCTATAGCTTTATAAACACCCTGTATATGTCCCAGAAGTTGCGAATAATAAAAATGTTATAAATATACATAGAACCCTTTATTTAGAGGCTCTAGCGTAATAAAAACAAGTGCATCTGAAATTTACCTTCCAATTACCCAGCCATATTATGATCATTTACAAAGTCAACAAGTTATAATTGTACTGCTGTGGTGTAATTACAGTTGAATTAATTTGATACCAGTTGAGATTGCATACCAAACATGGCAGTTTTTCAAGCTGTAATTAACATCCGCATCTAAACAAAGTGCATGCTATCCTTTCTAGCTGTTGTACTCGTCGCTGCTTGTACTTGTATGTTTGTTGGTGCTAGTGGAAGCATAAACATAATGTATTATGTATGTTTCGCTCCATGAGTTTAACATTGTTGCCTCAAGCGAGGGACTGCTGTAAATGTAGCGTTGACGATTTCGATAATATTAGGGTATCGTGTTTGGTCCCGATTGTGAAAACCACCCCTCCGTCGGAAAACCAAATAATGGCTTCAAACGTTATATAATTGATCTACCATACAACACTTTCTACCTTTTACTTCCCACACCAATAGGTGAGGGGAGTATTTTGAGATAATATGCTTTTTGGGTGTTCTATGATGTCTACACATCGAAAATCCACGTCACTCATTTCCGTCGGCCTGTCTGGTCGCGTTTTTCTACCCTCGTAACCTCAGCAACCGCTGTATGGATTATGATGAAATTTGGGTACCGATATGCTGTGAGATCCTAGTAGGTAATGCTGCTACAGTTTTGAAAACCGGTGCAGCGGCGGCGGAGTAATTAGCAAAAACGAAAAAAATTATATATCCTCAAACTTCGTTTAAAGGCGTTTTAGGCCCAGTTTCACAATCAGTGGTCACTGTGACGGTTTACTAACCTCGACCTGAGAGGCAACTCGAACAAACGAACACCTCTAGTTTCACAATCATAAAATGACGTAGGGCTAACTGACCGCGAGTTGTATTTCATTTTTAGCGGTTGGTGGTATTGTGTCCGCAATATTTAAAACTCTTCTTATCTTATTTCCTTCCTTCCTAGGTATTTTGTGCTGGTGTTTTGTGTTTTTCTGACAAGACTGTCAAAGAATTAGTTCGTTGAGTTGTCAGTTCAATGAGATTTCCAACCTCATTTTGGTTTTTTCGACTGACGTTTTTTCATTTCATTCGCAGTTATTTGGTGTTTGGCATAGATAAAAGATGTTTAAGTTGGGTTGGTGTTTGGACTGCTTGGCGTTGTAGTGGTTTTTGGAGCCTTTTTCAAATAATAACCCTGCATGTACCCATGTTTCAGGATGAAAAAACCAAAAAGAGCGAACAGCTTTTCAAAAGATGAAGAATATCTGTTCAATTCGTTAATAGAAAAGTCCAGGCATGTAATAGAATGCATAACAAAAGGTGCAACAACATGGCGCGAAAAGATAGGAGAAGAATTTAATTGCAGATGTGCAAATAATAGCCGCAGATCTGTAGAGGTGCTGAAAGAAAAATACAAAAATTTAAAGAAAACCAAGGAGTCATCTTATTCCTCAAAACAATTGACTCTAGGTCGAAATATTCTTGGTCTCATTGCTTCTTCATCACTGCTTTACGCATTTACATCATAACCATCCATTTCAAATAAAAAGAACGATAGAATACATTAAGTTAAACGATAAAATGTGAAACCTCAAACGCCTAGCAAGTAGCAAAACCAAAGTGACATAACCTAATGCGCATGCGTCATCATAAGCCTGGGGTTAACTCAGGAATTTCTTGGGGTCAAGTTAACTCAGAGTTAACCTCAAGTAAAATCGAAAACTACCATTTGTGAAACATGACATCTAGGGTTAACCTCCGATCAACACACAACCTTGAGTTAACCCATCATTGTGAAACCGGCCCTTAGGGGTTCCTGATAATTTTTTACTTTTTTTGGGTGGGGATGAAATTGGGGTGGTTAGGGGGTGGGGGGTTGTAAAACTCAAAAATGTGTTCTATTCATATTAGGCTGTCCATTGACCTGTGAAAGAAAGACCTAGCGGCATAATACCCTTTTTACTTCCCACACCGATAGGTGAGGGGAGTATTGTGATCGCGAAAATTTTCGATTTTGAGATAATACGTTTTTTGGACGTTTTATGATGTGTACATAACGAAAATCCACGTCACTCATTTCCGTCGGTCTGTCTGTCGGTCTGTCGGTCTGTCTGTCTGTCTGTCTGTCTGTCTGTCGCGTTTTTCTACCCTCGTGATCTCAGTAACCGCTGCATGGATTGTGATGAAATTTGGGCAGCGGTATGATGTGGGGCCGTAGTAGGTAATGTTCGTATAATTTTGAAAATCGGTGCATAGGCGGCGGAGTAATTAGCAAAAAACAAAAAAAATTAAATATTGCTGAAACTTCGTTTTTAGGCGTTTTAGGGGTCCCTGATCATTTTCTACTTTTTTTTTGGTGGGGGTGAAATTGGGGTGGTTGGGGGTTGGGGGGTTGTAAAATTGAAAAATTTGTTGTATTCATAATAGACTACCCACTGACCTATGAAGGAAGACCTAGCGACATAAATAACTTTTTTAAGTCTATCCGAACATTGCCTTATGCCTATTACAGAAACTAAAGGACTTAGAATTTTTTCCGATGTATACAGGCTGTCCATTTAGTGTGTAATTCTTCGATATCTCGCAAGGTATAGCTGATAGAAGAAAATCTCAAATACAAAAGTTATTTGGTTACTTGAGATGCATATCCTAAAAATATTTTGAAATATACAGGGTGTTGCGGGAAAGTAAGGTAGAGATAAACTTGATTTTTTTATATGGAACTATAACTTTCTCTCAAGTTCTTCTAGTGTCCATCATTGATCTCTATCCAACCCTAAAATATTTTTGGAATCGGTTGCGACGTTGCCAAGTAATAATTTATTTTCTATTAATTTCCGCATTTGCAAGGTCGCAAGTAATACGTTCAAATTGATATATTCCTTTAACTTTTCTCAATAATATTACACAGCGAGTTATTTGAATATTAAGCGGATATTATTCTGGATGCTACCAGCAATTTGTATCTACAGGATATTTTTGGCAGAATTTTAAATTCCGGCAACTTAAAGGTCGTTTTACTTTGTTTTTACTTCCCACACCGATAGGTGAGGGGAGTATTGTGATCGCGAAAATTTTCGATTTTGAGATAATACGTTTTTTGGACGTTTTATGATGTGTACATAACGAAAATCCACGTCACTCATTTCCGTCGGTCTGTCTGTCGGTCTGTCGGTCTGTCTGTCTGTCTGTCTGTCTGTCTGTCTGTCTGTCTGTCGCGTTTTTCTACCCTCGTGATCTCAGTAACCGCTGCATGGATTGTGATGAAATTTGGGCAGCGATATGATGTGGGGCCGTAGTAGGTAATGTTCGTATAATTTTGAAAATCGGTGCATAGGCGGCGGAGTAATTAGCAAAAAACAAAAAAAATTAAATATTGCTGAAACTTCGTTTTTAGGCGTTTTAGGGGTCCCTGATCATTTTCTACTTTTTTTTTGGTGGGGGTGAAATTGGGGTGGTTGGGGGTTGGGGGGTTGTAAAATTGAAAAATTTGTTGTATTCATAATAGACTACCCACTGACCTATGAAGGAAGACCTAGCGACATAAATAACTTTTTTAAGTCTATCCGAACATTGCCTTATGCCTATTACAGAAACTAAAGGACAGAATTTTTTCCGATGTATACAGGCTGTCCATTTAGTGTGTAATTCTTCGATATCTCGCAAGGTATAGCTGATAGAAGAAAATCTCAAATACAAAAGTTATTTGGTTACTTGAGATGCATATCCTAAAAATATTTTGAAATATACAGGGTGTTGCGGGAAAGTAAGGTAGAGATAAACTTGATTTTTTTATATGGAACTATAACTTTCTCTCAAGTTCTTCTAGTGTCCATCATTGATCTCTATCCAACCCTAAAATATTTTTGGAATCGGTTGCGACGTTGCCAAGTAATAATTTATTTTCTATTAATTTCCGCATTTGCAAGGTCGCAAGTAATACGTTCAAATTGATATATTCCTTTAACTTTTCTCAATAATATTACACAGCGAGTTATTTGAATATTAAGCGGATATTATTCTGGATGCTACCAGCAATTTGTATCTACAGGATATTTTTGGCAGAATTTTAAATTCCGGCAACTTAAAGGTCGTTTTACTTTGTTTTTTTAAATGTAACACCCTGTCTTTTTTATTTTAAATCGAAACATCTACAAATACTCTATCTCGCCTTGTAATATTTTTTTTCGCGTTTTTGACGTTGCCAGGTTATAAATTATTTTCCCAAATTTTTAAAACAAGTATCCCCGATTTTAATTTATTTCAAATAGAATCCTCTACTTATTTTTATTGCAATGAATTGCGCATGTCGAATTTAGTAAGATCTCACAATTTCAAAATTTTGTTTGTATTAATTAATGAGATACGGCAACACCGCTTTTTCAGTAAGCGGTACCGGAACGCTTAAATTTTTCCAAAACTGCCACAGCTGAAGAGGTGAAATTCAATACAAAAGTTTGTATTATTGATAATAGGCTGTTCATTGACCTGTGCAGGAAAGACCTAGCGGCATATGACAATAATTTGGGGGGGGGGGGGGGGTACTGGCGATGATTTTGTTGCAAGGGGATCTCACACTAAATCTTTATGCTATGGGAAAATAATAAACTGGTATCACCGTAATGTGTGGGAAGTACTGAGTCAACCAACTTGACTCCATTTTTTAAGTCCATCCGAACATTGCCTTGCCTAGTACAGAAATCAAGGGACTTCGAATTTTCTGATGTATACTCAAGCATTGTTTTAGATCATTCTGAATTTAGTAACATGGAAAATATGGAATTGATTTTAATGAAATTGAGACACAGTATTATTACCGTGGCGTATGGTTTTTAAAAATCGTGTCAGTGGCGCCGCAGCAATAATAAAAAAACTATAAATATTAAAATAGCTCAAACTTCGTTTTTGAGCAATTTGGGGTTCCAGATCGTTTCGTTTCGACCAGATGAAGCTCGCAGAATAAAAATTATGTCGTTTTAGTTCCTGCGGCGAGATTTAGGAAAATATTTAATAGAGTTTTTGTGTTGGATGTTTTTTGAGGACAGGCGGGCGATGCGATGATTTGGTTGCAAGGGACCTCAGTCTATAGCTTCATGCAAAGGTAAAATAATAAAATGATATCACTATTATATGTGGGAAGCACTGAATCAATCAACTTGACTCCATTTTCTTCCACCAGTAATAAGGATATTTTTGATGTATTACTATTATCTGAGGAGCAGACATTCCAAATGCATTTTGTCCAAATTTGAGATAGAGGTGGCGGTGTATTTCTATGATCAAATACTTACTATTTATAAACAGAAATCAAACAAAATGCATTAGTCTGCATTAAGTAAGAAATCATACCTAGACAAACAAACTGATTTAAGTCTACGCACATAGTAAGTACTTTCAAAGTGCATTCTGTCTGAAAATATGTTTGTATTACAATGTGACACATCCGCCATCTTCTGGTAATACGGAGGTGGAACCGTCAGTGGAATTCGGTACTTCTTGGGATCGCTTCGCCTGCTGGATCGCCATGACCGCCATGGATCAGCTGGTAAGAGCGTTGGACTAGAATTCCGGAGGCGCTGATTCGAATCCCGCTGGCGGTTGCGTCGGTTCTTTTTCATTTTCTGGTAGCACCTTGATTTGAGCGCCCAAAATGCGGGCAAAAGCATGAAACATGATATAAGTAAAATCTTCTTTCAAAGGTATGTCGAAGTCCTCTATTTTGACACTTTTTTAGAATTCCGGAGGCGCGGGTTCGAATCCCGCTGGCGGTTGCGTCGGTTCTTTTTCATTTTCTGGTAGCACCTTGATTTGAGAGCCCAAAATGCGGGCAAAAGCATGAAACATGATATAAGTAAAATCTTCTTTCAAAGGTATGTCGAAGTCTTCTATTGTGACACTTTTTTAGTTTTTAGAATATTTAAAAAAATCAATCGTCAAAATAAAGGACTTCGACATACCATTGGAACGAGTTATTACTCCTTACCCCTTGTTTTTTAAATTTTTTTATGGGGATGACCCTGGGGAGCAGAGGGTGCAAGGGGGGAAGTAGTTTTTGGTAAAAAGTTGCCCCCTTGACAAATCTTTTGACGTGTCTCGACGTTTTTTCTTTCAATCAGTGGTTTTCGATTAATCCGCGGTAGGAGCTTTCCAAATGAACACCCTTTATGAAAAGAATTGAGGCAATTCAAAGAGGGTTTCCAAAAATCCTAGCAGCTCTTGCTCCAGTTCAATTTTTTCGATGGCTACGCAGTGTTTTACACTGAGAGTTCAATAATTAATGTCCAACAAAAGTCAAACGTTAAGTCAAGGCCTACCTAAAAGGCTTTCATATCTTATTATATGTGTTATGGAATTCTATCTCTCAAAGATAGCGATATATAATCTCGTCATCTATCGATTATATAATTTTGCCGCCACAGCTCAAATCTTTTCAAATCTCAGTACAATTGTACTGGTTCTCACCTTCCAAAGCATATCCACCTCATCTCCGCCACTGCTTTCAACTGCTCCAGATGAGAAATGAACAGAAAGAATATAGGGATGAAATGGCAGCTATGAGAGAAGCGAATGATAAGTTGCGTGAATCGTATGATAGAGTGAGTAGAGAAAATACTGAGATAAAAAAAGAAATGCGTTACCTCAAAGACTGTGTTGAAAGGTTAGAAAAAGATAAAAAACAGAATAATGTGATTGTCTCAGGAATAGAAATAGGAAATACAGAAAAACATGCCCTTACTAAGAAAATGAGTGAGTTTATAGAAAACAACTTGGAAATAAAAATACCTATCAAAGATGCGCGACGAATTGGACAGAAAACTTGCTTACTGGAACTCGTTAACGCAGAAGATAAAGATACGCTAATGAAAAACAAATATAAACTCAAAAATTTGACCAACGAAAAGATATACATCAATCAAGATTTGACAAAGTCTGAAATCGAAATGCAGAAGCAATTAAGATCGATAGCACAAGAAGAGAGAAAAAAGGGTAAAGAAGTTAAAATAGGATTCAAAAAGCTAACAATAGCAGGTGAACATTATAGGTGGAATAGCACTTTGAAGAGTATTGAAAAAACAAAAAACTAGATATAAACAAGATGTCAGATGTAAATGAAGACGACCAAGCAAGGACAAAGGAACTTGAATATAAATTTAATAGGAGAATTATGAATATAGGAACGTGGAATGTGCGAAGTTTAACTGGAAAAGAAAATGAAATTACTGAAGAATTTGTTAAGTGCAACATAGATATTCTAGGTTTAACAGAAGTTAAGAAAAAAGGGAAAAGCGAAATGTTGTTGGAAGGTGGTCATTTATTACTGAATAGTGGGGTTGATATGAATAGCAGAGCAAAGGAGGGTGTAGGTTGTATTATAAATAAATGTTACGTCAATCGTTTACGTGAATGGAATGGGATATCATCGAGAATACTCAAAATCAAAATGGAATTGTATAAAGGCGATGAAACAACAATAATAGTCGCGTACGGACCAAATGAAGACGAACCAAAGAAGACGAAAGAAGATTTCTGGGAAAAAATATCGGACTCGATAGAAAATGTCAAAGGAAGGCTTATTATTTTGGGGGACATGAACGCTAGAGTAGGAAAGAAAAATGGTGAGTCTGGAAATACTATAGGAATCCATGGAGAAAATGTCAGAAATAGTAACGGTAGGACACTAATTGAATTCTGTATAATAAATAATTTGCTGATAACAAATACCTTCTTCGCTCATAAGGACATACACAAATTCACGAGGGAAGTTTTCAGTAGAAAAGAAAGGTCAATAATAGATTATGTCATCATCGATAGAAACCATAGAAATGAAGTAAAGAATACTAGGGTAAGGAGAGGGCCTGAAATATTTTCGGATCACTTTTTGGTTCTTTCAAAGTTAGTATATCAAACAACTGAAATTTTGGACAACAAAAAGGTTAATATAAGTAATATAAACAATAGTAAAGAAGTAATACGTAATTACAGACTTAGAGACGTAGAAATAGCAAAAAGATATCAATATCAAACAGAATTAGAAATACGTGAAATAATTAATGATAAACAAAAGCTAGAAAAGTCCTCGGTGACACATCTGTGGATGACGATAAAAAATATTTTGATTGATGTGGCAAAAGCGAAATGCGGGACACTTAAATTATGTAAAAATAAAAGGCAAACTAACTGGTGGTCAGAGGAAATAAAATTAGCTGTAAAACTCAAAAAAAAGCTGTGGAAAAAGTATTTGGGTCATAGGAATGCTATAAATTATAATGAATATAGAAGACAAAGGAATAATGTTAGAGATTTAGTAAAGACAGCAAAACAACTTTCTTGGGAAGACTTTGGACAAAAAATGGAAAGCGACAGGCACGGAAACCAAAAATTATTTTTCAAAACCCTCAAAACCTTAAGAAAAGGGAAACAATGGAAAACTAACGGAGTTAAATCGAAAGAAGGCCAAATAATACAGGAAGAAGAAAAGATAATGGAAAGATGGAAGGAATATTTTGAAGACATGCTGAGCCCAGACTATGTAAAAGATGACATGATTAGAAGTGATCTACTTGAGAATGTTGACGCTGCCGAAGCATATCAACTCGGTGAAATTGGAGAAATCAGCATAGAAGAAGTGGAAGAAGCAATTAAGAAGTTGAAAAGAGGTAAATCTCCTGGACACGATGGAATAACTCCAGAAATGATAATCAACTTAGGGAGAAGCGGAATAGAAATTTTAACCCATTTTTTCAACGTCCTTTGGAGGGAAGAGATTATACTTAAGGACTGGGAGGTAGCAATATTACTTCCTGTGTATAAAAAAGGTGATAACAGAGATTGCTCAAACTACAGAGGAATTGCTATGACTAGTATAGTTTGTAAATTATATGAGAGAGTACTGAACAACAGGTTAACAGCAGTGATTGAAACTCAACTGGAGGACTCTCAATGTGGATTTAGGAAAGGAAGAAGTGTTCAAGACCACATTTTTTTTTTTTTTTTTTTTTTTTTATTTGTAAAACAGTATTACAAATATTGCCACCCTCGAAGGTTATCCCTTGTATGAGCGTATTGGCATAATAATGACATTCACATTAAATTTTGACAATACACGTATTAGTCCAGCTTTTTGGTCATTCTTCCTGTGGCATTGGCTCCAGTCATCATTCGTTCGTGTTTATCTTCCTTGATGCACAACGAGGCTCCAGTAGCTGATAATAGGTATGTTTTCTCAATATTATTCGACTATTTGGCTGGTTGAAACTCTAAATTTTGACGTGGGATAAAAGGTCTGCTTTTGACGACAGACTCTAGCACATATTTACAATAAAGCAGTCCATTGAAAAGAAACATAATTCGCACATCTATGTTGGCTTCATAGACATGGAAAAAGCTTTTGACAGTATACCAAGAGAATTAATATGGAAAAGTTTGTTACGAAGATCTGTACATCCAAAACTTGTAGGCTGCATTGCTTCAATTTATAGGAATACAAGAAATTATGTTCGTACAGGAAACTCACAGTCTGCAGAATTCTTAACAACAGAAGGGTTGAGACAAGGTGGAGTACTGAGCCCAACACTATTCAACATTATTTTAGATGACGTGATGAAAGAAGTCAGACAGAAAGTAAAGCCATTGAGTATCGGGTTCAGATATTTGGAACGAGTAACTGTATCAGAGTGTGCATTTGCAGACGATTTGGCCATATTTGCCAGAAACGAAGTGGAGCTAAATTATAACCTGAATACCTGGGAAGAAGCCTTGAGTCGTCGGAATCTGAAAGTTAATGTGAGCAAAACAAAAGTGATGGTTATTGGCAAGGAACACGTAGAGGTTAATATGAGTTTGAGCGGCAAAGATGTTGAACAAGTTGAGTCTTTCAAGTATCTGGGTGTGAAATTACATGAAAGCGGAAAGATAGATGCGGAAATAAATGACAGGCTAGAAAGTGCCATGAAGTTGTACTACTCTTTATATAACCGTTTTATAAGAAACAAACAAATTAGTGAAGCAACAAAAATGACGGTATATAAAACAATATTCAAGCCTATATTGTTATATGGCTGTGAAAGTTGGGTATTGAACGCGCGAAATAAGAGTAAGATCCAAGCAGTTGAGATGAAATATTTAATAGGAGTATTAGGGATTTCACGAAAGGATAAGGTCAGGAATACAACAATAAGAGAGCAGCTGAATATCGAACCTATCTTAAAAAGCATTGAGCAGCAACGATTGAAATGGTTTGGACATATCAATCGGATGAATGACAACAGACAAACTAAAAAAGTATGGCAAACCAGGCCATCTGGGAAAAGAGTGAGAGGCAGACCGGCTGAAACATGGGATGACGCTGTAAAGAAGAGTTTAAGCGATAGGGGTGTGTCTTGGAATGAAGCAAAAGTTAAGACTCATAACAGGAAAGAATGGGCGAAATTTGTATATAGCTAAGTAAAATATATTAAGTGTATACCTTAACACCTGTATGGTAAAATAAGGTTTTCTGATTATATATAATAAATACTTACTATTTATAAACAGAAATCAAACAAAATGCATTAGTCTGCATTAATTAAGAAATCATACCTAGACAAACAAACTGATTTAAGTCTACGCACATAGTAAGTACTTTCAAAGTGCATTCTGTCTGAAAATATGTTTGTATTACAATGTGACACATCCGCCATCTTCTGGTAATACGGAGGTGGAACCGTCAGTGGAATTCGGTACTTCTTGGGATCGCTTCGCCTGCTGGATCGCCATGACCGCCATGGATCAGCTGGTAAGAGCGTTGGACTAGAATTCCGGAGGCGCTGATTCGAATCCCGCTGGCGGTTGCGTCGGTTCTTTTTCATTTTCTGGTAGCACCTTGATTTGAGCGCCCAAAATGCGGGCAAAAGCATGAAACATGATATAAGTAAAATCTTCTTTCAAAGGTATGTCGAAGTCCTCTATTTTGACACTTTTTTAGAATTCCGGAGGCGCGGGTTCGAATCCCGCTGGCGGTTGCGTCGGTTCTTTTTCATTTTCTGGTAGCACCTTGATTTGAGAGCCCAAAATGCGGGCAAAAGCATGAAACATGATATAAGTAAAATCTTCTTTCAAAGGTATGTCGAAGTCTTCTATTGTGACACTTTTTTAGTTTTTAGAATATTTAAAAAAATCAAACGTCAAAATAAAGGACTTCGACATACCATTGGAACGAGTTATTACTCCTTACCCCTTGTTTTTTAAATTTTTTTATGGGGATGACCCTGGGGAGCAGAGGGTGCAAGGGGGGAAGTAGTTTTTGGTAAAAAGTTGCCCCCTTGACAAATCTTTTGACGTGTCTCGACGTTTTTTCTTTCAATCAGTGGTTTTCGATTAATCCGCGGTGGGAGCTTTCCAAATGAACACCCTTTATGAAAAGAATTGAGGCAATTCAAAGAGGGTTTCCAAAAATCCTAGCAGCTCTTGCTCCAGTTCAATTTTTTCGATGGCTACGCAGTGTTTTACACTGAGAGTTCAATAATTAATGTCCAACAAAAGTCAAACGTTAAGTCAAGGCCTACCTAAAAGGCTTTCATATCTTATTATATGTGTTATGGAATTCTATCTCTCAAAGATAGCGATATATAATCTCGTCATCTATCGATTATATAATTTTGCCGCCACAGCTCAAATCTTTTCAAATCTCAGTACAATTGTACTGGTTCTCACCTTCCAAAGCATATCCACCTCATCTCCGCCACTGCTTTCAACTGCTTCTACTCCGCTATTTATCCCCTTAAGAAAAATGAAACATTAATTGTGGTACACTCGTTTTATTACCGCTTCTATCATTTTATGACGGAACCGAGAAAATTGTTTGCCTTGCATGTCTCGGAGTTTGGATTTAAGGTGCTTCACAACTTCAGCTACTTATAGACTAGTACTTAGAGACAGCTACGTCTCACACATTGAGATTTTTTAAGCAAAATAGGGAAATAATGATAACAATAGCTTGTACAGACAAGTAAGCCTGACATAGTTCTCTCGACCACCAACAGAACACCATGTTCGTTATTTTATTTTATTTTATTTTACTTTATTTATTTTATTTATTGTATCAGTACCCAGCAGCATCTGCCAATTACAGGGCGGCATTACATGTGTAAAAAGCTAACAAAGGAGATTAGTGCCCACGGTTAATGCTTTGGAGAGAAGACACGAAAGCTAAAAAAAATGTAAGCCTTCTCCACCCATTTCATCACAGTCTTATAGATACTAAGTCATAATAAGCATTATTTAAAATATGCATTGATATTGTCTAAGCTCAAACAAAATATATCTAAATGACTACCGAGGACATTATAGTTACGACATATTGTATAGATCGGAGAAAATTCCAGTAAATAATAATAATAATAATAATAAATCGTCTTTTATTCGTTCAATTGCTACATTAAATTTAACATCGAAATGATGGCGAAGTCTAGCAAGTCGCTATTCAACTTAACCATCAAAAGGTAAATAAAAAAGAAAATATAATCTAATCCAAACACAGACATTTTTGGGAAGAGTACAGAATTATAAATTGTATGCATATATACATACATACATATATATAGACATATATATCTATATAAAAAGAAGAAATATAAATAATAAAATATGGAAGAAACAGGTAGCTACGGTTTCAGTGGACTAATTGAAAGAACAGGACGAAGCGATCTTATATCTCAGTTTCGTAAATTTAACAGATACTGTTTACATTTGTATTTAAATTTATTAATATTAAACAACCTAATCTCATCTGGTAGAGTATTCAAGAGTCGAATTGCCTGGAATATGTAGGATCTCTGAAACATTGCAGTCCTGTGCTGAGGCATGGTTAACTTGGACTTTTGTCTAATGTTTCTCGAATGTATGGAAGACCTAGACGTTAACTTACTCGCGAGTTTGGGAGGATTCGAGCTGTTTAGCAATTTATGAGTAAACACTGCCAAGTGATAGCGTCTTCGATTTTCCATGGTGAGCCAGTTACATTCTGTGACTTTGTGAGAAATATGTTCAAACTTTCTTATGCTATAAATAAGCCTACAGCAACTGTTTTGAACCTTTTGTATTCTCATTTTATCGGCTTGTGTCAGACAATTACCGTAGATAAAATCACAGTAATTAAAATGGCTCAGTACCAGAGCGTCACACAGCATTCTTTTAGTTTTAAAGTTTAAGGTATGACGATTAGCGTAAATGATTTTTAAGGATGCAAAGGCTTTCCCAATAAGATTTTGCACATGCTGAGAAAAACGCATATTGCTATCCATAAGCAGACCTAAATTTCGTACCAATTCGTTGACCTGAATTATACTATTATCCATCTTGAGAATCATATTATTTTTTAAATAGTTTACGTTATTTCTGCTACCAAAGAGTATCAATTTTGATTTGCTAGGATTGAGTTTCAAGTTATGTTCCTCTGACAAAGTCATCATCTTTCTCAATTCCTTGTTGATTATTTCCTCAGCCACATGCATGTCTTTTTGGTAAAAACTGTGATATAGTTGCGTGTCGTCAGCGTATGCTTGAACTTTAAGTCCAGCTATACTGTTAATGATATCGGTTGTATATACAATGAATAGCAGAGGACCTAGTATTGAACCTTGCGGCACACCAGAAAGGATATCGACACTTGATGAGTACAACCCGTTGACATACATTCTTTGACTACGACCTAACAAATAATTCCATATTAGGAATAATGCCAAATTATCAAAACCGAGATATTTGAGTTTTGCGCACAGCAGCTCATGACTAATGGTATCAAATGCCTTGGAGAAGTCAAGTAGCACTAATGCACTACACTGCCCTTGATCATATGCTGTTAAAATATCAGAAGTCATAGTAGCTAAAGCAGTTTCTGTATTTCTGCCGGTTCTAAATCCACACTGATTATCGGATAGTAGATTATTTATTGTGAAGAATTCGTATATTTGGGCACACAAAAACTTTTCCATAATTTTCGAAACAGTTGGTAAAATACTTATTACTCTCAAGTCCGAAAAATCTGTAACATTTTTATTTTTTGGAATGGGAATACCAATAGCTTGCTTCCAAATACTCGGAAAATAGGACCTTTCAATGCAGCAGTTAATTATATGAGCAATGTACTTATTGATAAAAGGACTGCAATACCTTAGCATACTAAGATTAATTTTATCCACCCCTATAGCATCAGTTTTTATTGAATTAAGCAACTGATCAACTTCTTCAACAGTTATCATACGAAACTTGAAGTTGAGAGTAGGATCAAAAAAGGTATTATTATAATAATCAATTTTCCCATCACATGCATTGGTAACATTCTGAATATGCGGAGCAAAATAATTATTGATTAAGTTTGGATCAGCTAAGTTATGCGGTAAGTTCGAACGTCTATCTGGGATAATACTAAGATTCCGCAAAGTTCTCCAAGTAACCTTAGAATCATTCTTTTGGAGTATATAATTAATGTAACATTTTTTTTCATTTCTAGTGGCAGCAAGCGTAAGATTTCTGAGTTCTTTGTAAGAAGCAAAATCAGTTTCACTTTTTGTTTGTTTAAATTTTCGATGGGCTTTATCCCTCTCTTTTTTTAAAAGTTTCAGGTTATCTGTTAGCCAAGGGGCTGGGGGTTTTGTGACCCTCTTTGTTACAAAAGGAGCATTTCTATCGAACGCTGTAATGATGTATTTGTTAAATAGTTCAACTTTTTTATCGATATCATCTTCCGTAATAATGTTGTACCATGGGAGTGAAGCTAAGTCATCTAGAAAATGACTCAAGTTAAAGTTACGAAAGCATCTATAATTAATAATTTTAGGACTATGAGTAACTGTTGGCATTTTTATTTCTACAAACGTCATTTCGTGATCCGATATACCATGCATAGGCAGTGTTCCAGCTTGGCAAACCAAATCGGTGCTGGAGACGAAAATACCGTCTAACAAAGTACTACTGGTAGCTGTTATTCTAGTAGGGGCATTCACTACCTGAGAGAAACCAAAAGAATCAAAACAGTGCGAAATAGGGTTATTATGATTGAATAAATTTACATTGAAATCTCCCAAACAAGTGATCCAGTCAGCAGTATGATAAACTAGTGATAAAATGTTCTCAAAATCATCAACAGCATTGGCTGTTGCTGAACCAGGAGGATTATAAAATACCCCTATGATGAAACTAAAGCGATGTTTTTTAATTTTGAGTAATAGAAATTCTAGATTACTACTCACCTGAAAACCTATATCCATAACTTCACAAGCCAGTGATGCCTTAACAAACGCACCCACTCCCCCTCCTCTCCCAACTCGATCTTTATGATAAAAAATATATTCAGGGATTCTAAAGTTAGCATGTGTATCCTGATTTAACCATGTCTCAGTTAGTAGTACAATTTCAAAAGAATTATTTAGGACAACATCTTTGAAATCACTGAAACCCGTAAATATCGATCGAATGTTTACATGTGATATCTTCATAACAGCATATAATACAGTAGATTAATATATAATACAGTACAGAAGTAGCACACAGTACAGTACACACGTGTTCTGCTCCTATGCTTCCCAAAAAAAAACAACAAAATATGTATAATGAGTGAAGCAACAAAAAGAAAAAAAAATTAAACATATGTTCCGGAGCTCTCATAGCTGCTCATGATAGCGCAGAGAGAGAGAGAGAAAAAAAAGAAACGATATAACAATGACAAAGGAAATACAAGCACAAAGACAGCAATTAATTCAAAGTTTTTCCAAATCATTTTGCCCATCAATTCTAATCCTCCTATTGTTTTTTAAAACATAAATATTGCCATGATAGGACCACACACTCTTCAACGTTGTTTTCTCAATTGCTGCCTCCATTAACTTCACCCTGTTTTCAGTCAAATCTTCTTTCACGACTAAACCAGTTCCTTTAAGCATCTTCTTCTTTTTATATATGAGTTCTTTCATTTCAGGATTATAAAACCTCACAAGAATGCCTCTAGGTTTATTATTGGTCCTTTTCCCAATTCTGTAACATGCGCGTATGTCATGATCACTTAGTTTGATCCCTAAGTGTCTATCACATACTCCAGCAACCTCGTTAATGAGATTTTCTTTTTCTTTTTCCTTTATTTTGAAAATTATCAAATTGTTTGATCTCCTTTCCTGATCAAACTCATCCTGTTTCTTGAGTATGTAGTCATTTTCCGCTTTGAGAGCAGCAATCTCGCTTTTTAAATCTCCAATGACTGGACTATTACATACAAATTCCTTAACCTTTTCTTGCAGTTGGTCGAATTTCTCCTGTAGAGTTTTTCCGTTACTTTTTGTATTATTTGCTTTATGAAATCGTCCTGTTTTAACAACGAAGCAATACTGCTAGTTACGGAATTTTTTATTTCTTCTCGGATTTCCCTTGTGATCACCATTTTATTTATTATACTAAGTAATCACGAACTTCTTTCACACGCACTTGAAAAAATTGCACACAACTGGCTAGTATTTTTCCCCGCAAATTTTACTTTAAATAGAGAGCTCACAAAACTACGTGTTCACTCTGTGCTGGACATTACTAGACTCGCAGGTCTTGGCTTGACTAGGTAAAATGTTATACTACTTCTACATGCTATTCTAGGTATGTAGAAACAAAGTTCCTCCAAAAAGGCTTTAAAATCGATTAATCCATGGATAAGATTGTACAGAAATATTCTGAGCATCTCTTACGCCTATTTACTAATCTACTGTCATGGTGTCTCATCGATAACATACTGTGAGAAAATCCAACTACAGGGTATAGCTTTTCTTTGTATGAAATGTACTTGAGAAATTTTCACTGAACATATTCTAAGCGACCTATGTATAGTGAGGATACCAGACCAGAGATGCATATTGCATTATTTAGAAGCCTGCTATGGTCTAGTCTGTTATAGAGTTTTCGGCACCTGCCGAGGTGAACATCATCTCTAAGGAGGAGGAAAAACGAAGCAAATATCAGGAGTTGCTGGGAAAACTTCGCAGACTCTGGTCAGACTACACTGTAAGTCTGCTGGTCATTAAACCCCTAGGTGGAATGAAGAATACGCAGCTCTCTGCACTGCGGGCAATGACGGTGTGCCGTGCGGCGGTGCGCATCTTAGTTGCCAGAATGTAGAAGGTAGTCATCCTTAGGCCCTTCGGCTATTTAAGGCGCATGATTCACGGACCCAGTGATTGCTCACCTCACGTTGTGAGGAATAGTCGCTGGGTAATGGAACAGCACCTCAGTGTGTCGGAGCCCAGGCTGCACTTTTTGTTAAAAAAATTGTCTTTTATTACCATTAAAACAAGGATGGAACAATTTTGACACAAGACAAAATTTAGCTCCTAGCTGTTCACATTTAAATCCAGATAACATCGCATTTTTGAAACGGTCTTATGTGTAGGTATATTTGAAAAAAAAATTGGTGGTAGATTTATTTCGCGTTAGGACATGAATTCGGATTTTTGATTATCAAAAAACTATTTTTTTCTGCAATGTTATTATTGTATCAAAAAATAGCAAACCGACACCCCACCTGACGTTGTTAATAGTGCATCAAGGGGTAGAGAGGGGGAGAAGAGGTAGCACTAGCGTAAACATTCAGTTTCTCAAATACCAACCAAAAAAAAAGGTTTACGCTTCCGTCTATCAAAGTTCCAGGAGGAGCACTGTAGCTGTCGTCATTTGTAAAGCAAAAAAATATTTTGTGGGTCCCACCCGGACACGCTATGAAAAAGCAGGACATCTATCTGGGAGGCCTCCTAAAATATTCAAGGTCAGATCTTTCTGGGGGGCAGCGAGATCTGGAGTGGCCTGGTGTCGTACTGGGGGGGGGGCTTGCTCCCACCAACTCCCACGTAATGGACAGCCGGAGCGTGACGTCAGATCGAGGCAGGTCAGGGATCGCATTCTAAATAAGGAAAACTGCCATTTGCCATTGCTTTAGTTTTATGCTTATGTTTTAGAAGAATTCGAAGACTTTCTCTATAAAAAAATACAATTTCTCAGAAAAATACACAAAGCAAACGGGGAAAGCCACAGCGAAACAAACTTATTTGGAAAGTGGTCTCTGACCAACGTCAACAAATGCCAGATGTGACGTCACAATTCCGGCTGCTATTATGCGCCTGGAATATCTTTTTTCGAAAACCCGGCACTATCGCTTCATTAAGTAGCCAGTAACAATCCTGTGCCAACTTTTTTACCTCCAAAATTCTTCCCAACAGTTCTCTGCTCTAAAAATCCTGAAAGGAATCTTCTTTTGCGGAAAGACTTCTGTTGTTAGGTTACGTTAACTTTTTTCTCTCCCTCTATGTAAGTATCAAGAGGTGGGATATTCACCACTACCTCCATTGCAGCTTCATGCTTTGAATTTGGACATCACTAACCACTATAAGCTCTTTTCCATCCTGATTCAAAAATAGGGCACCAACAGTTTCGTATGGATGTAAATGATGAAGTTTCTTTGCTTTTGTATCCAGTATGCTACGACTGTTAAAAAGGCAGATCGAGCTCGCATAGACACATTTGAAATGTGGACGTGGAAGAGAATGCTGAGAATTACTTATACCGCCCATCGAACTAATGTTTCCATACCGGATAAGCTCGGTAATCCAAAGAGACTATCCTCCATTGTGTCGGCGAGAATGCTTACATTCTTCGGACATATGTACAGAAGCGATAATATGGAGAAACTTGTAGTTCAGGGTCACGCCCGAGTGAGCGGCGCCGCGGCCGTTCCCCTACAGGCTGGTTGGATACGACGAAACAGTTGCTAGATATGAGTATCAAGAGCGCCACTGAACTGACAGAAAATCGCGAACGATGGCGAGCTACAGTTGTCAAAACTATTGATAATATTCGTCTTGGCAATACTCCAGCTCCGACTTAATGCATTTTACGAGTTCACAACATATCTGTTAAGACATTGTGACATGATGATGATGCTACAGTTGTTTCCAAGACTATGAAGAATCTGCGAAGTTTCAGCTTCTTACTGCAGCCATTGCACTACAGTCGGAGGCTCCTTGGAACCGACCGGCTAAAGAGCAAAGCTAAAAAATTACCTCGTTAGGTATACGACGTCGTATTCTGAGGGGAATTAGTTTTGGAATATTCAGGTTGTGTGGAATTACGTCCAAACTTGGATTTATTTCCTCGAAAGTATTTCGCTCGGAAAGTTTCGTATTAAGACAACTGCTAAACAGGCTGGAGAAGTTTGAAGTTTTATGGTTAATTTCATATTTACCAATCTACATATAGCGGTGGTTATCAAAAGCTAAGAAAAACTTGAAGATGCAGTCAGTCAGGAATTTCTTTCATTCAAAAACGTGGAAAAAAGAACTATCATTGCAGAACAAGTTGTTATCAAAAATTGATATCTTGACCTTGACCACATAGTTCAAGCATTTTCTGCCTTCTACACACAAAAAAAGAGAAGCTCTATTCAATAATTCTGATAATCTGGTAAAAATATACTTGCGACTAGAACATATGTTCGTGCTCTAAGAAATTAATGATAAGATTATGGCTAACTTGAACCAAGAAAAAAATATATATATTTCTGATTTTAGTACTCATATTAAAGAAAAAATATGATTTGCTTCACAACAAAAATTTCAATACTATTCGAGCTAGTATTCCATAAAGTCTCATATTTCATAATCACGGTCATTTGTTAACAACTGATAATACTACAAACATTAGTACAAAACTGCCAAGACCAAAGAAAAGATGTCTAGATGTGCTTTATCGCTTGTGAGAAAGCATTTTACAATGTTAAACATGATCTCCTCATATCATATCTTTGCGATTTGTGACTTGGTGGCAAGGGTGGCAAGGATCAGTAATCTGTTCTGAAACCAAAAAGCAAGTATTCGAGTCTGTAATGCAGGATCAACAGATGATGTTGAAATAAAGAAGGGAGTTGGATAAGGGTGTATCTATTTGTCGCCGATGTTATTCAACCTATATGTGGAGAGAACATTTGCTGAGGAATCCTGTCGGCGTTTCATCATTTTACATTTACTAGCAGATAATATGAATGACCTCCAAATTCTAAGAAGTCGCGTAAATGAGGAGAGCCAAATTCTGGGTCTAAAGATAAACAGCAAAAAAAGCAAGTTCATGGTTGTTAGCAGAAACCATATCCCAGACACGCGAATACACCTGAATTGAGAGGACATCGAACGAGTCAGCAAATTTAAATATATCGGTTACATGATAAATGAAAGATGAAATCCAGATCAGGATATCAGATGCAGGATTGAACAAGCTTTCCTTAAACTTCTAAAGTTTCTTATCAACAAAAACATGGACGCTGAAGGCAGCAATATTATAAATGAGATCGAAGCGTTCGAAATGTGGATTCTGCGACGAATGCTAAGAAAGTCCCGAGTCGACAATGTGAGAAATGAGAACGAGAACAGATTATGAAAACTGCCAATATTTCAAAGCCTACCTGATAAAGCTGCTTGATAATTATGGAGCATGTCTATAAAATTGTTTCCTTGGCATACTTGACTTAATATTATCTCGAAAATTCAGGGTTTTGACTTCACCAAATACTATTATGGCCTTATAACTTAGTTGTTCGTTAAATAAAAATAAAATTCGATACTACTTTCTCAAAATAAATAAATTTCAGTACACAAATAGAAAGTATATTTAAAATCTGCAGAAAAATCGAAGCATCTTGGAAACGGTTGAATGTAGGTCATACAAAATGCTTGCAAATATGAAAGAGCGTATTAAAAGCAACTTTTTGGTATAATAAAATGTGGGGGTGGCATATACAAAAAGAGAAAATCTAGTTTTTGAATTCTACCTCACCCCGTATATAGTATGCGTCAGCGACTTTTTTTACAGCCTGTGTTAAAACTAGATGATATTTTTTATCTTTCACTCATTTGACAGCGATTTGGATATAAAAATGGTCATAACTTTTGAACTACCCTGTATAATGTTACAATACCTATATTTTAAGAACGGGAATCTTTAGTAGAATCTAAATATGGAATAATATATAGGATGTCTCATTTAAAAAGATGTATGTTTGCAACACTACATAGTTATCACCCTGTATAAATCAAAATATTTTATCAACAAGTAGCATATCCTTACCTACAAATTTTTCGCTATCTTCAACAGTAGTGGAGTAATCCGACCGATCCGGTATTAGAAACTCACCCTTTTTTAATGCGTGGGGAACGCTATCACCTCCTGCGTCTCATTCTTTAAGAAAAGATCGGAGGTGGGAGAAGAGGAATTGGAAAGAGAAAGTAAAGGTTTTTATTAGCAAAGGTATTCTGGTACTCAAATTCAGATATCCTGGCTGAGAAACATCCATCACTGGACAGGAATAAGCGATTTCTAAGAATTACAGAGGGCTACAATTAATAGGGTCATTTGAAGGGAGAAAAAATGGACGCCTACGCAGGAATATGCATGGCACCCTAAGAAGGAGAAGAAGTACTGCAAGAAGAACATTTAAATGTTTTCTATTTTGACCCAGGCTTGGCAATGCAGACACTGAATCATTTCAACCTGGTCTTGCATTCAGTAAGTTCAGGAGTATTAACTGCCATCATTGATACGACGCTATTTGCCTTTTTTTGAGTGCATGTATTCAAAATTAATGGTTGTTATACATGTGATTTTTTCGGATTAATACGCTTGTGTTGAAGCGCTGTAAAACATCAGTTGCAATTATTAATCCCTCACTAAAAATAAATTCAGGTGATAGTTCGCCATATCGCACGGCATGGAAGAGAATATAGAGAATATGCCCTTTGCAGGCTCCATCGCAGCGGAATAATGGAGAAATCTCGCACCGCGAATTCCCGGCACCGGCACCGGCTGCACCGTATCCCGAAAACAATCCGTTTCCAATTAAAGAGGAATTCCTCCGGATTCATTACCATGCGCCATAGATTTACTTAAATTTAATTCAATTTATAATCAAATATTCGCAAGCGGTATCCAGATTGAATAGAAAATAGCTATCTGTGACCGCTACAGTGGCGGATGTTTCTCATCTGAAGCAGGCCCAGAAAAAGGGAGTCAAGAAGATTAACTTGGTGCCTTCGGCTCAGCAATATTCTCCTTCTTTCGGTGCCTTCTCCTTAGCGGAGGATTTTTTTTATTATAGAGTGTTTAGGAAATCAGCTTGATCGTAAGGACAGAAACACTCGCGCTCCCGAATGTGTGAGAAGGAGTCTGCCCGCCCGGCGTTGAACCAGCTTGAGTTCTCTGATCTTATGTTCCATGGTCTCGGACAAATCCATCCGACATGCCGCCACGGCCAGACCGCCTAAAATCCGTTCTCTCTTTCCTACCTCCGCTCTATCTCCATCTGCACGGGGCATCATAGTGAACGATATTCTTTGCAGTGAGAGATGAGGTAATGATTGTGCCATTTAGGAATATCTTCTTATTTTCATCTAATCTTGTAGTCTTTCCTCCTCTTTTGCAGAGAATATTTTGTTGACCATCCCATGAATTTTATTCCATGCCTCTACGCGGGACAACATCAGCAGGGCCATAGTGTCTGGGGTTAGGTAACCCTCCAGTTTTTGACTTACCTCCTGTCTGCGTGGCCCCCTCTATCCTTTCTTAACAGTAATAAAACTGACATTTGTTCTTTTTCATTAAAATCAACCAATAATTTTTCACATGTGAGATTCCTGGGAATAGATCTAGATTCGTCTCTATTCTGGTCCTTCCACATAGAAAATCTGTGTAGTAAGTTATCACGAGCTGTTTATGCGAAAAGTATCGCAGACGGTGGACACTGAAGCTGTAGTGACTGCTTACTATGGCTTATTCCACCCTTCATTAAGCTATGGAATTTTAAGTTGGGGTAATGCCTCCTTTAGTCAACTCCAGAAAATTTTTATCATACAAAAAGCTGCTGTGCGTGGCATAGTGAACGCCAGACCTGTCGAACGCTGTAAGGATTTGTTTAGACATTTTGAAATAATGACCTTGTTTGGGTTAATAGTATTTGAAAACCTGATGTACATAAAAAATAACATCACTAAGTATATACAGTTATCTTCTGTGCATATGTATGAAACAAGAGGTAAGAATAAACTGATACAACCCCGTAGAAGAGTGAATAGATCTAAGCTCTTAGGAATCGAACTATATAATGCTTTACCTGACGAAATTTCAAACCTGCCAATTAGTGCTTTCAAAGGAAAAATTAAACATCTACCAAAAGATATAGCTCTATATAAAATAGATGATTACATCAATTATATCAAGTTAAATGCCAGGCTAAAGGCTAAGGACTAAAGTACTTCTTTTGTTTGTTATTTGTAGTATGTATTGGTATATGTATATTGTAATTTACACTTGCATGTTAATTTGTAATATTTCAAAGCTTTATGTTAGTCGTTTCGTCCACTATGCGACATCAGTGGTCTCGTTCCATAGGTTTTGCCACTTACTTGCTGTCGGTCCTTTAGCTTCAAGGCGGTGCATCGTATTTCCTGCTTGACCATGGCGGTGTCCTCTCTGCAGCCAGTAAGTATAATCGTGGTATTATCACTTGTAAGACTCTTATAGATACCGAGAGATAAGGACTGGCCACCCTTAGCAGATACTTTCTCTGCAAGCTGTCCAAAAGCTTCTGACACCTTTCCTTTTCGTAGCTTCACACCACACAGGAGCTCCGTATAGGATGACCGATTATACAACCTGACTCAGTGCTGCCCTTTTGTTGCTACTGGGCGCTCCTAAAAAAATTGTTCTAGCCGAACCATTGCAAACAGCTCTCACGAACGTACTATAACCCCCTCTTACATTAAAGAGCCAGAATATATATATATATTATAAATGTAGAGCTAAATTGGCAATAATGCTAGCAAGTCTAAAAACAAAACACAAAGGCTTGCCTGCTTGGCGTCACAGGAGCAATAAAGATGAGCCCAACTACAGCACTGGAGGTCCTGCTCAGACTACTGAGGCGACGGTGCGATCTTGGTTTAGGATGACAGCGATGGCACCACAACTGAAAATGTGGCACTCCGGTAATTGGCAGATAAGGGGAGAGGCGGTTGACCACGTAAAGATATCCAAGCTGGTGAACGAAGCAGTGTTTATCTCTAACTACAGGATTGTCGAGGCAAGTCATCTATCAAGGTTGGATTAATCTTTCACTCTGACCATTCTCAGTATTGAAGAATGGAAAAAAGGGAGATTCAGTCTCCCACAGAAGCGCTGGTATGCTGCAGGGACCCTCTAGCTGGTAGACAGACCTCAGGAGCCGGGCTGTCTGTGGAGGAGTTACTCTTTAGGCACGAACTCCAAGGTTTTCGAAGCAGAAGTATATGCAATACCTTCTGCTACATATAATGAAGAGGTGACAAAGAGCCAGGACACCCCTAGTTCAGGAGTGCACGGAGAGACTGGAAGAGCTGGTAAGGCTGAAGGAAGTGACCTTGATGTGGGTCTTGGGACATACAGGGTTCTTGATGATTAGGAAGCCAATAGGCTGGCCAGACTCCGTGGGATAGTTTGTTGCACATGAACCCGTTAGGATTGAGTAGGCAGCAGGTAACGTCAGCCCTCAAAAAGTGGGTGAACGATATCATAGATGAGTAGTGGTGGCAAAGTGAGGGATGCAAACAAGCCAAGGATTTGATAGTCTTGGGTGTTCTGACGGGGCACTGTAGGCTCAGGGAGCATCTATTACTATTAGGAATTGAAGAAGTCTTCTTATGTATGGGCTGTGGAGAGACCGATGAAACGGGCCACCACTTCTCTGTGGAATGTGAGCTGCTAGGCAGGTTGAGTTACGAGATCTTTCGATCCGACAAACTCCAGCCGGAAGAATTACCCTCCCTAATAGCCCTTGTTGGAAGTTCAGGAAGGTTTGGCAGGGAGGGAGAGGCAGAGCCGTATATAAGGGGGGGTTTTGGGGGTTCAAACTCCCCCATGAATATTTTCATGAACGAAATAACTACTAAAATAATACAAAATAAAAGTAAACAAGGATGCTTTCTCCAAGCTTAGTGATTTATTCGACTACTAACCAATCCCTCGGCACTCATAACGCATTAGCAGTGATACAATGTATACAGATTTTAAGCAAATTAAGACATTACATAGTCTTTTATACATGAACCCCCCCTAAGGTCACTATGAACCCCCTCCATGGTCAACGCCTAGCTACGGCCCTGGGGAGAGGCTAGCAGTGGTGGCTGAGGGGTAATATTCGGGGATGGCAAAAAGGACCTACTGGGGTCTACTTGCCAGGCGCGGCTGCCCCGCAACTACTACTACTACTACACAGCACTTTCTAGCTAAACCCCTTATACATGATGACATTATTTCTTTTTCGTGTTGCAATTACTGAGCTTCAGCTGTAGTATGTCCAAAAGGCAGAATGACAAAACTCTTTTGGAGATTCAATCTAATAGAAAAAACTACGTTTTCCTGTAGCTTTCCGCTCTTCTTGAGAATGCTCAACCAGGCTAGATCAAATTCCGATAAGAAAACTTGAAAAGCAGCCATGATTTAATTTATGTGGGCAGAGTTTCTATTATGTTTTTACACTCATTACAGTCTTCGTGGAAAAATCTGAAGCAAGAATGCTGGAAAGTTTGCAAGGCAATTAGAAAGTCGATTTAGTAGCTGATCTCTTAGCTTCTCCAGATAATTTAGTAGACTTTATTTAATACTTTGAAAACAGATTACATAACTTTTTCTATTACGCAGTATTTTAGACAAAGATAAAATTGCTAATTTACTACGTGAGCTTGAAACTTTGACGTTATGGTGGTGAAAGTATGATAGGATCACTTTAGGTCTTAGCTTGTCCGTGTTTAGGTCGATCGACATCAGTCCAGTCGTAAAGAATTGGAGCACCTCAAATGGGTCGTTTGATGGCAGTCTAGAAACATACGTTTTGCGTCTACTTGTTTACAATCACAGGCGATCACAATCGAACATTTTTTGATATTATATTTGGTGCAGTGGAGTTGGAACACAAAATTTTATCGCAACTCAACATATTGAGGGAAACATTGATAAAACAAATTAAAATTTCCACTTCCACTATATAAATACCCCATCCAGTGTTCAGGTACCATCGATACCGAGAGTATGCCAAAATATAAGCGAAACAAGGCTCATAACAAAAATGGTCTCGAAGGATCCTGCAGTCACTTGGAATTAATAAGGCGACTGGGCCCGACATGATCCCGTCTAATGTTGTGAAGGAGGGGGCACCGAGGCTCGCTCCCATACTTAACCACCTCTTTCGGATGTCTTACCACTCCAGCATCTTCACAAAAAACGAAAAGAGCTTGCATTCTACCGGTGCTCAAAAAGGGAGCCACAGATGATCCAACCAACTACAGACCTATAGCTCTGCTGTCTGTGATCAGCAAGGTAATGGAAGAATGTGTCAACCACGAACTCATGAAATACATTGAGCTGCATCGCTTAATCAACGATAGACAATATGGATTCCGAGTTCAAGGATCAACTGAAGATCTTCTGGTTTATGTCACCTATGTGTGGAGCAAACTCATCCAGTCATTTGGCGACGTTCACGGGATTGCACTCGATATTTCAAAGGCATTCCATCAACTATGTCATGCAACTCTCCTAAGCAAGCCTTCGTCCTACGGCTCGTCGACTTCCTTTCAGGTCGAAAAACCTCTATTATGGTAGACAGTTTCTCCTCTTCCTTCCTTACCAGCAACGCTGGGGTTCCGCAGAGATCGGTATTGGCACCGCTATTAGTTCTGCTTCACATCAATGATCTACTCTCTAGCACTACAAACCCAGTGCACAATGTTGTGGGTGACAGTACTTAGCATGCAGGCATCATGAGCATTAGACAGATCTCTGTTGTCGAGCTGAAACGCAGAAGGCTGGCAGCGGCTGCTTCGCTTTCAAAGGTCTGGAGACCATTACCGCTTGGGGGCTCAAGAATATGCTAAAATTCATGCCTTCTATGATATATATGACAAATAAGAAAAGCCCAAAACAGCACTCGATTCTAATGAGCGATCATTACACAAAATCTGATCTGGCACGAACACGTTGCGTCAATTACACCAGGTGTTTGGAAAAAGTTACTTTCCCTAGCATAACCTTTTCACAGCAGCCGCGATACTCTGGCATTTAAGCTCTGCCTACGCGGTCTGCTCAGTTGAAAAAATATATACACCCAAAAACTAATAGCCTAGTAGTGTATGTCAACGATTTCTTGTTTGAAATGAAAATTTATTACCAGATATTCCGACCTGAGAAAACTTAGGGTAGAGCTACGAAGGGGATGTGCATGGCAGTGTGTGTTAAAGTGGCAGTCTGATATCTAAACATATTTTTTCATGATGTAGCCTTTTTATTTTATTTAAGAAACTTACGGATGATCCCAGTTTTACAATTTTAAAATTACAATATTGAAAAACAGTATAAAATTTTTACTATAAGTCGCTATTTAAAACCGGAAACTGTACAATCAAAAACATCAATTTCGGACTGAAAGAAGTTGGCCAGCCGAAGTGGTCTTTCAAGTGGAGAATGCAGACCATAGTTTGTAACAGTGACACGGAATGGCAAACATATTATTGCGCAGTCGCCTACGGGGTACATTAAAATTAATCAAGGATAATATATCACAGTCGGTTAACCCCACCAACATTTCTACGATACTCTATGATATTTAGTCATATCTAAATTAGACTTAAATTCTGCAAAACGCTGGACACGTTCCAAAGTGTCTATGTGAGATTTATATTGAGGAGAACAGACAACAGTCCTTAACTTACTAACAAGCGAAAGGTATTAGTCGAGAAGTCCTTACAGTTTCTCCAAACAAAACCAAGCATATTTATGCCCTTCAGGCTAATCCTACAAATATGGTGCGCAAAACCAAGGCTCTAGTGAAAAAACACACCAAGATCTTTAGCAGTTGACATGTAAGCGAGAGTATCATGATTTATTGTGTATCCAGTAGACATTCTCTGTTTAGTTCTATAGAAGCTCATAAAAAAATGAAGTCAAGTTGATTAACTTAGTACTTCCCACACATTACTGTGATACCAGTTTATTATTTTCCCATAGCATAAAGCCATAGTCTGACATCCCCTTGTCATCTAATCCAACGTTTTCCATCCTCGCCACGATAATAATACCACAGTATTATTTCATTTCATTAAAATCTATCCAATAAAACTTTTGTTACGTTAGGTTACACAATACAGATCCAGCTAAGGCAATATTCGTATGTATACGTCAAAAAATTTCAGGTTCCTTGGTTTCTGTAATAGGCAAGACAATGTTCGGATGGACCTAAAAGAGTATATTATGACGTTAGGGCTTTCTTTCATAGGTCAGTGGATAGCCTATTATGAATACAACACATTTTATTATATTATATATTATTATGTCGAAATCGAAAATTTTCGCGATCACAATACTCCTCTGACCTAACGATGTGGGAAGTAAAACACTTCTTTTTGGTGTTTAAAATAAAGGTGGTTACGCTGGGTCCACTGCCACAGCGCATCAAGGCCACTCTAAAGACCTGTCAAAGCATCAACACCGATGATCGTCCTATATATCCCTAAATCATCAGCAAATGTTTTTTTTTATGGTTGGCCTGCCGCAAAGGCTGAAAGCCTATGGCGCTGTAGAAGCGCCGCGAGAGGATAAGTATCGGTTCACGTTAGATTTAAAACGCTGCAGGTTGTAGCCGTCGGGAAACAAATTCCCCGGCAGCTGATTCCACAGCGTCGAAGTTATCCAAAAGAAAGAATGCTGGAGGAGACTGGTTCGGGGAGTAAGGACCTCGACCTGGTAAGGATGAGCTCGCAGAGCTTCTCTAGTTTTCCTGGTTCGGACGGCCTGTGGTGTTATTATCTGAGAAAGCTCAATCGAGCATCTTCCGTGATAGAATCTGTAAAACAGGGATAGGTCAGCCACCCTCCTTCGACGTTCCAGGCTGTGGAGGTCCTTTGTGAGGTTTGGCGTATCGATTAGTCTAATCGTTCTTTTCTGGATAGTGTCCAGAAGCTTTAGAGAGTGCTTCGGAGCGCATCCCCACACATGGGAGCAATACTCTAGCGATGGTCGGATCTGTGCCTTGTAGAGCAGCAGCAGTTGCTCTGGTGTATACAACTTCCTGCAGCGGAACAAAACTCCAAGCTTCTGGGATGCCGTTTTAGCAATACTGACGACGTGGTCGTACCAGGACATGTTATTGTTGATGTTGATTCCCAAAAGCTTGACGGAAGGTGATTCGACTATGGGGTGACCCTCCATTTCCGCGGTTGGTAAGCCATCGTGAGACTTCTTTGTAAGTGTTGTTGCCTGAGTTTTTTTTACGTTGAACTGTACTTTATTTACTAATCCCCACTCGACAATTGTTTTGATATCAGCGTTGATCTGTGAGGCATGCTGCTGTCGCCGACGTACCGTCTCCTGGGATGATAGTGGCTTGCCTGGTTCCATGCAGGACACTAATGTACTGTCATCTGCGAAGCTGTAGATTGGATTCGATGTTATTTCCAGCAGCTCGTTGATGTACAGCAGAAACAGTGTTGGGGATAGGACAGATCCCTGGGGAGCACCGGCGTTTATTGAAAATACGTCTGATGAACAGCCCTCGACTACAACAAACAGAGATCGATCGTTCAAAAAGCTATTCAGCCACTGGCGCAGGCCAGGTGGTAGTCCATAAACAGCAAGCTTGACCAGGAGTCCGTCATGCCATACTCTGTCGAAAGCTTTCGATATATCAAGTGCAACAACATGGGATTCGCCATGATTGTCTATTGCTCTGTTCCACAAGTGGGTGACGTAGGCAAGGAGGTCACCTGTAGACCTGTGCTTACGGAAGCCATACTGGCGATGATTTATGATGTTATTGTTGTCCAGGTATTTCAGGAGCTGTGTGTTAATGACAGTCTCCATAACCTTAGACATGATGCTGAGAAGAGCCACAGGTCTATAATTGGTGGGATCAGTTTTTTTTGCCTTTCTTAGGGATGGGTTGTACGCAGCCAATCTTCCACGAAGCGGGAAACACAGCTCGTTGATACAAAAGTTTGAAGAGCTTGCAAAGAATAGGTGCAAGCTCAGCGGCACAGCGTTTAAGGACAATGGCTGGAATTTGGTCAGGACCAGTAGCTTTATTGGTGTTCAGTTTTTGGAGGATGCTTTTTACATCTCGATGTTGAAATTTGACCTCTGCCATTCTCGAGTTCACGCTTATGGTGGTGGTCGGAATACTTCCTTGAAGGTCTACAGTAGAATTGGCTGCGAAGAGCTTCCCCAAGATGTCTGCTTTTTCTTTAGGAGCGGAAGCGATGGATTTGTCCTCTCTGGTCAAGGGTGGTATTGACGAATAGGAAAAGTTCTGACTAACAGCCTTAGCTATAGACCAGAATGTTCTGGACGAACTAGGACATGAGAGGAGCTTGTTCTTAATTTTTTGGTTGTGTTCCTCCTTGCTGCTGTCAATCGCGCGCTTGCAGTGATTTCTGGCGTCGATAAAACTGCGGTGGCTCTCAGCATTTGGATTTTTCCTCCATTCTCTGTAATGTTGGTTTTTAGAGGTAACTGCATCTCTGCAACGCTGATTGAACCATGGGATGTTTTTGAAGAGATGCTTGACGACATGAGGAATATAGGCTTCCATGCCGGATATTAATACATCTGTTATTTCTTGGGCGCAAGCTGATGGGTCTCGTGACTTGAAGCAGACGTCGTTCCAGGGAAAGGACTGGTAGTATTCCCTTAGGTCGTCCCACTTTGCTGATCTGTAATGCCAGACCCGACGAGGCTTTGCATGGTAAAGATCTGGATAATGCATTCTGCATAGCGTCGAGACGGTGTTGTGGTCAGACGATCCCAGCGGGGCGGTTATCTTCACTGTGTAGACCGTTGGAGTAGTTGTGAGATATAGGTCCAACAGACTAGCAAAATCTCCGTGGCGGCTGGGAATCCTTGTTGGTTCTTTGACTATCTGCTCCAAGCCGCAGCTGATAGCGAAGGCTTCAGCTTCACGTCCCTCGTCGTCCGTTTTGTTTGAGTGTTTCAGCCAGTATGAGTTGTGAACGTTGAAGTCACCCAGAAAGACTATCTCTGAATGAGGGTGATCTGCTTGCAGCGCGTCCACAGTGGCTGAAAGCTTCTCGAAGAGCTCTTTGCAGTTGCTACTGCTTGGTGGCCTATAAATGCAGCATATAAATTTGGAATGATTTTGGAAGGATATTTTGAGCCATATGATGTCAAATCCATCCAGTTCGAGCTCTTCTTCTCGATGACAAGAAAGCCCAGATTTAACGTACACGCATACGCCAAACCTACGTCTAAATCGGGTGTATAAGTCATATCCGGGATATCTAAAGCAGTTATCCATTGTTGAAGAGCCGACTTGAGTTTCCGTAAGAGCCAGAATATGTGGCTTCTCTGCCTGAAGGTGTTGATGGACAGAGTCTATGTTGGAGGCAAGACCTCGTATATTTGTAAAGTCGGCTCTGAAAAAGTGTCTCTTGCCTTCGGGCCTGTCGTCAGTGCGAAGTTGCTGCGAAGGACGGCTTCTGTTGTTAGCCTGACGAGGAGTGGCAGCACAATTCTTTAAACAAACTTCGCTTAATGTTCCCCCCGGATCACCTGGCACCCGGAGATCCGAACGGCCAGGTATTTTACATCCGGAATGTTTTGATCCTGGAAGAGCCATTGAGCATTTTTTTACTTTTAATTAATCCAATTTGTCACTTATGAAAAACCGAGAACATCAGCCCAGCGACGGATCATGAACCGTGAGGCTATTTGGCGCCGCCTATTTCCGGGAACCTATTTCTAGTTTCCCGGCAATATTCCGATGTGGGGGTGACTGCACCACGGGCGAAGCTAACTGACTGCACTTCTCCCCCCTGTGGCTGATTGCAGAGATAATAGTACATGATGCACCGTCGTCGGTGCAAGGTGTACCATCACCTCTGGGCGATGGCATCGCCACATCCCTACGCCAATGTCCTAAAAAAACATAATTTTAGGTTCGAAAGCTATCGCGACGTCAATACCTCTTCGGCCTATAGACGTCTGAATTAACAACGGCAGTATGCCACTGGGCACACAACACTAATAGACAATACTCGTATTTAAACCTGAAAACCTGTAAGTTCACTCCTCTGACCACTTTACATACTTTCCAAGATTTCAAAGCACCCTATAAAAATTCCTGCGAGCGTCGACAGAAACGTGAGCCACTGGATCCTTGTCTTAATAAAGCTGATGGAAGCGACTCGCCTCAGATCTACACTGTATAATTAAAGAGAATTTCAACGGGCTCTCGAAGGTATGCACGAATGTAATTAGTTGAAGCTAATTCACGGGGTGCACTGAAATCTTTATTCAATTCTGTCGGCGAGCTTGTTCTTTGAAAGACAAGTGACAGCCACCTGGTTAGGATGGCGGAAGAACTGGATTCGTGTCTACAATGGCTAGCTCCTTCTTCTTTTATTGCGATGTTCTCTTTACAGCAAGACAAGTGTACTATTGCCACTCCAAATAGAAGAACATTTAAAGAAAAAAGTATGTTATAAAAAATTGTCCTGACTCATTGCTTGCTGATAAAAATTTGTAGTTCCTCTATCCCTAAACAATTCTCATCAAAAAAGTAGACAATGATCAAGGATATGTAAGGTATATCCTACGAGGGTGGCAATATTTGTACTTGTTACAGATAAAAATGAAATGAAATTTGAAACATCTAAAAACGAGGTTTGAGCTGCTTTTATATTTTTACTTTTTTTATAATTGCTGCGCTGCCATTGACACGATGTCTAAAAACCAGTATGTCCGACCATTTCGCTGAATATAGTGGCTCCTCCCCAAACTGCGTCGTGTCGAATATCTCAACCGTAAGGTTGCGATAAACTGTACATCTGGCCAAGAAGTGGAACACTGCCTCGTCCTCCTCCCAGCATCTGGAGCAAATGGGGTCCCCTACCATTCTCATAAGTGGCAAATGTCTATTTAGCCGGCAATGGCCAGTAAGAACCTCCACCAGAAGGTTGAGCGTCTCTCTACCTTTATTCAATAGCCATTGCGTTCGGCCCTTATCAGGGCCTACTATGAACCTTTTGGCTTACCTGTAGTCGTCTCTCTCTAACCAGGCTTTCGCCAGTTCCTTGTAGGCCCAGTTGTCCAAGGCCACATTGAACTGGCGTCTGCTAATTCCCAGCATAGGTTCTGGGCCGACGCAGGGGCTGCTGGCCCCTATCCTAGCTAATCGGTCCGCTCTCTCGTTGCCCGTTATACCAATATGTTCGGGGACCCACAGCAGGGTCACCTTCTTATGACTTGCTAACTTCTGAAGTGCGGCAGAGCATTCTTGAGCCAGAGCTGATCTGGCCGTCGGAGCTGCCACCGCTTTCAGAGCTGATTGGCTGTAAGAGCATATATATATGCTCTGTTCAGAACACTGTTCGACTTCCGTCAAGTATGTCGCCATCAATATCGCATACACTTCCGCCTGGAAGACAGGCGTGCAGGTTCCCAGCGCGAAGCTCCACCGCACTTCTTTACCCTCCAGACAGAAGCCCGCTCCCCCGGATCCTGACTCCTTTAAAAGTGATCCGTCAATGAAGCATACCAGAATATTGGGCGGAAACTTGACTTTCCCTCTCATCCAATCGTCAGCAAACTCTTAAGTCTCTTGCTTTCTGAAATAGGCAAGGCAATGTTCGGATGGACCTAAAAAATGTATTGAGCTTCTAGACCTTTCTTTTACAGGACAATGGACAGGCTATTATGAATACAGTATATTTTTTTAGTTTTACAACCGCCTACCCTCCAACCACCCCAATTTTAGACCCCACAACATATCGCTACCCAAATGTCATCACAATCCATGTAGCGGTTACTGAGATTACGAGGCTAAAAAAACGCCAACAGACAGACAGACCGACAGACAGACTGACGGAAATGAGTGACATGGATTTTCGTTATGTCGATATCATGAAAAGCCGAAACTAAAAATGTAAAAAATGGTCAAACTTCGCCTTCGTTTGTAGGCGCTTTACAGCCCGTTCACAATACGCTGAAAAATCACCGTTTCGGTAATTTCAACGGATCGGCGTAAACCGAACGATATGTTCACATAGAAAACTGTTGTAAACAGATTTTCAGCCGATCCCGTGTTCTCGGTGTTAATTTTTTAATAGTCTTCCCACTTGTCTATCGGTACGAAAACTGTATCGTTTGAACACTTCGCATGCGCATATTAAAAATTGCCACTAAATACCGATTAGATTTTGTTTTATTTCCGAATCAGCTATTAGGTTTTCGGAGACAATACGCGACCGAAACGACGAAATTGGTGTAGGCTTTTTGTAGACTCACCGTGAGTGAGGATGTGATCAGTCCGTAAATATGCGCGCCACTGTAGTACACGGTAAAAATCCAATCGGTAAAATATCCGAACCGGTGTCGTGTGAACGCGCTCTTAGAGGTTCCTGATCATTTCCTATTTTTTTTTTTTTTGGTAGGAGTGAAATTGAAGTGATTTAGGGTGGGAGGTTGTAAAACTTAAAAAGCTTTTGTATTCATAGTATGTTCTGCATTGACCTGTGAAAGAAAGACCTAGCGGCATATTACACTTTTTTAGGTCCATCCGAACATTTCCTTGCCCTTTGCAGAAACCAAGGGCATTTTCCTATGTATTCACTCGAGTATTGCTTCAGATTGTTCTATATTGTGTAACAGTGGAGTCATTGAAATAATTTTAACGACATATTTGACACAGTATTAATCAAAGGACTTAAAATATAGAAACAGCTCAAACTTCGTTTAGCGACCTTTTTGAGCGTTATACCTATACGTCACTCATTTCCGTCGGTCTGTCGACCGGTCGGTCGGTCCGTTGGCCTGTCTGTCTGTCTGTTGGCGTATTTCTAGCCTCGTAATCTCAGTAACCGCTGCATGGATTGTAATGGAATTTAGGTAGCGATATGCTGTGGGGCCGTAGCAGGTAAACCTGTTATGGTTTTGAAAATCAGTGCATGGGCGGCGGAGTAATTAGCAAAAAACAAAAAATTTAAAATATTCCTCAAACGTTTTAGGGGTTCCTGATCATTTTCTACTTTTTTTTTGGATAGGTGTGAAATTGGAGTGGTAACGGAATGGGGCTTGTAGAATTGATATTTTTTTGTGCATAATACACTTTTTTAGGGCCGTCCAAACATTACTTTGCCTGATACAGGAACCAAGGGCATAATTTTCAGATGTATATATACGTAAGAGTATCATTCTGTATTGTGTAACTGTTGAGTTGGTTTACCGTGACGAGGATGGAAAATGCGTACGGTATGGTTTTTAGAAATCCTGTCAGTGGCGGCGCAGCTGTAGTCAAAAAACTAAATATATAAAAACAGCTTGAACTTCATTTTTAGGGGTTTTAGGGATTCCTGATTATTTGACACTTTTTTTGGGTGGGGGTAAAATTAGGGTGGTTGGGGGTGGGTTTTAGAACTGAATTTGTTTTGCATTTATGATAGGCTGTCCATTAACCTGTGGAAGAAAGACCTACCGACATAATATACTTCTTTAGGCCCATTCGAACATTGCCTTGCCTATTACAGATGCCAAGCAAAGTTAAAGTTTTCTGATGTATACCTACATACGAGTGTTTCTTCAGATAGTTATGTTTTGTATAACCTGGAAACTGTTTAATTGACTTTAATGAAATTTCGACACATATTTATTTCCGTGGCGAGATTGGAAATCGCATGAGCTTTTTAGAAATGGTGTCAGTGGCGGCGCAGCTATAATGAAAAGAAACTGGCAATAGAAAACAGCCCCAACTCCGAAAAATGTAAAGACGAAAATTGTGAAGAATTTTGTTCTCTCCATAAATCGCATGAAGCTTTTTTCGATATCACTCACCAAAACGACGTTATTTTTCGAAAATCTTCGCGAAGCAGAGTTTTCACCCCCCTCCCCCCCACACTCCTACAGCAGCAACCCCCTGAGGTGTCAAACTTAACTGGAGATTCAGGGGACCAATGTCTACCATTCCATCAAATTTCATTCCTTTCCGACCTTTACGACGTAACGATTGGACTATACAGGGTGTTCTAAAAGCTGGGACTTTCCACTTTAGAAGCAACGGCCCTTGAAACTGCAAAGCTAGTGCACGGTGAACCAGCAGCAAAACAGTAAAAGAAATGTCAAGCAAGTACTCACTATTTGGTTGCTACAAAGTTGTAAGTGCGGTCCTGTCGCAGGCGTCTTACAGGTAAAAGTACGATTTACAATGTCTTTTTCAATTTGGACCATACCAGGTTGTCTAGGTCTTCCAGCGTGTCCACCACGATGTAGATACAGACATCCTGTGTCTCTAGCTCTTTGTACAAGCGAGACAAATTGATGGGGTGCAGGGTGAGTACGGTGTGTTTTCTCACAGGCACCGCTGACGCGTGGCGCTGCTTTGTTGTGATATGACAATACATGGTCATCTCATTGCCCAGGCAGCAGGGACGGACTTAGAATTGAGGATTTCTTCAATGGTCAGTATCTTGTTTTCTCAAAATATTTCGTATATATGCTACTGGGAAAAGACACTCATTTTGGCGCGTACTATCCGCTGTATGAGGAGTTAAAAAAATTAATAGGAAATCATTTTTTTACGCGTCCATTTTTTAACTTCATTATGTATATTATTAAATTTTATTGTATACGTACATACCTATTTTTTTATTTTTAAAAGGTAGATTATAACTACAAACTTATTTTTTCCGTAAAATCACAAGCATAACATAAATAAAACAAGAACTTGCTTGTGGCAAAATAACTGACTAAAATAAAACTAATTAGATTTTAAAGGGTACTGAATAAATAATCTATAAAACATGCTTTCGAAAACAAATGTCTTTTTTATTACGAAAATATTACGCCTCAAACTAATGCTCATTTTATTTATCTTATGTTAATGACTACAAAAAAGTTGATTTGTATATGAATCAAAGGCACACCAAAATATTAAATAAAATAATGACCTCATTAATGTATTAAAAGATGGGGTGCTATTGGAAAAAAAGTAGCCGGTAAGTTTTAGGAGTTGAAGTCAGAAAAATCTTTCGAAAGCATGGTAGGTCATTCGGTACCCTTGAAACGCCCACTTAGTTTTCTTTTTTATCTTTTATTCTTAAGAATCCTTATTTATTAATAGCGTTTGTATGAAATGAAAGGTACCACAAGATATTAAATGAAATAACGACTTAATTTTTGTAGGTGCTATTGGAAAAAACGAAGTTGGGGGTGAGTTTTAAGGGTTGAAATACAAACAAATTTTTTTGAACGCATGATATGATAGACTCTGTAGTATTTTCAAGCATTCTACTCAGTTTTTGTTCAGGCATTGTTTTGTTACGAAAATATCACGTGACAAGGAAATTCAGGGACACCCTGTATATTAGTTGTTTTTGGCCCCCCTTTTTCGAGGCACGCGCCGCCCCTGCCTGTATAGTACCAGTCTCATTATTTCCTTATCCCTCCTCGTACTACAGCCTGGAAAGAAGACATTTTCCTCAACTACTCTCGATATACGATTTGCCGCAACCTTACATCTGGAGTTGGACGTACGTACGTGAGTCCGGTTAATTCCCCGACCGTCCTCCCCCCCTTCCCCCCCCCCCCTCCGCTCCCAGTTTGCACGAGCGGCTAGATCATGTCACTCCCCAAGTTCGGGGCGAAACGCGACAAATTAGTTTTGCCAACCCGGCTCCGACGCCGGCCCGACCATACGACGTGCCTACACGATACACTGAACACGAGGGGAAAGTCCACGGTGCGAGCTCAACTGCACTTAGCGAACTTACCAAAGTCTATTATGCTGCTCGGATAGCAGGAGGAGGCTTGACAAAGGTTCGACGTAAATTTGAACGTTGCCGACGTTAGACGGACGTCTTAAGGCTGCTTCAGACTACACTATTTTCTCAAAAAGATTGATTTAATTTCTTGAACATGAATTAGAATGGAAAATAGTTTGTGCAGCATTTTACTTGTGTTACACTACACTTTTATTTAATCGTGTCTGACCTACACTTTTACTGTACATGTTTAATGAATTAGTTTTATACATATTTAATTTATTTTTTATTATTTCTTTACATTTTATTTTAATTTTACTTCCCACAAGTGAGGGGCGTATTGTGATCGCAAAAATTATCGATTTTCAGATATTGAAAATTGTATAGCATTTTATCTGTATTGTCCTACACTTTTATTTAATCATGTCCGAGCTACACTTTTTCTGAGCATGATTAATGAACTAGCTTTATATATATTTTATTTATTTTTCATTATTTTTTACATTTTATTTTTATTTTTACTTCCCACAGGTGAAGGGCGTATTGTGATCGCAAAAATTATCGATTTTCCGATAATACGCTTTTTGGGCTTTTTATGATTCTACATAGCGAAAACCCACGTCACCCATTTCCGTCGGTCTGTCTGTTTGTCTTTTTGGCCGTTAGCGTTCTTCTACCTTGGTAATCTCAGTAACCGCTGTAGGATTAGTATGAAATTTTTCTAGCAATATGCTGTGGGGTCGCAGTAGGTAACGCTGCTATAATTTTGAAAATCGGTGTATGGGCAGCGGAGTAGGCAATAAACAAAAAATTTCAAATATTCCTCAATCTTTGTTTTTAGGCATTTTAGGGGTTTCTGATCATTTTCTACTTTTGTTTGGGTAGAGGTGGTTGGGGGTGGAGGGGTTGTAAAATTGAAAAATTTTTTATATTCATAATAGGCTTTCCATTGATCTGTGAAAGAAAGATCTAGTGGCATAATACAGTTTCTTAAGGTCCATTCGAACCTATTATGGAAATTAAGGGACTTTTTTTGATGTTTGCATACGAGTATTACTTTATACCTTTCTGTAGGTGAAAATCAGTGAATTGATTTTAATTAAACATTGACACAGGGTTATTACCATGGCGAGGCAAAACGCGTATGATTTTTGGAAATCGTGCCATTGGAGGCCCACCTATTGTTCGCTTATTGTCAAGAAAACTAAAAATATAAAACAGCTCAAACTTCCCTTTTAGGCGTTTTAGGGACTCCTGGTCATTTTCTACTCATTTTTTCTTGGGTGGGGGTGAAATTTTGGTGGTTGTGGGGTGGGGAGTTTTAAAACTGGCAAATTTGTTAAACTCATAATAGGCTGCTCATTGTCCTATGAAAAAAAGTCCTAACGGCATAATGCACTTTTTAGGACCATCCATTGCCTACTACAGGAACCAAAGGACTTTTCTTATACGTATATATATACGAGTATTGCTTTAGATCGTTCTATATGTGTAAAGTGGAAACTGATTTCAATGAAATGTTGACAAAATATTATTACCGTGACCAGCAGTCGCGGCGCAGCAATAACAAAGAAATTAAGAATATAAAAACAGCTCAAACTTTGTTTTTAGGCGATTTGGGGGTTCCTAAACGTTATCCACATTTTTTTATAGCTAGTAAAATTTGGGTAATGTGGTGGTGAGGGGTTGTGGAACTGGAAAATTTATTGTACCTATTCGTAGTGGATTCTTCTTTGCCGTGACATAATATTTAACAACAAATAATTTTTGAAATTATATTGATGTAGATAAGTCCGTAATCTATGTAGATCATAAGATTGTGTTAGTGGCGGTAAAACTAAAATAAAAGACAGACAGCGGTCGAAGCTTTGTTTTTGGGTACACTAGGAATTTCTGATTATTTTCTGATTTTTTTTTGAGCGGTAAAAATGAGCTGCAGTAGAATGGGGTTCCACCCCGTACCATTTTTCATTGCCATTTAAAGACTGAAACTGGTAATACTGTTTTTGAATATCGGAAAATGCCGTGTGATTAGGATATCAGAGAGAGAGAGAGAGAGAGAGAGATGCAATGAACGCTTCATGAGAGTTTTTGTGCTGGATGTCTTAATGCGGGCAGGCGGTCGACGATTCAGTTTCAAGGGGGGATCACAGACTATAACTTCATGCTATTGAAAAATAATAAAATGGTACCGTTGTAATGTATGGGAAGTACTGAGTTAATCAACTTGACTCCATTTTTCTTGTATCTTAAGGGATATATGGCATAAGAACCTTCTCCTATTTCTCCGAGATGTTTGGGCACGGGAGCCGTAGCGCTGCGCGAACTACAAACTGAATCTCATGTGACAGGACCGCACTTAAAACTTGGCAGCAAACGAATAGTAAGTACTTTCTTACCATTTTTTTTTTTTACTCATCTGCTGCTGAGTTACCATACAAAAGCTTTGTCATTTCAAAGACAGTTGCTTCTAAAAAGGAAGGTCCCAACTTTGAAAACACCCTGTAATTTTAGTGATGGCAAGCATCACTTCCATTGCCCGAGTTGTACTCGTTCAGAAAGCACCAGTTTTACTGAGGCATTCTGCTCATTGTATCAGACTTATCAGACATTCTGTAATAACTTGTTGACGTATAGTCATCGTTTCCATATTGTTTTTTTACTTCTGAGTCATCGCATCGACTGCTTTAGTCATTAGCCTCGTGTTCTGTGTAGGCATTGTTACTCTTTCCCGGAGCCACTTAGGAACATTACTGTTAATTAGAAGCCAACAGTGAAAGCTCAGGTGGGGATTCTCGCTGAGCTTTTTTTTGTATATTTACTTTTGGCTGAAAAAACCAGAAATAAATTTCCACCTCTAACAAGAATCGAACCCGGGACGCATATACAGTAACAGCACCCTTGCTAGATAATTCGTTCAAATTCGTGCTCCCGATCTTCATGTCAGTGACGACGCCTGCGCTAGATGGAATGCGATGTACGTTTACAGTAACAGCAAACGTGCTAGAAATTTATGTATTCTTTTCACTTTTACAGCCATTTTAAGTCGGGATTGCACTTGTGAGATTGTGAATTTAGTGACAAGTGTATACTACCGATCATCCTTGTATAAGAAGCAGCTTAACAGCCTGGAAACCATAAGACGTAGACGATTTCCAGGAAACTTTGATATGAAATCTATCAGTGATGATGTGATAAGGTTAACCGTTAACATCAGTTAAAACACGCCCGCAATGTCGCCGCAACTGTTTGATAGCGCTTAAATTTTGATTTCCAAATACATTGTATTGTGGGCCAAATTAAGTTGGACACCACTTTGGCCTGTTATAACTTTCAACAGAGATCTTATCTCTCCTACTGATAAATGTTTCAGTTTCATTTACAGTGTATGTGGAATTGTAAGTTTTTATTTTGTATTCACAATTCGGACCTTTTACTTTTGTTATTAAATCTCTTTTACTATAATATATAATATAGCCACTAATGTAACTAATTTACTGCAGTAAGACCGGCTTCAGTGCCGCATTGGAAAAAGCCTTAGTGAAAATCGGAAAAAATCACAAATAGAGCTAGCACAGATGCTATTACTGTGCACTACTCCCAGCAGAGGTGCTGTTACTGTTTCTAACTTCGGCTCGCTACCTTCGGCTAGCAAGGGTGCTGTTACTGTATATGCATCCGGGACCTTCCGGTCACTAAGTGCGATTATGTTACACGACATGTGTGCAATTGACCCCGTAAGGGGGATCTGGCTATCGTCAACGTTTTTTCGATGATATCAGCCCACAACTGCCGAAATCAGTTTCTTTCCCTCCTCTTGCGACAGTATCTGAGGCGGCCTAAATCACTGATAAACCTTCACCGTCATAGCTTCCATAAAAATTATCTCGCCCTAATAAAACTGTTTGTCGTAAAAACGTCAAATGATTTAATGGAAATGTGGCTTTGCGAACTTGCAGAAAGATATGTTTGATACTTTTAAGGGGAAACTTATGATTTATCACAGATAAGGCATACGTGGTTTCAAAGTATATTTATGTGATATATTCATTCAAACACATCTATCTAAACTAAGAATGAGATTGAACATACTAATTAACATAATTAACGAATTTATGTGTGTCAAATCAAATTCATCACACCTTGCCCAATAAAACAAATCTGATGCCTTTGAGTTCATTCATGTTCAACATAAAAAGTAATTTGGAATAAATTATATAATACTAAAGTTCAAAGTTCAAATTACAATAGGGCAGAAATAACATCATAAATGATCGCCAGTATGGCTTCCGTAAGCACAGGTCTACGGGTGACCTCCTGGCCTATGTCACTCACTTGTCGAACAGAGCAATTGAAAATCATGGCGAATTCCGTGTTGTTGCTCTTGACATATCGAAAGCCTTCGACAGGGTGTGGCATTAGTGACTTCTAGTCAAACTTACTGCTTATGAACCTGGCCTGGCCTGCGCCAGGGGCTGAATAGTTTTTTGAACGACAGATCTCTGACGAAGGCTGTTCATCAGATGTATCTTCAATAAACGCCGGTGTTCCTCAGGGATCTGTCGTATCCCTGACATTGTTTCAGCTATAGGAACTACTGGAAATAATATCTAATCCAATCTACCGCTTCACAGACGACAGTAGCCACTATCATCCCAGGAGACGGTAGGTTGACGACAACAACATGCCTCACATATCAACGTAGATATCAAAACAACTGTCGAGTGAGGATCAGTAAAGTTTAATGTACAGAAAACTGAGGCAACAATACTGACAAAGGAGTCTCAGTTGGCTTACCAACTGTGGAAATGGGGGGCACCCAATAGTCGAGTCATCTTCCATCAAGCTTTTTGAGATCAACATCAACAATGACATGTCCTGGCATGATCACGTCGTCACTATTACCAAAACAGCATCCCAGAAGCTTGGAGCTTTGTCCCGCTCTAGGAAGCTGTATACACCAGAGTAACTACTGCTGCGCTACAAGGCACAGATCCGACCATCGCTGGAGTATTGCTCTCTTGAATGGGGATGCGCTCCGAAGCAATCTCTAGAGCTTTTGGACACCATCCAGAAGAGAGCTATTAGATTAATCGATACACCTAACCTCACAAAGGACCTCCACAGCCTAAACAGAATTCTCACGTCGCATGGAGTCTTTACATGGAACAAGCGCGAATCCTCACTATGCGACTGTGGAACGGAACGCCAAACTGTCAGGCATATAGTGCAAAAAAGTGGCGTTATAGCATATCCAGGCAATAACAAAGACTTCTTCCAACCCAAACCATCAGTCGTAGAAAGAATTTCCAGGCTCGATATTAACCTGTAGCCCAGTTACTATTTAGATCCAAAAAAAACAAAAAAACTGTTTTAATTTTTTTACGACTTTTTTCATCTGTACAACCATACGCTAGATCAATCAAATATCTAGATACTTCTGACCTAGCAAAAGCTTAGGGTAGAGCTACGAAGGTAACCTGCATGTCAGAATTTTGTGCGATAAAGTGGCTGTCTGATATTTAAACATAGTTTTTCATGATGTAGTTGTCATAAAACGTCTTCAAAAATATTGAATTCTAGCTTCTAAAGCTGTCGCTATGACAATATACATAACAATTGCCGAGTGAGCATTCGTAAATAAAGTACAGTTTAACATACAGAAACTCAGGCAACAACACTGACAAAGACGTCTCACGTTAGCTTACAAACTGTGGAAATGGAGGCTCACTCAATAGTCGAGTCACTTTCCATGAAGCTTTTTGAGATCAACATGAACAGTAACATGCTCTGGCATGACCACGTCGTCACTATTACCAAAACGCCATCCCAGAAGCTTGGAGTATTGTTCTGCTGTAAGAAGATGTATACGCCAGAGCAACTACTACTGCTCTACAAGGCACAGATCCGACCATCGCTGGAGTATTGCTCCCATGTGTAGAGATGCACTCCGAAGCAGTATCTGATGCTTGTGGAAACCATCCAGAAGAGGGCAATTAGATTAATCGATACGCCTAACCTCACAAAGGATTTCCACAGCCTGGAACATCGAAGAAGGGTGGCTGACCTGTCGCTGTTTTACAGATTCTATCACAGAAGATGTTCGAATGAGGTCTCCCAGGTAATAACACCAAAGCCCGTCCGCACCACGAACTCTAGAGCCTCTACTCCCCGTCTCCTCCAGCATTCCTTCTTTTGGACAACTTCGACGCCGTGGAATGAGCTGCTGGGAAATTTGTTTCCCGACGGCTACAACCTGCAGCATTTCAAATCTAACGTGCATAGACACTTATCCTCTTGCAGCGCTTCTACAACGCCATAGACTTTAATCCTTTGCGGATGCTGACCATAAAAAAATCTTGTAATTGCATGACTTTGAATCCCCTAAATCCCCCTTACTATACGGCACTGTATCGCCCTAAACAGAATAAACTTCATGCTACCATAATCTGAAAACCCTTCCATTGTGTATTTCGCAAGAGTCGGAAGAGTAAAGAATAATTTATCAAGCAGACGGAGATAACCATTTTAACTTATACCCGATTGGGGACAAATGCCTCAATTGCGCCCCTTGTTTCCTGAAAACTGTTTTGTTGCTGTCACGCTTCCGAATGAGGTTACCGAACTCTCTTGACTGAAACAATAAGTCAAACAGGATCGATACACGGTTCCTTTCCTGGAAAATTCATTTCAGCATCCACATCCTAAGTACGTATACAGGGTGTTCATTTGAAAACTTCCCATCTGAAATCACTGATTAAAAGAAAAAACTCCGATTCATGTAAAAAGATGTGTCAAGGGAACCACTTTTCAACCAAGAATTGCTTCCACCCCTTGTTGCTCTGCACCCCAGCGTCGTCCCCTTAAAAATTTCAAATGACAAGCGGTATCGAATAATACCTTGTTTCAAAGATATGCCCAAGTCCTTTATTTTGAGGTATGATTTTTTAAAAACGGTCGATTTGTTTTCGTGACAATTAGAAAAATCTTTATGTATCTCAATTTTTTTCAGAAAGAAAAGAAAAACACACGAATATTTTTTTTATGGTCGGCCTCCCGCGATGGCGCTGTAGAAGCGCTGCGAGAGGATACGTATCGGTTCACGTTAGATTTGAAACGCCGCAGGTTGTAGCCGTCGGGAAACCAATTCCCCGGCAGCTGATTCCACAGCGTCGAAGTTCTCCAAAAGAAGGAATGCTGGAGGAGGCCGGTTCGGGGAGTAAGGATCTCGACCTGGTAAGGATGAGCTCGCAGAGGTTCTCTAGTGTTCCTGGTTCGGACGGCCTGTGGTGTTATTATCTGAGAGAGCTCACTCGAACATCTTCCGTGATAGAATCTGTAAAACAGGGATAGGTCAGCCACCCTCCTTCGATGTTCCAGGCTGTGGAGGTCCTTTATGGGGTTAGGCGTATCGATTAGTCTAATCGCTCTTTCCTGGATAGGGTCCAGAAGCTTTAGAGAGTGCTTCGGAGCGCATCCCCACACATGGGAGCAATACTCCAGCGATGGTCGGATCTGTGCCTTGTAGAGCAGCAGCAGTTGCTCTGGTGTATACAACTTCCTACAGCGGAACAAAACTCCAAGCTTCTGGGATGCCTTTTTAGCAATACTGACGACGTGGTCGTGCCAGGACATGTTATTGTTGATGCTGATTCCCAAAAGCTTGACGGAAGGTGATTCGACTATGGAGTGACCCTCCATTTCGACGGGTGGTAAGCCATCGTGAGACTTCTTTGTAAGTGCTGTTGCCTGAGTTTTTTGTACGTTGAACTGTACTTTATTTACTAATCCCCACTCTACAATTGTTGTGATATCTGCGTTGATCTGTGAGGCATGCTGCCGTCGCTGACGTACCGTCTCCTGGGATGATAGTGGCTTGCCTGGTTCCATGCACGACACTAATGTACTGTCACCTGCGAAGCTGTAGATTGGATTGGATGTTATTTCCAGCAGCTCGTTGATGTACAGCAGAAACAACGTAGGGGATAGGACAGATCCCTGAGGAACACCGGCGTTTATTGAAAATACGTCTGATGAACAGCCCTCGACTACAACAAACAGAGATCGGTCGTTCAAAAAGCTATTCAGTCACTGGCATTTTATTGCAATAAGTGTTCAAATTCCAGACAGACAGTTGCAAAAACAGTGGAAATTGATTCCATTTTGTGGGGCCCAGAATTAATGGGCTCGGCATACTGCCGTTCTATTTAACACCAGACATCAGGGAAAGATGCTATGCGAAACTATGTATTTATGTTTTGTATCTTGTTATAAAATTTCCTCAAACTGGATCTGTTGCAAACAAAAAACGGAAAGTTCTGGATGAAGCCGCTCAAGTTGAAGTTTTAGGTCAAAATTCATAAATTGTATCCATTCGAAATGAAAATAGTGCAAGGGTTTACCGAAGACGATTTCGATCGTTGAGTTGAGTTTTGTGAACAAATGACTGCAGCGATTAATGATAATACCATTAATGTATAGAATATCTTGATGAATGTACATTATATCTAACTTGTTGTTGTTGTTGTTAATAAGGATAACTGCAGGTATTAGAGCAATTAATATCCTCATGCCTTTGTAGTAGGGCATACCCAGTACCTCCAAAGAATTAATGCATGGGCAGGCATTTAAAAAAAGGTTAGTTGGTCTTTGGAAATTTAAATGAGACATTTATTTGGGTATGTTGGTAAATACCATCAATCCGCTTATCACTGAAACTATTGAAAACCAAATAGAGGAGGAGGGAAACCCTATACTCGATGAGGCTGAAATCTATTTCCAGCAAGAAGGTGCTCCTTCTTACTGTGCCCTTACGGTTCGATAATGGCTAGACGACGCGTTTCCAAATGGATAGGGCGAAGAGTCCCATAGAATGGCCTGCTACATCTCCCGATTTGACGCCACTAGACTCATCTCTATGGGGCCATTTAAGACGTATTATATTTAGTCCCCAACCTGAAAGTGTACATGACTTTCGTCAACGCATCATCGAAAGTAGCCATGATATCCCACAACATGTTTTTGCAACTGTCCGTCAGATATTTAAACATCGCCTACATCGCCTGTTTGGGTTATAACACGTAACATTTTGAACACTTATTGCAATAAAGGTTATATTTTGCTGTATCTTTGTTTTCTATTTGAACAAATAAAGATACATACGGATTTTTCTAATTTTCTCAATAACGAATCAACCGATTTTAAAAAATGGAACATCAAAATAGAAGGTTTTGATATAGCTTTGAAATGAGATATTACTCGATACCCTGGGGGCAGAGGGTACAAGGGAGTGAAGTAGTTTTTGGTTAAGAAGTTATCTTCCTTGACAAATCTTTTGACGTGTCTCAGCGTGTTTTCTTTTAATCAGTGGTTTTCGACAAATCCGCAGTGGGAAGTTTTCAAATAAACAACCCTGTATACAGGGTTATTCACGTTATTCGACACGGAGCATTATGGCTAAAGTATTTGATAAAAAAGAAAATAATAATTTCGGATGGATAGAGACCCATAAGGGCTACATTTTAAAAATATTTTCATGTTATACAGGGTGTCCCAAACGCACGAAATGTATCAAAGTTATGTTTTTTTAAATGGAACACCCCGTATACTATTACATATTCAGATTCCATGGTAAATTCTAGTGTGACTTTATGTATCATACATGGGACTTAAAGCGAACCGTTTAGGTGTAAATCACCATTTTCGGTATAAGTAGATACCAGGAAAAAAATGACTATCGGAGAGATTATACAATTTGGAAAGGTGTGACTTTGCCGTATTACTAAGCATAAAATGTGTCAGCTTTATGAGACTGTCAAATTTAAATTACGTTTATGCTTGGAGAAATCGGTCGATTAATTAAGGAAACTTCGATCAGCGATAACTTGATTTTTTCAAATGGGAATGCCTAATTTTTTTTATACGGTTAAACGTAGAATTTGATGGCCTTTCTAACGATATCAGGTTGTGAATATCAATCTCTGGTAGTTTTCATTTAATTTTAAATTTTCAAACAAATCGGCGTTTTTCAATTTTCCTACCTATAAACAACGTAGCAGGCCATGAAATATAAACAAAAACCTGTTCAGGTAGAAGAAAACAACTAATTTAGCTGAAAAATATACACGAACTAGACTAAAGGGACAAAGATTGTAAAAATTACCCTCAAAAAGCAAAGTCTAACCAGAAATAACGGAGGTAACATATCTTTGGTCAAAGAGAAGCTGGAGTATGGCAGAAATGGATTTTTTCACGGCCTACTAGCTACTGCAGTCTACTAGAGATTGGCAATTTCCACAACCATTAAAAATTTTGAAATAAAATAAAAACTACTAGAGAATGTTGTAAGCAGTTTATTATTTTCATAATAAGATTTCACATTTATTGATATAAAAAAAGTATGCAATTCTGTCAAAACTCAAGTCAAAAGTACCTCTGACTGGAGTTCTGAAAATTCTTCAGCACCTATTAGCAAGATCGCAGAAAATGAAGAATGAATTAAAATTTGTTCAAATTATAAAACATAACTTATATGGAAGAAAATTTAAATCTGATTTGTCAGTATTCCTTTTTTGCAATATTGCTAATAGATATTGAAAAATAGAAGGGCTCCAGTCAGAGGTATCGACTTCGACGCAAATTGGTACTTTTTTACACCATTACATATGATTGATAGTTGCGTGCTGGAGCAACAGCCGCTGGTTGTTTCTGTTTCATATCAGAGTTTTTAATTGTCTTGGAAATTTTTAACCTCTAATAATTTTTATAATCTTGTCCCTTTAGTCTAGTTAGTGCGTATTTTTCAGCTAAGTTAGTTGTTTTCTTCTACCTGAACAGGTTTTTGTTTCTATTTCATGTCCTGCTACGTTGCTTATAGGTAGGAAAATTGAAAATCGCCGATTTGTTTGAAAATTTAAAATTAAATGAAAACTACCAGAGGTTGATATTTACAACCTCATATCATTAGAAAGTTTATCAAATTCTACGTTTAACCGTATAAAAAAAGTTAGGCATTCCCATTTGAAAAAATCAAGTTATCGCTGATCGAAGTTTCCTTAATTAATCGACCGATTTCTCCAAGCATAAACGTAATTTAAATTTGACAGTCTCATCAAAGCTGGCGCATTTTATGCTTAGTAATACGGCAAAGTCACAGCCTTCCATGTTTTATAATCTCTGCGATATTCAATTTTTTCCTGATATCTACTTATACAGAAAATGGTGATTTACACCTAAACGGTCGCTTTAGGTCCCATGTATGATACATAAAGTCACACTAGAATTCACCAGAGATTCTGAATCTGCAATAATCTATGGGGTGTTCCATTTAAAAAAACATAACTTTGATACATTTCGTGTTTTTGGGACACCCTGTATACAATGAAAATATTTTTAAAATGTAGCCTTTATGGGTCCCTATCCATCCGAAATAATTATTTTCTTTTTTATCAAATACTTTAGCCATAATGCTCCGTGTCGAATAACGTGAATAACCCTGTATACGCAATATTTTATGAAGACGCTCCAACCGGATAACCAACAGGTATACGCGTTCCCACCAGAGATGTGCTAGAAAAATGTGCGCAGCGAGGATGCGTAGCGGAGCTGTGAAATGGTGTGGATATTTCCACCAGAGATGTGCTGGGAAGATGAGCGATGCGAAGATGTATCGCGGAGCTGTGAAATGGTGTGCAGATGAGCGTTGCGAGGATGTGTAGCGAGCTCTTTTCAGAGTTTTCTTTTTGCTCGACTACATCAACAGCACACGTCCCTCGCCCACATCCCTCGCAACGCATTTCTAGCGCATCTCTCGAAACACATTAATAGCACGCATTCCTCGCCAACATGCCCTGTTTGCCAGAAACTTCGCTCCGCTAAGTCGTTTTCACCAGAGCTGTGCTGAGCGAGGCAAGGTAATTCAATCCATTCTATTGGTTCGTTAAAAACACATTCCTAGAACTGGCCAGTTGTTCTCAGATCAGAGCCAATAACATAAATTAAAAAAAAACACATTTCTCGTAACACATCCTCGCACATCTCTGGTGGAAACACAACCTAAGACTATTGCTGCTGGATAATGTGAACCAGCGTTTGTCAGTATCGGAGCAGCAAAAATTAGCACTGATGCCTTTGCGGGTCGATGTTTATGTACTCGAAGCGTTGACTTGCGACATTTAAGACAAGTTCGACGACACAACAGCACACCGTCTGCATTTTCAATGGGGGCGGCGAGCTTTTGTCGTTTTGATGAACAGATTGCCTTATGTTGATAAATACGCCAACTCTTCTCTTGTTCATGAATCGTGCCCACGCCAAGTACCGTTCAGTGCTCGTTATATTTTTTCGTTTGTTTTTTGTCTATATCTGCGCCAGGCAGATTTAGTATCTGATGAGACATTTTAGAAGCATGTACATATATGCGTTTAATTGGTGTAACTTTAACACTGTATTGATTGAAAACTATTTGTTAAACACAACTTGAACTATAATATAGGCGGCGCGAATATTTGTGGCACTGCATTGGATCAAGATGTAACAAATAAAGTTAAAAAAAACTAAAAAGCACGCTTTTAAAGAACATCGGACTAAAAAGCTGAAAATTATTTTGTAAAATACTAGTATTATTGTTAAGTAAGCATCGGGCGCTCGATGTAAATAATATGGCACAAAACGCCCAAGCCTTTTTCACGAGTGTTTATCAATGAATTTGTTGTTCTTGGGTTTTTAGGCGTCGTTTAGGGTTAAGGGTCTAGGGTATAGCGCGCGAAATTGAGAATCCAAGAAAAGACGTATTCCCGTGTTAGCGAGGAGGCGTGGCCGCCAGTTCCCTTTCTCCAGTGTATGTCTAAGATGAGGGGAGATAAGTCCAAAAATCCAAAGGTAAGGTCAAAAGGTCCAAAGGTAAGGTCCAAAGGTCACCATAAAAATGAATTTCGCATTTCCAAGCTCCTGACGTTGCCTTTAAACTTACAGGCATGACTCAAAGAGCAAATTGAAGAAGAAAGCTTGCGCTTGTGCAACTATTTAGCCTTTTTTTGATATCATGTTTGGTTGTTAAATTACAGGCATTTATAAAATGTATGATTTTGCATTGCGAGTTTTTTTGCATATTAAAGACTTTTGAGAAAATCGAAAATAGTTGTCATTCATTAAGGTCAGAACTATCGCCTTCTGAAGTATTATACATATACATATGTAGTTTGAAAATAGAGTGAGCTATGCGAGAAATTGTGAGTCCGTGTTTTACATGGCAAATACGTATGTATAAATGTGTGTATCCAGGCCCCTTAACGCTAAACGACGCCGGTTTAAAAATCCAAGAACCACAAATTCATTGGACGACGGCCGCGAAAGCCTTATACAGTACGAGTATTTATCGTTCATTACTTTTTAAGCTTATTTTAATAATCATTTTTTAATTCTTAGTCCGATGTTCTTTTTAAGTATTTTATTTATTAAGCTATATTTATTTTTAATTTTTTAGTTAACTTTATCACCGACGTGTGTTTTTTGAACTCTTTTAAACTGTATTTACTATACTCTATGTAATAAATGTAACAAATGTTTTTGATCAATATTCATAGCATAATCATTACCATTACTGCATAAACGATAATTAAAACTGTAGACTTTCCTGAATAAATTTCACAAAATTACCTCCCGAACCCCCGAACAGTTGAATGTGACGCCTTTTAAGCTCTCGTCGCTACGCCTCTGTGTAATATTAACAAGCTCTGAGGTTTCTGCGCCATCTTTTAGTGAGCAGATTCGACAGCTGGCGCTGGTCCGACGGATTTGAAGCCATCAGAAACGTTTCCGCGTCAGAGTTGGAGCGTTCAATGTTCGGTTCGTCTTCTTAATTCAAAGGAGAGTTACAAACTCACAAACATATGTGTGAAGCTAACAAAAGTGTGTTAATAGAACTAAGGTAGGTAAACAGGTGGCTTGACTCAGTACTTCACACGTACTTTCGGTGCTACTGTATATATTGGAAGTAGCGGGATCTACCAAGGTCTTATTACTTACGACACCTTGTACGTGCTTCCAAAGATCCCTCAGAACTGGGCGTCAAACATCCCATCCCAAGTGTGGGATTGTTAGGTGAAGCTGGGGAACCGGGCTATGGAAGCCCAATTGCACCCCCCCCCCCCCGCCCCCTCTTTAAAAAACTGGAATTTGTCGTGACAAGCACCTTAAGACAAATACTGGAAATTTTCTGGCGCTTTATCGCATTTTTGCTAATTAATTTGCCAATACGTCATGTCGTATCATATTATATTAGTTTATTTGTCACATATACAATAAATTGATAATAAATATAGAACCATTCACTGAAGGTTTACCCCTGAGATCAGGAAAGAGAGGGGATACCGCACGCCCGTTTGATGCTAGGTATATGAATTAGCTGCAACCGAAAATGAATAGCTATTTGACAGCTGTCAAAACTTTTTTATGATATCTAGCATTTTTAAGACCAAATATTGTAAAATATTGTGGTGTGCATAAAGGTAGGGTGTGCAGCTTACGGTTGTAAAAGCCACAGCAGCAGGAAGGAGTCAGGAATCACAGGTAAATTTAATAGCGCTTTGGTATATTTTTGGTGACATTTGGTAACAGAAATGTCCGTCGCGCGTTCCGTCCTCTCTCTTTCCTCGTCTAAGGTTTACCCTGTGCGTAAATTATAGATAGTTCATTCACTCTTAACTGGACTGCCACTCCAGCGGTTTCTATGAAGGCCGTTTTTACCTGATATTACAATGCCAAAGAATTTGAACTTGCTGCTACAGTAAATTTGAAATTACATCCTGATTGCTATAATATGAATTTATCAGATAGCTTTTAACATAATCTTACACGTCAAAATGGCATCGTCATCAGAGTCACAATGTCTTAACAGACATGTTGTGAACTCGTAAAATGCATTAAGTCGGAGCTAGAGTATTTCCGACACGAATATTATCAATGGTTTCGAGAACTGTAGCTCGCCATCGTTGGCGATTTATTGTCAGTTCAGTGGCGCGCTCTTGATACTCATATCCAGCAACTATTTCGTCGTATCCACCTAGGGTGTATGGCAACGGCCACGGCGCCACCCAAAATGACATAAAATAATCTAATTCCTACCATGAACTCGTGAATTTAATCAAAATCGTTGCTGCGGAACTCAGTTTATCATAGTGATGGAGATTTCTAGAATTGCAAAAAAAGTTATTGATCGTTATTTTCAATTTATATTAGTCACTGTCGGCCCGCGCCGGCGCAGTAGCAGGCAAACGATACCGTTTCATCTCTTAAATAGCCCACATGTAGCTGCTGAAAAATACTCTCTTCTCAGTCTCTTTCTTTCAAGAAGATGAGAGCTTACGTCCGGCTAGTTTCGAATACAACCACAGCAATCAAAAGTAAACCAACTCAGCACTTCCCCTCCCAATTTCACCCTATCCAGTTTTTATATTTGTGTGCTGACTGAAAGTAGAGTGTTCAAAAATACACTCAAAGATGTGTCGATAAATAACTATAAAATCTTCTTAACCCAGCAATCAAATTTAGACCATCTAACAACTAAGTTACAACAAAACAATTTTTCATACACCCTTATAGACAGATGTCACAACACAGTTTTTCTAACCATCCATACACACATAAATTTACAACAATACGTCAATAGATTAATTAATCTAGTCATGGCTAACGAAAATTACATCAAAGAACTGGACATAATATAACAAATTGCACTCAACAAATGTTATAATCCTACTATAATTGATTCGATTGTAAAAAAGAAACAATTCAAAAATGCAGTCAACCTAGGACCTAGTATATCCTCACATTGCTGGTAAACCATCCAACAAAATCTATAATTCAATTACATAGGACATAGGACAATTAACAGAAGACGTTGAACTTAAGGGTCTAGGGTATAGCGCGCGTAATTGAGAATCCAAGAAAATACGTATTCCTGTGTTAGCGAGGAGGCGTGGCCGCCTGTTCCCTTTCTCCAGCGTGTGGGTCTAAGATGAGAAGAGATAAGTCCCAAAATTCAAAGGTAAGGTCAAAAAGTCTAAAGCTAAGGTCCAAAGGTCACCATAAACTTACAGTAATGATTCAAAAAGCAAATTGAAGAAGAAAGCTTGCGCTTTGTCACTGTGGTGGCATTTTTTGATATCCTGTTTGGTTGTTAAAGACATTAAGACATTTTTTTGAGAAAATTGCTCTTAGACGTCATTCATGAAAGTCTTTACTATCACCTTCTGAAATGCTTTGTATGTAGTTTGAAAAACAAGTGAGTTCTGTTCGAAATGGGAATCCGTGTTTTACATAGGAAATACATAATTGTATCATAATACGAAGGAAGCTTATGGCTAAAAAACTTAATTTAGATGAGAAAATCTTGAGGTTGTGGCCAAACTTTTGAAAAAAGAGACTGGATCACAGCATGGAGGAGACTCTGGTGCTAACAGCCAAGCTTTCGGCAATGTTTATTGCCATCTTCAGGGCTTTCTACATAGAAAAAAAAAGAATTTAGTTTCAAAATATATAATAAATTTTTCAAAGATATACTCATAACGTTGAGGTTTGCCAATTTAAAAAACAGCAATCGCATTGAGTGCAAACTACTTCTTAATGCAGCTAAATAATCGTCACAATTTTTCCATAAAATTTTAAAAAAACTATGCTATCATGGCGTCTTCCACTAACAGGTCAGGTCCACTCAATGCGATTGCTGTTTTTTAAATTGGCAAACCTCAACGTTGTGAGTATATCTTTTAAAAATTTATTATATATTTTGAAACTAAATTCTTTTTTTCTTCTAACTATGTAGAAAGCCCTGAAGATGGCAATAAACATTGCCGAAAGCTTGGCTGTTAGCACCAGAGTCTCCTCCATGCTGTGACCCAGTCTCTTTTTTCAAAATTTTGGCCACAACCCCAAGATTTTCTCATCTTAATTGTATAATTGTGTGTACCCAGGCCCCTTAAAAACAAGTAAAAACGGAATGTCTGGTGTCTACAATATATCACATAATTTGGTAGAGCTTTTTACCGAACACAAAGAACCACTTACACACAAACTTTGTAATGCAAATAGTGCCAATAAGTTGATCTCCAGAAGTCATATGTTGAACAAAAAAGACGTACATTAAATTTTCTATAGAAACACTAGAAATTAATAAGCTTAAATTGTCAGGTAACCGCTATCACAATCATACGGATCTAAGTTCTAGTATTTCCGATGGTTTTCACTGGTTTTCACAGAACAAAGGATTAACACCTACTAAGTGTTCCCTTTACCTTTGATTTCATATAAATAGCCAAAATCGATTACTTTTAATATCATTGTTTAATAAAGGCACTGTTTGTCGAAAAGAATGTCATAATTTTTAAATATATGTAGTGATTTTTCATCGAAACATACTTTGTGTATAATCATGAATCTCCATCAGGTAACGGCCAACTCCATAGACTGCCCAAAAATGTGACTAGCTAATTAGCTGTTAACACTCAGTTTGTCAAACTATAATAGTTATTTGTCCAGGCAGATCGCAGATCTTGGTCTTTACAAGAACAAATATATATTTGCTTCTATGGCCAGTTAACACAGATTTTCATATAACTGTGACGTTTGCACTTATGTTACAGATCTTTAAAGCATTCCATTGGAATTGCACATACATAAAGGCATAAATCCATAAAAACGTCAGATCGTTCTGTGAATTGATGGAAGAATAAATCTTGGACGGTAACCAATGACCATAACGTCTCTCGTAGATTACTCCGAAAACCTTTTCACCCCTCTCTGAATGGTGGCGGTGGCAGTAAACTATCGGAAAAATTGCCAGTGTGGCGATTGCGTGCAAACCAGGAAGGAAGCTGAGGGAAGTAAGGGTGACTGCAAGGCGTCTAAAATTGCCCCTTTTCCCCGATCAGCTGAACCGAAGTTAATTTTGGAAATTCAGCAAATATTTCACGTGTTTAGCAGGAGGGATTCACGCCATTAGTGATTGTGTGTATAGGGCAGACGCTTGTAGAATTTGATTTTTTCGTCGACGGCATACGTCAGGATTTGGAAGAAGAATAAATTATATAATGTGACTCAAGGCCGGTTTCTCAATGGTCAGATAAAAATGTTAGTTTGGAAGTTTCCAGTTAATGAAAACTGCCAGTTAAATTATTTTTGGAGTTTCTTGCGCCTATGAATTACTATCAATCGCCATAAAACAGTGAAATTTTGATGTGGATTTAGATAACTGTAAAAATTGTAAGTTGTATGAGAATATAGTTTGGAGTTTCATGTTTTATTTTCGTAATACTTGAGACTCAGATAAACAACAGAGTAAAATGACTGATCGAGTGGGTGATTCCTGGAAGAAAAAAGTGCAATATGGACTATTTTCATCATGGCTTTAGCTTTTGCAGTTTGTAGTCATTTGATATGCATCTCTTATCTTGGCCATAATTTGAGGACAATTTTTTGATAGTTGATCCATGTGTAACATAAAAATTTAGCTTCCTTTTCCAATGATGTTAGTCCCTACCAATTTTCAAAACACAAAATCTTTTTCCTTCCACTTTTGTAACCAATCGTTCTGCTCCGCTCTCTATTGCATCAGTAGTTCTATAACTTCATTATCATCGTCACTAAACAAATGTATTAAAACTCCACTGTCAGTTTGCCAATTAGTCAGGCTACAAAAATAGGGACAGAAGAAAATAGGAAATATACCTAACCAATCTCGGCAATTGACATATAACGTCAATATGAAACTGACAGCGCCTAACAGATATTTTGCTTTCTACATTAAATTTCCAGTTAGCATTTTAACCGCAGGTTGTAATTTTCAGTTAAAAAGGATTTAAGTTTAAGATAAAGTTTAACCTTTGATGGATTTGATTGTGAAACACTTTATCCGACAGTTGTAAGATATTTAATATTACACTGAGAAACAGGCCCTAACCTAATTAGCGAAACATGTGTCCGAGTGTGTTGTGTTTGAACAATGACATGTTAAATAATTAATATCGATGCTGTCCTATATAAACAAACTGGGAAGAAATTAATAACGATATGCTCACAAAAGAAGCTGTAAGATCGATCTATAAAATTAATGTTTCTAAATGGGAAGTTTGATATCCTTATTTTGCCCAAATTTCAAACTGTAGATTCTTGAAAATAGAAGATTCTGGTAAAATGTGTCCTTATTATTGACCGTCCATGTGGTACGAGCCCAACGGAAGATTCATTTCGGATTTTGGAACATTTTGTAATGAACAGTTAGCAAGTGATACTGCACACTTTTTATGGAAAGTAACATGTAACTTTTTTTTTAGTCAAGATATGTTCTCATCCTGTATTCTGTAATAGAAGAAAAGTGATATACCAAGATCATATCACTTAGACCCCACTGGCCCCCTCCCTTTAACGTGGTCAACAAGGTGGTTATCTAAAAAACCCTCGTTGAGTGATTTTAAAGAAGCATACATCAGAGGCTATGGATTATTACTTGAACAAAAAGCTATTGTTTGAATTTCTCTATATTTATATCCTATATTTGATTCAGTATATCGGGAAAGGTGATGAGTGGAACACGATTCAGTGTGTAGCATATTGTATAATATGATATTCGGTGTGTTAGTTAATTAAATGGGAAATTCGAAGATAATTTTTATTTCGGAAAAAACCATTGGCGTATCATTTTTTTCCTCAAAAATATCAAAGTTGTTGCCCGTACGCACGCCACTACTGAAACTGAAAATTATTTATGTACTGGAAAATGTGCACTTCTGTTTACTATTACTATGTACCAAATATCATTAAAATATGTTCAGCGGTTTTAAAACTATTAATTAATTTCCATTTTTTTCCTTAAACTTTAACACCCTGTATTTTCGTAACGGTACATTTTTGGACCATACTTTATAAAGCAAACTATCATTAATTTTTCATGTAGATTTACTCCCTTGAATATTCGTATATCATTAAGGAACACCATGTATAGTAAATTGTGAAGTAAAAAGGTAAAAAGTATATTCAGTTTGATTCCATGGTGTGAGGAAAAAGCCGCCATCGTGACAAATGATATGCTGCTGCAGTCTTCGTCAATATTATTGATATTACTGAGTTTTGCCTATAAAGGGGCTTCAGCTTTTCACCCAGTTTCATCTGACATCCTGAAATAACCCATATTTCCAACAAAAATGGAAGAAAGCTGACTGATGGGTATTAAAAATGCTTTAAGCAAAATGCAAGTAAGAAGGGGAGGACACTTGCATAATAAATTTTGCAGTAATGATTACAACTGTGACAGCTTTTCACATAATTAGAATACTGCATCTTGTTAAATACAAAATAATTGTAACAGCTAGATTTATTTTATTTATCTTTTAAAGATTGTGTAACAAATATGCAGTATCACTATAACAACTGTCGCCGAAGTGAATGTGATAACTGTAATTTGCGAATAAACGTTTTTTTTTTCTTTGCTATTTCCAATATGCATTCACGTTTTCATCTGCATAATTTTATGAATTACAGTATTGTAATCATCCGATATGCTTACCTGCTACAAAAGGCTCCTTGAACAAAACAACAGTTATGGCAAAAATGTTCAAAAACTGTTAATTTTTTTGAGAACTACTTAGTAGGCCGCAGGCAAAAGGTAAAAACTATTCAAGGTACATCATCTCTTGGCATGGTGTCTTCAGGCGTCCCTCAAGGATCTGTCTAGAACCTTTGCTATATTTGATATATACTTTTGGCTTGCATTCATGTATAGGCGAGATACAACTGTACGCAGATGACACTCAGCTTACATTTTACTTTGAAGCACCCCATCTGGATGAAGTATCATACAAAATCAATTTGGATCTAGCAAACATTACGGATTACTGCAGAAGATATTCACTAATGATTAATCCTGAAAAGAGCTAAAATATGTTGTTTTGACCAAAACAGCTGCATAAAACCCTAAGACAAAATTATTCTGGTAATGAACCATAAACCGATATCTATTGTCGAACATGTAAAACCTGGGTGTTATTTTGGACCACAACCTAAAATTTGATGTACATGCCAACCACCTGTCTAGGTTAACCTACATCAAATTGAAGTTACTGTACTCTAATCGATTCGTATTGAACTTGAAAACTCGCAAAAAACTGGTTAAAACTTTAGTGTTGTCCAGCTTAAACTATGCTCTCATTCTGTACTACCCTTGCCTCGATTCAGTGAATAAGAGCAGACTGCAGAGGATGTAGATTAACTGCTGCAGATTCATGTTTGGTCTTCGGAAGTACAGTCATGTCTCCTCGAAGGTTGAAGAGTTAATGTGGCCAAAGATGGAATGTCAGTATATGTTTAGTTTTAAAGTTTTTGTCCATAAAATGGTAACCAGAGGTACCATTAGTTCAAGGGAGTTAACACATAAGAACAACTTAACTATGCCAGTACACTACATATAGCGCTCTCTTCCAAAGATGTTGAAAGTCAGCTGTTGGGGCAGCTCTAAATACATTTAGTATAGGTGGTCCACTTATTGTCCTAGGTTTTGTCAATGTTTGTTTATTTTCTTTTATTTAGGTTGTTTCCTGTAGGTGTCAAGGAATAGGTTTGTTGTGTTAGTTATTTTGGATATTGTGAAATTTTGTAATTTCCTGTATCGCATAATAAGGTTAAGTGTAATAATAGCCATTGGACTAAAGTTCGCCTTACTGTTGCGGTAGAATAAAGGCATTTGTTATTATTGTTATTAATTTTACACGGTGATTTAGGACAACGACCTTTGTTTGTCCAAAATCAGCTAATCATATCGATTGAGGCTATGGTCCTCGAATAGCTCTCTACTGGTTTTAATAATCAGCTTGAGAAGTCATAAGGAAAGACTTTCCACTCAAGAAACTTCACCTATGATGCAGTTCCAAAGTCTCCCAGGCCATTGTCGACATGTGTGATATTCCCATTATCCACTAACCTAGGGCAACGAGACACACCATACGGCACGCAGCAGTAGCAGCTTTCGGCAGCTCTCCTGCTCTTAGCTAATTACAAAATTAATTAACTCCTTCTGTTTTGGTGGCGCGCTCAAAGTCATTGTCGCCGAGCGTCCCGACGCTGCCGACGCTGACGCCTGGCGTCGTGACGATGCGGGGCCGGATACGCGCGATGTCGAGGAAATTGTGCCATCAGCGGTTGCTGCGCTGCCTCTGCTTTGAGGTTATAGCAGCACAGCAAAGACTTCTCTACCAAAGCTAAGAACGCAAAATTCTGTTATTGTTGTTAGCTTATATTAAGGTTGCGTTTCCACCAGAGATGTGTGAGGATGTGTTAAGAGGAATGTGTTTTTGACGAACCAATAGAATCGAATTATCTCGCCTCGCTCGGCACAGTTCTGGTGGAAACGGCTTAGCGGAGCGGTGTTTCTGTACGTACAAAACAGGGCATCTTGGCGAGGAATGTGTGCTATTAATGTGTTTCAAGAGATGTGCGCTAGAAATGCGTTGCGATGTTGGCGAGCTAAAAGAAAAAAAGAAAGAGTACAACCTTCCCATAGAACTTGTGACGCTTATCCCTCTGTAATTTTTACATAGCTTCTTATCCCCTTTTTTATATATTGAGCTGATATGAGCTAGATTCCAGTCCTTTGGAACGTTGTCCTCTTCTAGTAAGCATTTATTAAACAGCTCCGCTATGGTTTCTAGTAGTATATCCGGTCCATATTTTATTAGTTCGATGGGAATGTCTCCAGGCCCTGCTGCTTTTCCATTCTTTGACTTCTGCAACGCTTTCTTTATTTCATCAACCGTGATTGCATCTACTGGTACATTTGTTTTTGTCTCAATCTTTATGTTTTTATAGTCAAAGTCTTTTCGGTTTTCAATAAGTAACGATTTATAATAGTTTTTCCATTCTTGCAGGCTTATCAAGTTCATTTTTCCATTTTGTTTGTTGTCTTTTCTGAGATTCTTTATTGTTTTCCAAGCTTCTGCTACCCTTGTTCCGCCTATATACCTATCCAGTTCTTCGCATTTCCTATCCCACGCTTCATTTTTTCTTTCTATAATAGCTCTTTTCACTATTCTATTACATTGTGCATATGCTCTTCTACCCTCTGCTTTGTGGGTATGTAGCCATGTTTCGTAGGCTTTCTTTTTATTTTTAACGAGCTGTTCTACTTCGCTTGACCACCATTCTGGATTTTGTTGGTGTTGGCGTTCCTATAGGCCTAGAGATTCTTTTGCAGCCTGGTGTATGCAGGACTTGATTTGGCCGTATAGGTTTTCCACGTCAACATGTTTTCTATTTATATTTTGTAATTTTGCGGCTATTCGTGTCTTATATATAAGAACTTCACTGAGTCTTGTTGAAGACTTTGTAAGTTATATTTGCGCTTATCTAGGTTTTGTTGTTTACCCTCTTCCGGCTTTATTACATCGGTCGATCGTCTATAGTTGATTGCTACTTTTGCCACAACCAAATGTTGGTCAGATCCACATTCCGCGTTACGATACACCCTTACGTCCAAGGTTTTTAGTGCCGAGTTTTGTTTTTGTATGACGTAACCAATTATGGAGCGTAATCCTTTTGGCGGCTGAATCCAAGTGAACTTGTGTATATCTTTGTGAGGAAAATACCCGTTCATTATTTTCAAGGAAGCACTCTCGCAGAAACTTCTTAGACGGTGTCCGTTGTCATTCACTGTGTCTTCGCCATGTCGGCCCACTACCGGATTGTTTTGCTCTGGTCCCGATCGTCCGTTTAAATCTCCTAGTATAAATACTTCCTTGTTGTCTTTGATGTTTGATACTGTAGTAGTTAGCTTATCGTAAAACTGATCTTTTAATAACTTATTCGCCACGAAAACTAAGCGAAGTTAAACTCTCGACTATACTTTAAAAAATTGCCGAAACTTTTAAAAAATGCCTAAGCGCCCTGGGTTTCCAAACCTGACAGACTTATGAACAGATAGTATGACACAGGATAAGGTCCCACGGATCGCTCTTATAATCAACAATGACTCGACTTGAACCCTTAGAGATGTAATTTGATCCTTTTGAAACTACCGCTGGAAAAGGTTTAGACATTTCCGACCTTAAGGTGAAGATAACTTCATCTACTTTAGAGGCAAATTCTCTAGCAACACGTTTGATATATCCGTCCTTTGCGTTGCAACTTAACCCGAATCACGACGTAAACGGTTTTTCGTCCGGGTTCGATTACCACTTAAACAGTTCGGGGTCAAGCTTTTAAGTGGATTATGTTTCGCCAAAGTGCATCGGGCGGTGCTTGTATCCCTGCTTTGCGGGCCAGCCGATCGCAAACTGACGAAAGTGTGGAACTTCACCCTACGAAACGCATAGACGGATACCGTGCATTTTTTTAAGGGAAACATCCAGAGGAAACGCCCTAAATTGAACTACATCCCTACATACTGCTGTTTCTTTCCATTCACTGAATGTTACAGATACATCCTTCATCATCGTTATAGTCACAATGTCTTAACAGACATGTTGTGAACTCGTAAAATGCATACATACATCTTTCAGTCTATGTGTATTTCCAAAAAGCATTGGGAACGGACTGGTTCTGCCAGTTTATCAAAAGATCTGACCCAAGGCATACCGAAAACTATCAGTAATAATATCCATAGGAATTTTATGTAAGTCAAAAGCTTGTTCCTTAGCTGAGGGTTATTACCAAGTAACGAGTTTGAGAAATTTTTCAGAAAATTATAAGACATTTGTCAATGTTCGAGGGATATTCGGCGGAACATTTCTTGAAAACAATCCATATATATACGAGGGTTGCTCTATATCTCCGTCAATTCACCAGTACGCAGACAGCTGTTTCACGCTTATTAGTAATCATCAGTGCGCCATAGGTCAATTGACGGAGATAGAGAGCATCAGAATGTTCATGTCTACCAGACATGTGAGCAGGCGACAGAAAAGATCTGCCTATGCACCATCTGGTACCCGAAAGTAACGGCAAACCAAAGAAAATCGCTGCTAAGCAGCAGCAGACTTCTTGGCAGAACGCCATCGCGCGTTCACTTGGCCAACCAGAAGAGTGCGGTTCTATATGCTGCTGCATATGGCGCACTGATGATCGCTAATAAGCGTGAAACAGCTGTCTGCGTACTGGAGGTTGGCCAAGCGAACGCGCCGGCGCCGTGGCGTTCCACCAAGAAGTCTACTGCTGTTTAGCAGCGATTTTCTTTAGTTTGTCGTTACCTTCGGGTACCAGATGGCGCACAGACAGATCTTTTCTGCCTGCTCTCATACTGCTGTTTCTTTTCCGCTCACTGAGTGTCACAGGTACATCCTTCGGTCTAAAGAGATTTTATCTAAAAAAAGCCAACTCGAATAACGATCAGCCTAATAGTTTGTTGAAAGAGATTTTCAAAAATCTTTTAATAGCCGTCTAAAAGCCTGATTGGCTTTACAAAAAATATTCGTGAAAAATTTAGTACATACCTGGATAATGGAGGAGCAACATATGGTCTATTTTTGACTTCAGAGGACCATGATATATTGTTGAATAAATTGTATAAATGTGACATGGGTACCTTTGGCTTGTATGACACATTAGCATTAGCGAACAAAATGTGATTAAATACAGGGTGAGTTTTTAGTAAAGGATCGGTCGATAACTCCACTACTGCAGAAGATAACAAAAAAAGTTGTATACAAAAGTTACTGCCAAGGATATGCTCCTTGCTCAGAAATTATTTTGATTTATACAGGGTGATCAATAACTACGTGGTGATGCTAACATGCATTTTTTTAAATGAGACACTCTATATATTATTGCAGATTTACATCCCACAAATGATTCCCGTTCTTAAAATATAAGGTATTGTATTATTATACAGGGTGCTATACAAAGATAAAAGAGCATATTAAAAGCAATTCTTTGGTATAATAAAATATTTGGGGTTACATTTAAAAAAAAAAGAGAAAATCTGGATTTTGCATTCTACATCACTCTGTATACGAATATGTGTCGCGGGCTTCCTTTATAGCCGATTTTAAAACGAGAGGATATTTTTAATCCTTCCTAGTAAAAAAAATATTTTTAATTCAGTACTTTTTTTATATTCAGTTCGTTCATTTGACAGCGATTTGGATATAAAAATGGTCATAGCTTTTGAAATACCTTGTATAATGTAACACTACCCTATATTGGAATAACTAAAATCATCAGTAGAATTTGAATATCGAATAATATATTGGGTGTCTCATTTAAAAAAATGCATGTTTGCATCACCACGTAGTTATGGATCACCCTGTATAAATCTAAATATTTTCTGAGCAAGGAGCATATCCGTGACTACAACTTTTATATACAACTTTTTTCGCTCTTCTACAGTAGTGGAGTTATCGACCGAGCCGGTACTAAAAACTCACCCTGTATATCTACATTCATCAATTTCTGAGATACTTCGATTTTTCTTTAGATTTTAATTATACCTCGTATTTGTGTACTGGAATTCATTTATTTTGACAAAGTGCTATCAAATTTTAATTATACCTTTACCACTTTTCCTTTTAAACTTCAGTTGAAACTGAGACTATTAAGAGTTCTAGTTTCTCTAAGGGCAGGGTGTCTGCATCGCAGCATGTTAATGTTCAGATGGTTTAAGTCCATATTAACAGGAAGTTGAGAATTGAGGGTTATTTTCCTATATTCCCTTAGGAGAACTTCATGTCTATGGATTTCCGTTGGCGGTATATGACTAAAACAGGCAGACAATTGACTGGGGTAGACTTGATATCGACAGTTTCATAAGTACTAAAGCCGAACTGAGTAATAGAATTTCGTTGCATAAAAATGCTCAAGTGATGATTGGGAACAAATTGGCGCAAAACCGTCTTCAACTTATTTTTAGAAAAGTCATGAGGGTAACTTTATGGTTGGAGAAGGCGTAGAGCTTTGGAAAAAGTAATTTGAAATTGAACTGTACAAAGGCTCACGCACATGAAAAATATGTTTTGTCTTGGATCAAGTGATTGTGATACATTTCTAATACTCTAGTACCCTATTTAAATGCTACCCGAGAAAAAGTGTAGTAGGCTGTGGGAGTACAAAGCGATCAATTCAAAATCTGATATCACTCCACACGAAGATACCTATATCTTGAATTAGTGCATGAAGAATTTTCTCAAGAAAAATTCTGTTCTATATCTACCAATTACAAAAATCAGAGACCAAAAGGTATATGTTGGAAGGTATTAAATTATACAAGGGTATATGTGTAACAGAATGCTGCTGTAAGTTTTGTCAAAATGAAGCATTAAAGCTTTAAACGGCAATTCGCATTATTTTCTGGTACATGCCTGTATAATATCGAAAAAATAAAATTGCATCCTTAATCCAAATGTTCGCTTTGTATTGCTTATCATCCCCTACCGCAGTCTAAGTTACTCCACTGGCAGAATCGCCGCAGCTATATCGGGTGGCGTTGTATAAACAAGGGGAAGAATTTCTGGCTCCCCCAGAATCCAGAATGTCCGGTGGTGCTTTCGTAATTTTATATCCTTGGGGTGGCCGATCTCCCAGTATGTTACACGTCACGTCGAAGTTTTTATGCTAAAAGCAAGTGCACAAACTTGTATTCAGTTTTCACGACGATCGATACGTTTATCAAAGTAGGCTACCTCCGCCTACTAGATCTTGTTCATTCGTTCATTTTAAACGATTTTAGGTGCTTGGAGAGGTGAAAAGTAGCACAGCTAGGGCCCTAAATAATCAGGATTTTTATTTATAGCTAAGACGTGCTTTCAGGATTTCTTGCAGCATCTTTTATAGCTGTATTTTGTTTGTGGAATGAACAATATTTCCAGAAAGATGTGCGTAGGGGTCTGATGGCATATATCGCCATACATTTAAAGTTTTTCTAATTTGAACCGCCGAGAGACGTAAGTCTTATTAAATACTAAAAATTGTGGATGAATATTTTTCTCTACTTACCTATTTAGAATTCGTGGAGAAGAATATCCCGATTTCGTCATTCGGATGGAAAGAGCCAAAGATACGGTTACCTCTAGCGACTTAAACAAAGTATAACTTTTTTACGTAAAACATGTTGTGGAAATGATTTTTTTTGATAATCATATTGATTCCCAAACCGAAAAAAAGTTTTGATAACTTAAATAAGTTCAATGTGCCGTAGGTAGCGCCCTCTATTCATTACAGTAAAAGCGTTGTTGAGTCTAGATTTCTCGCCTTAAAAAACCTTCCGACACGTAATTTTAGATGGTTGTGCCATTTTATTGCGGAATAATTGAGAAAAAACAATAATAAAAGTAAAACTTTGACACGCTTCATCTTGAAAGTTAAGCATTTTAAGGCTTCATGTTCCTATCTCAATGTTCATAGAAAAAGACAAATATATAAAAAGAGGACAGTGTTAAAATTTTAAGTCCAACAAAGGCATCTCTATAGGATTGCGTATACTACAATCCCGAAATATATCGAATATAGAGTCTTTGAAGACCAAAAACTTTGAGTATATGCACCGAATGACCCCAGTAGTGCATATGACACTTCTTACTGGAAGTATCAATGGTATGTGATTAACCGTACATCATGGGAAGTGATACAGTTTTTTAGATTCCTGATTAGAAAACTGCATTTAGATAGCCCAGTACGAATATTGTTATCATAGACCTCTCAAGTCATATGTGTATCGTTCCAGACCCCCAAAAATGTTACTGAAGCTAAGGAATCAATGTTATATTTACGTAGGCTACAGGCCATTGTGTTTTAGAATCATTATTTGCCAAGGGCAAATTTTCTAAATTTTCTCTAGTATTTTCGCTGCATAATACTTCTATAGGTTTTTCAGTACATAACATCATTGTTTCATCGGCAAATAGTATTAATTTCAAGGTGGTTTTGCAGTTACGAAGATCATTGGTGTAAATTAAAAATAGGAGCGGTCCAAGGACCGAGCCCTGTGGAACGCCGCTAGTAACTATAGTTGTCGCAGAAGTAGTTTTGTCGAGATTGACGATACGATATGACACTGTCTGTTCAACTGTTTGACTAATAATTTCAACCACCCACGTAGTCCTGCAGATGCTGGACCTAGATAAAGATCTTGCCAGTCAGAATACACAAAAGGTGTTACTATCCCTGTCCAAACACGCACCACATAACACCGCACACAATGCCAAATCCTAATTGGCAGAAGCTCCACAATTTTACGCGTCTTTCTCTCAGCCAATAGGGTATCAGGATTTTGCCGTTTGCGAAACATCGTGTTACTGATTGTAGCAAATTTGTCTGAAAAGAATTATCATCCTAGATTCCTATCTGTGGAAGACACTGGAAGATAAATGATCATTTGTTAAAACCGTATTTAATCTGAAGCAGACAGGGCCGGCTTTACACTTACTGGAACTGTGAAAAAGGTTGAAAACATATTTTCATTATACAGGGTGTTTCATAAGTTGGGACTTTTTTTCATACAGTGGATAGTACTCGGCAAAATGAGTGTTTTTCCCCAGTAACATATAAACGAAATATTTAGAGAAAACAAGATACTGACCATTAAAAAAATCCTCAATTCTAAGTCCGTCCCTGGGCAATGGCTCACCATGTCATAATATCACAACAAACAAGGTAGCGCTAGCGGTGCCGATGCCGGTGAGAAAACACTAAAACAGGCAGTTCGTCATACGGCGCGTTGCTGTGGCATAGTGTACGAGAGTGCTTGACATGCTACATCTGACGATCGGACTTTAAAAACAACAACAATGGCGCACGCTTATAGCAATAATGAACTGGTGGACATGATTTTAATGTACGGTGAGTATGGTCAAAATACCGCTGCGGCTTCGCGTGTGTATGCCTCCTATGCACCTCGTCGATTTGTCTCGCTCGTGCAAAGAGCTAGAGACACCAGGATGTCTGAATCCACACCGTGGTGGACACGCTGGAAGACCTAGACAACCTCGTATGGTCCAAATTGAAGAAGATACCGTAAGTCGTACTTTTATCTGTAAGACGTCTGCGACAGGACCGCACGTACAACTTCGTAGCAACCAAATAGTGAGTACTTGCTTGATTTTTTTTACTGTTTTGCTGCTGGTTCACCGTGCATTAGCTTTGCCGTTTCAAGGGCCGTTGCTTCTAAAGAGGAAAGTCACAACTTTCAGAACACCCTGTATTATAGCGATAAATACGCTGTCAATTGGCAAGCAGGTAGCATGCATGTATATAGTGTCGCTAAAAATCTAATCCACAAATGGAGACAAATTGGAGAAATCGGTAGATTCATTAAGAAAACTTCAGTGATACCTAACTTGATTTTTTCAAATAGGAATACCTAATTTTTTTTAAACGATCAAATGCATAATGTGACAGCATTTGTAATGGAAATTATACAGTGTTATGGATACCAATCTTGGGTAGTTTTCGTTAATTTCAAATTTTCAGTTATATCGGTGTTTTTCAAGTTTCCTACTTATAAGCAACCTAGCGGGCCATAAAATGTAATAAACAAAAACGTATCTAGATGGAAGAAAACAACTAACTTATCAGAAAGGTATAGACGTACTAGAGTAAAGCAATAAGATTATGAAAATTCCTTACAACAAATCAAATCTAACCAGAAACAACAGAAGTAATATATCTAAGGTCAAAGAGAAGCTGGATTACGACAGAAATGAATATTTTTCACAGATTACTAGCTACTGCAATATACTAAAGATTAAAAATGTCCAAAACCATTAAAATTTTTAGAATGAAAGGAAAACTATCACAGATTATGGCTAGTAGACTAAAATCTTCAGCTCTTCAAATTTTTTAATATCTATTAGCAAGCCTACAGAAAAAGGAATACTGTGAAGTCAAACTTAAATTTTCTACCAGGTAGATTATGTTTCATGATTTGAATAAATTTTAACTTCATTTTTGCGATCTTGCTAACAGGTCGTGAAGAATTTGCAGGACTGCCATCAGAGACATCGTTACTTTCGAATTGACGGAAGTAAATACCTTTTTATATGATGAAATGTGAAATTTTTGTTCTGGGGATATTAAACTGCTAGTGATTTTCATTTCAAAATTTTTAATTTTTTTGGAAATTGTCAATCTATGGTACATTGCAGTAACTTATAGGCTGTGAAAAATATCCATTTATGTCGTACTCTAGTTTCTCTTTAATATTCGACTTGTTACCGCTGTTATTTCTGTTTAAAATTGATTTGTTGTAAGTAATTATTATATTCTTCTCTGTTCACTCCACTTCGTCCATATCGCTCAGCTTAGTTGTTTACTTCCATCTGAAAAGGTTTCTGTTTATATTTCATGGCCTGCTATGATAGGGTGCTTATAGGTAGAAAAATTGAATAACACCGATTTGATAGAAAATTTGAAATTAAATAAAAATTACCAGGAACTGATGTTCACAATCTGATGTCATTAAACGGGCTATCAAATTTTGCATATTATTGTATGAAAAGAATTAAAAAATCCATTTTAAAAAAGTTATCTCTGATTGAAGTTTCTTCAATTAATCTACCAATTTCTCGAAGTACAAACACTATTCAAATTTGACCATCTAACCTAAGCTGGCCTACTTTATGCTTAGTCATGCGGCAAAGTCACAGCCTTCTAAGTTTTATCATCACTGCGATATTCAATTATTTTTTTCTGATATCTACTTATACCAAAAATGGTGTTCTGCACCTAAACGGTTCGTTTTAAGTCACATATGTGATGCATAAAGTCACTTAACCAAGGAATCGGTATATGCAATAATATACAAAGTATTCAATTTAAAAAGCATCACTTTGATAAATCACACTCCTATTAGAGAGCCTGTATAAAAGTCCTTATTTTCAAAATGTACTTCCAACTCGATCTACATCGACTTGCATAGTTATTTTTCTGTTCTGAAAAGTGATATCATCTTGTCATGATGCGTTGAGCTCAACTCACCCTGTGGCCCGTATATCCTCATGTTTCAAACTTTTTTTGAATAAACCCATTTTGGGCCAATCCAACTCGATGTAATTTCGTCTTCTAGAAAACAAACGTTATTATTCTTAGTGGTCACCAAACAGCTCGGTTCGCCCCTGTCTTAAAGCAGGTGCCACACCACAGCAGCATTCACAATCCTGGAAATGTTTCTGCAAAGGCGGTAACTATATGAGAACACGTCTGCAGCCATGCAAAAGACAATAGATCTCGTTTCATACATCTATACAGAACCAATTTCCAACCATTGTGTCTCGTCCTTCAATTATTATTTTACACCTGCCGTGAGGACAAAGAGCGTTATTAGCTTCCCAATTAAGACCGTTTAGGCCTTAACAGCCCTCTCGAAGCCTCTTAATAATCCAGGAAGAATATTCACGATTGTTCAGAAAAATAAATTGTTGCCCTGTTCGTTTTACTTTCTACATCGATAGATAACAGGTGATTGTGATCGCGAAAATTTTCGATTTTGAGATTAATACGCATTTTGGGGTCTTATGACATCTACATAACGAAAATCCACGTCACTCATTTCCGTCGGTCTGCCTGTCTGTCTGTCTATGGGCGTTTTTCCAGCCTTGTAATCTCTATGCATGGATTGTGAAGAAATCTGGGTACCGATATACTGTGGGGTCCTAGTAGATGGTGCTGCTATAATTTTAAAAATCGGTGCATTGGCGGCGGAGTAATCAGCAAAAAACAAAAATTTTTAAATATTCCTTAAACTTCGTTTTTGGCTGCATGGTGGTAAATGCTGCATGGTAAGTCTTCGCAAGGTCTTCAAGCCAACTCAAACCTCAAAGAAAAAGCTTTTGATGGAGCTTTTGAATTCTGATGATGACCTAAAAAAATCCGAGACAAGAAACAATATTTGCTGTTTTTGTAATAAAACTGTTTAAAATATAGTTGACCCAGTTTTAGATCTTACTACAGCGTGTATACAGGGTGTCCCTGAATTTCCTTGACACGTAATATTGTCGTTACAAAAAAAAGCCCAAACGAAAACTGAGTGGAATGTTTGAAAGTACTACACGGTCTATCATACCATGCTTTCAAAATTTTTTTTTTTACTTTAACCCTTAGAACTCAGCCTCAACTTTGCTTTTTTCAAATAGCACCTAATAGTTTTTCCTACACAAAATAAGTCATTATTTTATCTTAAATCTTATAGTACCTTTGATTTTATACAAAAAGCCATTTTTTCGTAAAGGCCTAAGCGTAAAATAAATAAAATAAGAATTTCTTTGAGGCGTAACATTTTCTTAAGAAAAACAGATAAGAAAGAAAACTAAGTGGGACTTTAAAGGGTACCGAATCATACCATGCTTTCGAAACATTTTTTTTGCTTCAACCTCTAAAACTTACCTCCTACTTTTTTTTCCAAATAGCACTCCACAGGTTTTCCTAGATTAACGAAGTCATTATTTTATTCAATATCTTGTAGTGCCTTTAGTTTTTTTCGTAATGTCATTACATAAAATAAATAAAATGAGTATTTGTTTGAGGCGTAATATTTGATTAATAAAAAAGCATAAAAAAGACATTTGTTTTCGAAAGCATCAATACCCAGTCATTCAGTAGATACCTTAAAAATTAATTTTATTTTTATCCGTTTTTTGCGTCAAGCAAATTCTTATTTTATTTATATTATGCTAATGCTTTTACGAAAAAAATAAGTTAAGTAAAGTTTGTGTATAAAATCAAAGGTACTGCAAGATTTTTAATAATGTAATTACTTAATTTGTGTAGAAAAAACTATTTGGTGCTATTTGAAAAACAAATGTTCAGGGGGAGTATTAAGAGTTGAAGTAAAAAAAATGTTTTAAAAGCATGGTATGATAGACCCTACAGTACTTTCAAACATTCCACTCAGTTTTCGTTTTCAATTCACGGACAACCTGTAATTCATACCTAACCTCTTTTAACAGATGGATGCAAAAATCTATAGGTATAAGAATCTTTTTCAAAGCGAATGAGCATATTGTTCCTGGACTATCAATGAATCACTAAGATTGCACAGATTATTTTGCAACAGGTAGCCAGTCCTTGTGCGAAAAAGTGCTTATGGGGGATAGATTCATCAATAACCTATAGGGAAAATTCATCTAGTATTTTTGTGGGGAATAAAGCTGACACTTAATTATTACTGAACAAAAGCTTTTCATTTATTTGTCCAGGTGGAATTTTCGATGAATGGTAAAATCTGCTACACAAAAAGATTTTTTTCGGTTTTATAATTAGTAATTTTAAAAATAACAGAAAAAATATGTTTCACAAACGATACATTCTGCATGATTTCGAGTCACCTGTCTACAAAAGGCAAATATTAGTCCAGACAGTGCTGAAAAAAATTATTCGCTTTAAAAATAAATCTAATCGAATAATGAACTTAAAGTTAATAATGTATGGATTTTTGTATGCACCTGGTTGCGAAAGGTGGAAAGAAATGAATGTGAGAAAACACAAAATAAAATTATCCACAGGATAGATGTCTGAAGAAGGTACAACAGAAATACAAATCGAGGAGGAATTTGCTTATTTTATTGCTCCTATATTTTTTTGAAGGGATACTTGGGATTCTATTGTAAGGATAATTTCCAAACAGCATAACGACAGACACATTTACTGCATTTGAATGCTTACAAGGGGATTAATAGTTATGACCACTGAAGTCAAACCCCGCCCCCTTTTAATGGAAAATGAAAAACATCAAATAACAAAACAACAAAAGGTCTGTAGTGGACTTCCATTGTCTAAACAACTTTTGAGTATAACGTTTCGATGATCTAGTATCTTGAATCGTCTTCAAGTGAACTGTATAATAGGTCGAAACGTTGATGTACTCAAAAGTTGTATAGAAAATGGAAGTCCGAAACAGACGTTTTAAAACATCTCACTCGTCTACAAACTTCAAGAACAATCACATATCAAGTTATTTATCAGTATCAAGGGGCAGATTAAAACACATACACACTCACCGGCAGGAAGAGCACTTGAGATTTTATTATTAATTTTTGGAAAATACATTTTTTGTGGTGTTTTATTGTCCTAAATACTTACCCACAAGCAAAACATCACTTTTAACTAATTTCTAACAACAAGCAACCGTTTATTTGAAAAATAAAATGGATGTAATAAAACATGTAGGTACTAAAATGAGAATGTATTACTCTCAAAACAGCATAGTTGGAAATGAGTTTTTTTATTGTTTTTAATAAATTGGACAGACGTTTGTCAAAGTTTTTCTGTATTTAGCAAGTCATTTACAAGTTTTTCTGCGTTTATTTGAGCCCAAACCGCAGCTGCTATAGTTACGTTGATTCAAGACGGAAGGAGTGAGCGATGTGTTGCCCAACGTTATCATCCCGTATCAAATAGCACTGTGCACCGTATTTTTAACGTTTTTTGAAAACTGGATGTTACGCTAGACGACTTGGCACTGGCCCCCAACGAAATACTAATCGCTCATGATGATCGCTTTATCATATTACAAGTCTACGAGATCATCACGCTACAGCTATAATAGAAATCAGAAATCGACTCCATCACGTCCGAAATACCTATGTAAGCGAACGGACCATTAGACGAAGACTTGGAGAAGCCAATCTTGGTAGTCATAGACCCGCTACAGGTCCAGAGCTTCTTAGACGTCATCGTGTAGCGCGACTTCAGTTTGCGAACAAATCATGAACACTAGGGTGAAAATGAATGGGGCTGTCTTTTGTTTACTGATGAGTTCAGATTTTTAGCCTGCCGTCTCCAGATGGTCGTGAAAGGGTATGACGAAGACTACAAGAACGTTTTGCAGAATGTACCTTTAGTCCTAGGATAGGCTACCAAGGTGTGGGTTGGCATATCTCTATATCTATTCCAAGAAGGTCTTTAACTTCTGTCAGCTGCATTGATGAAGTTCTGCACGATTTTGTTGTTCCTTGTGTAGATTTTGTTGGAAATAATTTAATTGTGATGCATGATAATCCCAGACCCCACACCGCGAGAATTACTCAACAATACATAAACGATGTAGATATTGATGTCTTGGAGTGACCATCAGCGTTAAGTCCAAAATGCGAATCCAAGCATGGTATGATAGACCCTATAGTACTTTCAAAAAGTGCATTCAATATTCGTTTGAACTTTTTTCTTTTACGAGAATATCACGTGTCAAGGAAATTCAGGGACACCTTGTATATATAATCATATGATGACCTAGTTCAGAAACTTTTTTTAACGATTCCTACATCAAACTGCAGGGCAGAGCGATCATTTTCGTTAGCATAACATAAATAAAATAAATATAATGAATTGGGTTTTTGAGGGTACTGAATGACTGGGTACTGATGTTTTCGAAAACAAATGTCTGTTTTATGCTTTTTTATTAATAAAATATGCTTCACACAAACGCTCATTTTATTTGTTTTATGCTAATGACTTTACGGAAAAAACTGGTTTGTCTATGAAGTCAAAGGCACTACAAGATATTAAATACAATAATGACTTCATTAATGTAGGAAAACCTGTGGGGTGCTATTTGGAAAAAAGTAGGGTATACATTCTAGGGGTGGAAGTAAAAACATGTTTCGAAAATCGAAAGCATGGTATGATAGGTCATTCAGTAGTTCAGTACCCTTTAAAGTCCCACTTAGTTTTCTTTTTTATATGTTTTTCTTACGAAAATATTACGCCTCAAACAAATCCTTATTTTATTTATTTTGTGCTTATGACTTTACGAAAAAATAGCTTTTTGTATAAAATCAAAGGTACTACAAGATTTTAAATAAAATAGGGACTTCTTTTTGTGTAGGAAAAATTATTAGGTACTCTTTGAAAAAACAAAGTTGGGGGTGAGTTTTAAGGGTTGAAGTACAAAAAAAATGTTTTGAAACCATGGTATGAGAGACCGTGTAGTACTTTCAAACATTCCACCCAGTTTTCGTTTGAACTTTTTTTTGTTACGAGAATATCACGTGTCAAGGAAATTCAGGGACACCCTGTATATATAACCATATGATGACTCAGTTCAGAAACTTTTTTTAACGATTCCTACACGAAACTGCAGGGCAGAGCGATCATTTTCAAATTGAAAAGACTAAAATCTACATATAAGATCAAGTAGGATGCAAAACCGTTTGAGAGATGTGGCCGTTTTGAACATGTCTTAAATGGCATAAAATTAAACTTCAATGATATAATAAACGAATTCTTAAGCCCAGTTCTAGAAAAAATATACCTACATTAATTGTCATATCATCAACAAGCTGGAAGTTTGTTAATATATAATGAGCTTTTGTGAAATGAATAAAAGTATTTTATTAATTTCGATATAAGTGAATTGAGATTTGGTTTAAAAATGATTAGTAGTTCAATCTCTTTAATCAGAATACTGGTGCCTTTGAAAATAAAGATTTATCTTTTTACCATGAGAAATAATAAGTAGTAAGTAGGTAGGGGTAAGAGTTGCCGTACAGAGGTGGCAGACTTTTTTAAGCCCATGGGCGGAAAAAACTTGAATCCGCCGCTGCCGTTGAGCTGATCACCATAGATAGGTATGAATTTTACTCCACTTATGGTACAGCATAACTCGATATGCTGCTCTTATGGAAAACTGCATAAATGTTCAGAGTAGAACCTTATTATGACAAAACTAGGAGTACATTGCCTATTCTTGTATATAGTCACTGTACTATAAGACGTGTTCTGCGCCATCTATCGCTAAATTAATTCACCTACATACCTACCTTGTGCTGCCACCTATTAACGGATGTCGATACTTTAGACGTAAAATTCTAGGATGCAGAGCACTATAAATTTATATGCCACCATCAGCGCCATCATTGAATGAAAAACTGAACTCTAATAGCGAAAAATCTAATGTTGTAAAGTTGTTGATGGCATCAACAGGTGTCACTACTACTTTCTTCTATAGAATAAATAGTATACTGTCCAACGAGCGGCAATGAAGGTAATAATAATTCGGGCAGTTGTAGTTTTAATCAACAAGTGAGTTACCATTACCGCGAGTTGAATACTATACTTTATCTACGATCTACGACCAAAGCAATAATAATATGATTGAAGTACCTACATAATAATTACGAACCATTGACATTGGCAACTTAACCTCACTTCTGTTACTGAAATGATGAATTATATTATATATTTTTTTTATATGTACGCCATTCGAATTGGCGTTTGACGTGATATTCTAGCGTGTATTTGATCATATGCATTTCCGAGTAGTCTGTACTGGTATCTAGCAGGCGTTGTTCATAACCCACGCCTGGAGCATAGGCGTAGTTAGGTGGGGGCTCGGGGGAGCTTAGCCCCCCCAAAATAATTCACGCTGTTTGTGTATAGGTAGTCTTTAAAAGTAATTAATATGAAAAGTTGGACTTCCCAAACAGGCACATATCTAGGGTTTGGTTTAGGGGGCGCCGTTGGGTCTAGATTACGGCTGCTACCTTTTAAATGTCGCTTATGGGGGGGGGGGGTTGTAATCGTACTACACGTCCCTTTTTTACTGCAAAATCGAAAGTGTCATAGAAAATGAAATAAAGGGACACCACACACGTTTCAATCATCGTTACAACAAAACTTCAAATGTTGATTTCTCTGTAACAAATGCTTTAAGATTAATTCCTTTTGATATCGGCTTCACACATCGACACCAAAGTGCGATTTCATTTTTTCGGAATGCGTCCGATCTATTAAACGACAGATTATTATCTTGTTCATCTTTAAAAACATTGATAATTAAACGCAATATTTAAAAAATTATTTAATTAGACAAAATATAAAAATTACAATAAGTTAAATTAAGTTCAAATCAAATGTGTTTATACTGTGTTAAAACATGAAAAATTAATAATTACATAGTAGTAAAACTGAACACATTTACATATCAATTAAAAAATATATATATATAAATCACAGATCACTTTAGATATGTACAATGAGATTTGATTGTGTTTACAATATCTTCAATATATGCTTTACTATTCATGTCCTTTTGAAGACCTTGTGGGATTTCCAATTCATATGACGGACCATATTCTGGAAAATACTATACCAAGAATTATAAAGGAGAATATACTTTTTACATTAATACATACCTCTGACTCATCAGGAATATCATTATCCAGATGAATATTTGCAATAACGGCGGTTAAATACGTCCACAGCCTGGAAGCATTGGCAAAATTGTATCCTCCTAGAATCAATTATTGCAAGTATCAGCAAAGTCCAAATAAGTGTATCTACTAAAACATGTTTCTAGAGAATCATATATTGTATTGACTTTTCATTATATTTTCAACAAATTGTTGCTATGATGTGCTACACACAACAATTTAATATAGTGAAGTGTAGTTACCTCCTCCTAAAAACAAAGTTGGAAGATCATATTTCAGGATCTCCTTCACACAGTCTCCATATGTCTCTAAAGTCAAATTGCAGCGACCTATAGGGTCACCATTCAGTCCATCTGCACCACATTGCACTACAATAGCTTTTGCAGGAAAAGATGTCAAAACACTAAAAAAAATTATTATTGTAAACATTTTGGTCAATAACATGTGATAGAAAAAAAAATATTGCCCAACAGTCCAACTGATAATGTCAATCAAATCTGGTTTTGCATGGTATAGGTATATTGAAATGAAATACTGGGTTCCCTGAATTTATTTGACATATGTTATTCTCGTAACAAGAAAAAATTGAAATGAAAACTGAGTGGAATATTTTAGAGTACTATCGGGTCTATTGTACCATGCATACAAAACATTTTTTGTATGAAAACCCTCAAAAGTCCACTGAGTTTTCGTATAAGAACTCGATTTTTGTGAACACGATAAACGATATATAATTTAAATAAATTTACAGTCTAAAAAAAATTGAAATAATAATAGTACATTAGTTATAATAAAAAAGAGGTGATCTGTTTTTGTTCAGTTTCCATTATATAGTAAAAATATTATTATAAATAATTTTGGGACACTGAGTACATATGAAATATGAACTTTACCATTTGAACACCTCCTTGAACACTTTGGTGTAATTTTCATGCCCTATGCCTTCTAAAAATGGAACATTTACTGAATAATATTTCCCTTCACCACATCCAATATCTTCCAAACTTCCAGTACCTGGATAAAACCCTGCAGTTTTCTGGTGGAATGACAATGTCAATATTTTATTGCTGTATTCAAAGGCATTTTGCACCCCATTGCCTGAAATTGAATATGAAAATTAAATCTTGCATGTTGTGTTGTCAAAAATATATATTAGATCCTACGCTACAAATATACTATTTATATCTACAAACAGCTCACAGAGCCTGTTAAAATCTATATTAGTTTCATTTTTCATTTTGTTTGCAAAAAAACCTGTGTACAAGCTTCACAGGATAGAACATTATTTGCAAACATTGTACCTCAAATATAAATTTCAAGTATTTCATAATTATTATTACAATGAATAAAATAATGATAATACTAACCATGGTGTATGTCTAAATCAACATATAATATTCTTTCAAATGATTTGCGAAGGATCTGGATAGCCAGTACTACATCATTCACATAACAAAATCCCTCAGCAGAGTCTCTAAAAAAGTCATATATATTAATAAATAAAAAAAGTAGCAAACCCTAATTATCCAATATTTTAATTTAATTTTACCGAGTTACTAGGGAAGAAACCTATTGAAACTTGCAACAGTATTCAAAGTTTGAGAAATATTAGGTACACATATGGTGAGAAAGCCAACAATATGCTTCTATGCTCAGTGACTTGTTCAATATTTGAGCAATAAAGAAGAACAATTAAATAAATATGAGGGAAGCTAAGTGTAAACAATAAATATAGGGGATATGGAATGTAACAAAAGACTAGCCACTACAACGAAAGAAGCAATACTGTAGTGGTATACATAATTATTAAACACACAAACAACAAACTGTAACAACTTGGCTAACTGATTTTTTCCAAACCTGGCATATATTTTGCCAACTATTTTAGCATCTTCAAGGCAAGTTTTAGGTTAAACATTAATGCATGCAAACAAGTATAATCTCTGTTACGGGATACTTTAAACTGGCTTGACTTCTATTTGATAGGTATCAGCTGACGAAGAGGTGTATCTCTAATTTAATTTTTTACTAGTGGTGTTGATTGGCAATCCTGCGATCAGAACTGTATTAGTAATATCCTTACTGAATATCTCATTGCCAAAAAGGAATGTCTATTTTTGTAAACAAGAAATTGCTTCAATATCCAGAAATTCGCAGCAAAAATGGTTGGTTGAGAGAAATAGATTATTTTATTGATTTGTATAATAAAATGTTTATACATTTTTTTAAAAATGTTTCTTTGGTACCTCAGTAATGTTCAGTTCTAATTCAGGAAATCAAACCTGTGTAAACTCTCTGTAATACCTCCATACATTTTTACTATTTGCATAGCCGTTGCGTTGCCCTTCATCGTTATATTTTTCTTCCATTGTTGTAAAAAGAAATGTTAGGAACTCAGTGCTTGTGTATGGTTAAGCTATAAATGTTTTTATCTTCATTCTTACCTCACTTGAAGCGTAATAATCATCATTCCGACCAGCTATGTTGATATACTGAAAGATTTTCCGAGAAAATGTAAAATAAGCATAGACCTCAGAGCATAGACGAAAACGTCACCAAGTGACAATAATTACTGGTCAGTACAGCCCTGTATTCCCTCAAAGCTTAAAATTGATACGTCAAGACTCAATCTGGGGTATTTTTGGTTATCACTAGCCGAACAGCTGTTCGCTGATGACACGGCTGACAGTTTAAAGTATCGGGTAACAGGGTATAGCCAAAGTATAGCTACAAGCCTCTATTACCTGTCAGAGAAACATGAGAGATAACCACACAATGATAAAAATTACATAGAGTGACTAACATACTCGCATACTGCTTGCAGTTAGAGCTTCTATCCCTATTATTTATTATAATGTTTAACTTTTTTTAATTTAAAACGATAAATTTTGAGATAATGCCTCAAAGTCTTCAGGCTTGTGAAACATTATACTATGCCCAAAAGTAGACTAAATTTCTTGTTGTATATCTATATATAGTAATTAGATGTATGAAAAAATACCTTTGAGCATGATGCCATCCGCCAAACCAGTTAATAGCAATATTACATTTCTTGGCTACCAACAACTTTGCAGCTGAAATGGAACCACCTGCTATAATTTTGACCAACACATCATTATTAGGTAGCACAGGACATTCATCTGTTAAGCCAAAATATTCAGGGTCTTCTGTAGCACCAGAATCAGTCTTTCCAACATTTTTCAAGTATTCAATGTAAGCAGTCGAGTGGAAAGACTTAAGTTCATTATCTGTTGCATCTGCACTTTGTACAACTAAAAATCTATCATCTAGTAAAAGATTGTAGGAATTTATCAGATCTTGTACCATGGAAGCCTAAAAGGGTTTACTTTAAGAAAAATATTTTTAAAAGAAATGGAATCTTACCCGTTTTGGCATTCCTGGTAAACGGTTACATTCTTGGACTAAGCTTTTTTTATAAATATATATAATTCTATTTATATTCATTACTTCCCAAGAAATTTAATAAACACGAAATTTCCTGCAGTAATTATTGTTTTTAGTCCAGTTTATTTCTATTTACTTTTACTTTCCCACCAAAACCATAAAACACTTTGTTGTATTGTATGTCAATTCAATTGCGTATGCGTATGTCAAGATTGCCAAGGCAAAGTCAAAGAACTAAAGAACAATTATGGGTAAAGAAGTTGATATGCTTATTCCACTAGTGCATGGCTCTCTCTACTCACTAGGCCGGAGCATTGAAATATGGCAACGTTGGAGATCAGGCCGTGTTTTCATTTGTTGTTACGTCATGTGTATTCTTCCAGGTGCAGAAAATATGTTTGGAAGGTGATTATTAATTTGTTTCTAATTATTTACCTGCACAAACGAAACTATAAAGATAACAAGATGCCTGCAAAGCGTGTAGTACCAGGTTGCAGCCCAGTAGAGGACTACCAAACCATGGCCCAACATAACCTTATTCCAAATTAAAAAGAACGTTGCAAGGTGATTTTGAATGGGTTTATACTTATTTACCTTCACAAACGAAACTATAAAGATAACAAGATGCCTGCAAAGCGTGTAGTACCAGGTTGCAGCCCAGTAGAGGCATGAGTAGAGGACTACCAAACCATGGCCCAACATAACCTTATTCCAGATTATAAAGAACGTTGCAAGGTGATTTGGAATGGGTTTCTACTTATTTACCTGCACAAATGAAACTATAAAGATAAAAAGATGCCTGCAAAGTGTGTAGTACCAGGTTGCACTAGCAATTGTGCGTCCGATAAGGGACATAAACAGAAGTGGGTGAAAAGTATTCCTCGGAAGGGCTGGTTATATTTATAAGGATAAAGACAATAATTGACAAACATTTCAAAGGATAAGACCTATTTTAAAGCACAATGTGGTACCTATAATGTTTTCTGGACCTCCCAATATCACAGAAAAATAAAGTTAATAGAACTCATCTGGGCATGCCAACGAGGGCATGCATCTGGGCATACCTACGAAGAGCTTTGATAGTGAAAGGGAATCAAGACCGGCAAGAATGGCTTCACAGTGACCTAATAGTGAATTTTTCTAGCTGAAGTAACAATTTACAAAGTAAATTGAATCTTCATTTAAGTGGAAGTGAAAGTGGCATCAGGAAACAGGTTGCGTTTATTTTTTTTTTTTGTAGCGTCTGACTACGAAGAACCAGACATCAGATGTAAGTGGTATTAGTAGTAGTAGTTCTAAAAAGTATTTTTCTTAATTTATTAACCGAGATGAACTCTAATACATATAAAATGTAATGTAATAATTATTCTGAAACTATAGGGCCACTATTTGACAGCTAAGCCACGTTGCCACATCTAAGGCTCCGGCCTAGTGTAGAGTCGGCCATGCATCGCTGGTTTTATGATGACTTATTTATTTTGTTATTCTGTGATATGTGACATGCTGCTGTCAGAAGTCAGATTTGACGATTTGAGTCAGTGGATTTGAGCAAATTAACCTTTAAATTTTTTCATGGGAAAAATTTAAACTAGTCTTTCAAAATCAAAATGTTAAAACTATTACAGAGTGTCCGCAAACAGATAAGTTTATGTAAATGTCACAGAAACACTGCACTTATAAACCTTAGAACGTTCCTCTCTCAAGCCTATTATTGTGAAGAAGTCTGGGATCGCAGACTCAACAGTCCTCTGTTACAAAAAGTCAATTTGGATGAACTCTATTATGATTTAGACCAAAGATATCAAAAAACTCGTCAAATGAGTGCCGTTGATGTAGATATATTCACTAATGCAGTTGTCGATTCTTCATTCATGAATGAAATGTTGGATCTCACTCATAAGTTACGCATGTCTTCCGACACTTGTAATACACTAAATTCGACACCTCACGCAGTAACGAGGAATTTGATGAAATATGACCCTACAGAGCTTCCTAGTATATTAGATGATAGACTGAATTTTGGTTTGTTTTTGGATTATTATACAGCAAACCTCCTACTCGACAAATATTGGAAAGATAAGAACTATGCTGCAGGAGCAAGAGTTGCTCAACAGTTCATGCTACAGGAAGAAATGAACCATCCTACTACCAAAGCATTATCATTATTACATTGTTATATGTATCTTTTGAAGCCAGAAGGTTGGACAATACCTGAACCTCCTGAGGAGCCAGAAGATGAAGTAAAAATTAGAGTCAAATATCTTAGAAACCCATACGATGATGATCACTTTGATTTAAGGGATCCAAATAAAATTGTGGGAAAGACCCTAGCTATGTTTACCAAGGGAGATAAAGATTCACTGAACAAGTCTCTAAATGTCTTAGGTTGGGCTCTATATGAGAAAGAAGACAAGCTCAACAAAAGTTTAGAAGAGGGCAAAAGTAATGGCATTGTATTATTTAAAGAAATAACTGATCTTATGCCAGAATCTGCAAAAAATAGTCTTCAGAACATAAAATTAGAATCAGCTAACATAGGAAAATTATTAGAAGATAATGTTGTAAATGCAGTACAAAAGATGTCTGAGAGGGACATTGCTGAACAGTGTAAAACATTTGATAAGTGGGAATCTGAAAGACATGCTGCTTTGGAAGAACAAAAGCAAAGATTATCTATAGCTAACAGGTTAACCAATATTGAAGAACTGAAGAAAACACTCAAAGAGAAAGAGACAAAACTTTGGTTCTTTGAAAATGAAGAAAAGATTGAACTTGCTATAGAAGCAAAGAAAGTTTACTATCCCAAGAGGTGGTTTGGTAAGAAAAAGACACCTAGGAAAATTGACGAAAGCTATGTACCTCCAGAAGTTTAAGGGATACATAACATTAAGTACATAAGTGATTGTTAAAATAAAAACAAGTTTATTAATTATATATACAAATTGTATAAATAAAATATACAGCTTTTTTTAAATCTCATTTGTGTTCACTAATGTGTGTGTTTCTTTTTCTATCTGAGCTAAGTCAGAACAAACTCTCTCTAATTTTAAACTCATTTCTTTTGACTTCTCTGTTTCAATCTGTTCATAGAGATTCCTAGATTCTCTTTCTGTTTGTCCAAGCTCAGTGACCGCTTTCAATATAAGACCACATTCATCTCTTAAAGATGCCAGCAATTTGTAGGCTCTTCTTGCTGTTTCATCACTTTTGGCATCCTAAGACCAATAAAATAGGGCATTATATCAACAGTTTACTTAAAAAAAATCCATCTATTTTATATTTCATGTTATAATGTACAATTCAATCTTTTTGATTATAAAGGGTTTTCAGCAGTTACACAGTAATTTTTTTTTTTTGATTATATAGGGTTTTCAGCAGTTACACGGTAATTTTTTTTGTAGAAAGTCCTGCTTATATTCAGATAGGTAATATCTTTTTTAATAAATGACAAGAAAATGAACACACTTATATTTGACTACATCTCGTGCATAGAGGGTACTTTAAAAATTCATGAATCTTAAAATTAATGAGTTGGTGTTGTAGAAGATATATCCTAAACTATCTTCAATGCTTGCTGTAAACTTTATACCAAATATTGTTTGATAGTTACCATAACAATGTAATATTATTATAATAATTAACGGATATAAAAAAATTAAGTCAGGTTGATTGACTCAGTACTTCCCACCCATTATTATGGTGATAGAAGTTTATCACTTTCCCATAGCATGTAGCTACAGTCTGACATCTGTCTTGCAACTAAATCATCGCCCATCTGACAAAAGAAAAGTGTATTGTGTTGTGCTGCTAGGTCTTTCTTTCACAGGTCAATGGAGAGCCTATTATATATACAACAGTTTTTTGAGTTTTACAACACCTCCACGCAAAAAAGTAGAAAATGATCAGGAACCCCTAAAATGCCTAATAATGAGGTTTGAGGGGTATTTAAAATTTCTGAATTACTCTGCCGCCCTTGCACTGATTTTCAAAATTATAGCATTTCAATAGACTGACTGTTGGAAATGAGTGATGTGGATTTTCATTAAGTAGATAGAAATGCCTAAAAAGCATATTATCTCGAAATCGAAAATTTTCGCGATCACAATACTCTCCTCACCTGTCATTGTGAGAAGTAAAATCCTTAGAAGAAAGTGAAGGATATATTAGACTTTTAAACCTTATTATTGCAAGATACAAAGTATATTAATATTGCTAAAACTTTGCACAGCTAAATGTGGTGCATGTTTAAAATTATCTCATAGGGATAAGAAAGTACTGAAGGCTTAATTTTTGATGACAGCTTATGTTATACTTACTCTAAATATTAATTCATCACATAATGTAAAAGATCTGTCTACTTGGCCAGTCAGATTATTTATGTCCTTTTGTATGCTCTTTGTATCACTTAGTACCTTCTGAATTTCTTTATTTTGCTTCCTAATGTTACCGATTATTTCTAAAATTCGTTTAGTGTATGCAGATCTAGAAATATGAGAAATAATAACATTCAAAAATTTCAATCCCATGTTTCCCATTTATTTATGGTTACCTATTATTGTTTCTGCCCATTTGCTGATACTTTTGTATTAAATTCTGTTCCATGGCAGTCTTTTCTTTTAGGTCCTCTATCAGTTTGGAATGTGTTGATTTTACAGTATTGAGCTTGTCCTTTTCCTCTTGTAATTTAGCTTCAGTTTCAGTCAATGTACTCTGTAAAGTCTTTAATTCTTCCAGTAGAGGAGTTTGTACCTCATTCCACTGATTAGCCAAATCCTCAAGGTGATCATTTGCTTTTTTGATGAGGTTCTTCAGTTTAGCTTTATTTTCATCCTTATTTACTGTAGCTAAAGTGTGTGTCTTTAATTTGAGTTTCACCTTTGACACAGTATTTTTTAGTATCTCATGCTCTTCATTTTTCATAGATAGAACCTAGGACATATTACATTATATTTAAAAACAGTAAATTTAACTAGTTTCATTCATGGAAAAATTTCCCTGAATTAGGAATAACTAAGACCCATATTTTTAAATCTATAATGCTGCTTTGCTGGCAAACTAAATGACAACTTAAAAGCTGAGATAAATCCAGCTGTCCCTTGTATTTCCAGAGCTATTCTAAACCAATAAATTGTGGAATATGATGAGCTACATTCAACACTAAGTAATTCAAAGACTGATCCATGTTACCAAACTTAAATACTATTGATATTTTTTACTAAAAACTTACTTTTGATAACTGCCTTTCATCAGACTTCAACTCTTCTCTCAAGACATTCAACTCTGCATTCAAACTTTGAACTTCTTCTATTATCTGGTCAATTTCAGCCTTATTTTTGGAAATACTGGTAGCCTCATTCAGATCCTTGTGTAACTGAATGTCACTTTCCATTTTTTCAACTAGGTTCTGTTGATCACATTCAATTGTACTAAGATAGCTTGAACTAGTGGGAATATGACTATCTTTGAATAAGAGTGATGGTATCAATTGCTTTACAGAACATTGTTGGGTTACTGGTGGTACAGTATGAATCCAGTACTGTTTCAGATCTGTAAAAATACCCATGTATATCAGTGCTGTTCCCAGAGTGGTGCTGGGAAACACTAACAAAGCCTACACAGAACATAAGGCTAATGACCATAGCAGCAAAGTTAAGAAACATATTGTTCAATTGATCCTGAGTTAATTGTGCCATTAAGGGTTTTATGGATTGAACAGTTTAAGCACTTCTGCAAAAATTATGGCGAGTTAGCTTCAAGGCTTTCATTGCATTATGATTAAAAAATCCAAATGAAAACTGACCAGGTACATATGGTGGCTAGTAATGAATATGAACTACCTCATTTTTTCTCAAGGGATTGTTTTTAATAGAAGTTTCACATAGAAGCTTGAATATACCATTTGAGTGACCTTAAATTTGGCCTTCACAAAGTTTGCAAATCCCTATATATACTATTTTCACAGATAGAATGGCACTTTTCAACATTAAAATTCACTCCTGGTGGAGTCAACCTTAATCCTTGAGAAGAAAATTTGTAGCGATCATCATTATAGTCACAATGTCTTACCAGACATGTGAACTTGTAAAATGCATTAAGTTGGAGCTACAGTATTGCCAAAATGAATATTATCAATAGTTTGAGAACTGTAGCTCGCCATCTTTCGCTATTTACTGTCAGTTCAGTTGCGCTCTTGATACTCATATCCAGCAACTGTTTCGTCGTATCCACCCAGTGTGTAGGGGTACAGCCACAGCACCGCCTACTCGGGGCGTGACCCCAAACTGCAACTTTCTCCATATGATTGCTTCTGTTTATATGTCTGCAGAATGTAAGCATTCTCGTCGACACAACGGATGGAGGATAGTCTCCTTGGATCACCGATCTCATCCAGTATGGAAACGTTATTTTGATGGGCGGTATAAGGAACTCTCAGCAGTCTCCTCCACGTCCACACTTCAAAAGCATCTATGCGAGATCAATCTGCCTTTTTAACAGTCCAAGTTTCCAAGGCATACAAAAATATGGAGAACACATTAAAATAAAGACCTTTTTTTATTATTATTATTATTACAAGAGACTGAACCAGTGACATTTTGGTAGTTTTAGTGATGTTATGGTCACGCCATATTTTGGTAATCTTTGTCATGGCCACACATGCCTGTTTAATGTAGTGTCAAATGTCATTTTCACAGCTACCCAAATTGTTGATCAAAGAACCGAATTACACAAAACTTTGAACTACTCCACAATGGCCTACTGACTCTGTTGCAGCGATCAAGGCAGGCATAAAAAATGTAAAACCTAAGTACCAATACTAGCTTACCATCGTTCTCTATATCAGGATCAGGGATATCTAAAGTAACAGTCTCTAATGGACGAGAGTTTCCCAAAGAATTGACCATTTCAACATCACCACAAGTCCTGATACCATTCTTCAAGAAAAATGAAGGCACCCAAAACTGCGTCAATGATTCTCTTAGATTTTCCTCAATAGATTTCACTAATCTAGGAACATAGCCTGTTTGTTCTATGGGAGCAACAGTCTTATTTGCTTCTCGTGGCAGCCTCTCAATTAAAAACATCAAAACGCGTCTAATTTCCACCTCATTACAATACAGAATCGTTTGATACCCCATATCTCCTCTGAATCCAAGGTCCTTAATATGCTCTGCTATATCAGAGGCAGTTTTGAGTCTAGCAATCATTGAAGGAGGTAATTTTTTAGGTAAAGATACATCGGGTGTTATGGCTTCTAGACAACATGAAACTGCCTTAACTACCATATCTGCATTAAACTGCTTCAGTGTAACAATATCTTCTTCAAATTCACTGCAAAACAGGAAATAATGAAGTGTTTATTATATTGTGAAAGTCTGCTCATACTCTTACCATTCTAATAGTTTGAGAGAGTCTATAATAATTTTGTCAACTTCTTCCATCTTATACTAGGGTATATTTTGTGACAAAAAGTAGAAAAACTAAGAACTATGGAAAAACTAATAACTATGTATTTATTTACAGAGTAACGGCAAACAATAACCTCAATCTTCCTGAAACTGTCAAGACACAGCTGATTGTTACAACAAACGTCAAACATGTTTCTTGTTGTTTCCATGATTGTCAACGTCAAAAATAGAAACAAATGTGGGATTAAAAGAAATTAAATTGTTTTTACTAGATTAATTGCTGGTTGTTCGTAGTTCGACCAACCTCATCAAATGGTATATACCTAAGTATGAGGTATGTAGTAGTCTAATTACAGCCTAATAATCAACTCAACTCTTGAATCACCTGGATGCAAAGATCTTAAAGGCTTGTCCATGAACTTGGGGCTATTCAACCGTATGAACCTAAAGGTAGGTCCCACGTAGGTCCATAGTTTTTAACAATATTAACCATATATACTTAATAGCAAAAGTTTTTTAATATACCTGACATTTGGCACTTATATGCCTACCTTGTAATTATTGCAACCCTTTAGGTTTACCTTTTGTACCTACTAGAGGGCTTAAGCTTGCCTTCTGTACCTTGCAGTGTAGGCTAAAGGAAATAGAATCCAGATGAGAAGTTACTGTTATGTTATTTATTATAAATCTTTCATGTTCCTTGAAGTACACAAATTTAAACTGGTACTAATGAATCTCTATCTGGTAATCAGATACTCAAATTGTTGTCTTTATAATTTAATAATAATAATAATATTTATTGACATACACATACATGTGATATACAGTAAGTATAAACAAATATATCAATAAATATAGTATACCCACAAAAGGCATATAGAGCTATAATTCTAAAAACTACATAAATTATTTTAATTGTTTTCTCAATATCATCAAAATTATTCTTGTGATAGAGCAGACTATTAGAGAGGAGTTTTCCTTCCAAACACATATGGATGTCAAAGGAAACATTAATATTAGAAAAAAATAAATACTTGTAACTTAGACATTTATCTCTAAGTATAGAGTTAGTCTCAAACTCAGAGTAACAACTGAACATAGAGGTAGTAAACAAACCACTTCAGCATGGCGTGTTCAAAGCCATCATCTTTTGACACTTCAGACCCAAACATTGCCAACTAACCTGAAAATTCTTCCAATGCAACCCATGTTACAAACACTGCTCTGCACTGTCCCATCTCGAAAAACTGTTAAACTACACTCGAATATAGCACAGCAAGTCCGTAAAGCTTCACTACAGTTACCAACAAATAGCGAATTCGATTGTACTGACCAAGCATAAAAGACGCACAAACAAAACAAATGTTTGACAGTCAGATGTTACCATAAACAAATCGCAGGAAAATTACATAGGCATTGCCAACTCCTCAAAATTTATGTAACACAGAATTTGCGTTAATGATGAAGAAATATGCAGTAGAGGTCAACATATCTGTTGATTTTGCTGTAATCATTTCTGACCCATCAAAATACTGTCTAACGTAGAATGGAATGTTTCTGGATACTATACAATTAGGACGATAGTAAACAATTATGATTGCCGTATCTGGTGGTGGATATGACAATGTAAGAAAAGTGCTCTCAAACTTATTTATATACCATCTAAATATATGTCCAAAGAGGGATTATGTACTAACATAAGTTTAATTTATGTAGGAGAGTAGTGAAAGCAAAGGAATGTACTCAGAATGGACCTCTCTGAGTTTAGCAGTTCAGCAGAATGGGGAGGATACTCAGAGTGTTTTGGAGAAGTTTGGCCTACCTGTCAGCAAGGATATAACAGTGGCTCTTGTACGACAGCTGGCTAGTAATCTGGGGATTACTCAACCAGCTGAGCCTAGCCATCTTAGTTCTGATAAAGATGTAAGTTGCAGTTTTCCTAGCAAACTTATACTGTTTACAACTTGTGTAACGATTTTGACCTGCTGTGACCAACTTGATGGTTGTTATTTAATGTTGAAGTTTTCATTGTATCATCATGGCAAGAATATTGCTATGTAACTAATGACACTGCCCACAGTAATAAAATTCAATGAAAATATTTTACAACACTGACCTATGCAATTAAAATTTAATTAAAAAAGATGAAGAAAATCGATGAATGATTCATTCAAACTTCAACATTCTGATGCCTGATGATGACAATAATTAGATGAAATGTTGCATGGTGTTGCATGGATAAAGAATAATAAGTAGTTTTTGTTTGCTGACCTAATCCTGAAAAACATCACAACTAAATTGTTTGCAATATTGCAATAGCAAGTCAGGAGCTTCATTTGTCAGCTTCTATTGCTAGATATGTGCTTAAAATATGACTTCATTGTCTTATCATAATTAAATTTTCAGGTACAATGGTGCATGGAAGTAATATGCTTTGGACTCTCCCTTTCTCTTACTGAACATGAAGCCATCAAAGATTGTGTGAATGTATACTGTGAATGGCTCACTGCTCTGCTGCCAAATCCTAAAGTCTGTGTTCCTCAACCTATACTGGATGACCCTAACTTGTATTCAAGGAAGATGATAGCTCACTTGCACTACCTGTTCATTCCAAGAAAGGGAGAAGGTAACAACTTTAGCCAGATTTACTATACCCATCCATCTAAATTCAGGCCAGTTATTATAACACTTTTTATTCAGATCATGAGTCTCTTAACAAAGTATACCCAACAAGTTTTGCTCAAAGCTTCACTATTTATTTAAAATATGTAAAAATTATCTTCAAATAATATTACAAAATATTTTCTTTCATGTATGACCATGATTCATATTAATCATGTGTAATATTATTTACAAGACTGGCCATTCCTGTATCAGGACTTAGGTATGATTTGCAACATGGTGCTTTTTGATTGTATCTTAATTAGTTGCATGATTTTTTTGTATATGAGGATGTGTGTGTCTTAAGTTGTTTCAATAGGTTTGTAATTGCATACATTATGCTTTTATTTTCTGCTTCTTCAGGTCCATTCAGTTCAGTCATATGTGTTGAATTAGGTATATACCTAGATAGCACATGAGGCTAGAAAATACCTCTTATTGACATCAATTATTGTACTGTATATGTCTTTCAAAAGCCTAATGAGTGTGAAGTCTCAACCAAAAGATATGTTACAGATTATGTCCCATCATATACCCTTTTAAAGTCTTAAATACAATCTAATCAGCAAACACCAGAGGTTAAGACATGTTATGGGCTTGCAACTAATGTCATCAACATGTTACAAGATGCCTGAAGATGATTGAAGTCATCTGACTAACAAAATTCTTCAGTGGTTCATCCCTAACATGTTCTGTGTTCTGTACTGATTGATGTATCCTGGATTGTTGTCAAGTGGCAGTATTATTTGTTAATATGCATTAGATAATTGTTTACTTCCCAGACTGACAGGTGTGGTTGGGGGGGGGTGGGGGGTTGTAAAATTGAAAAAATTGGTTGTATTTGTAAGAGGCTGTCCACTGACCTGTGCAGGAAGACCTAGCGACATAAATAACTTTTTTAGGTCCATCCGAACATTGCCTTGTCTATTACAGAAATCAAAGGACTTAGAATGTTTTCTGATGTAAACATAAGAGTATTGCTTTGGATCGTACTGCATTGTGTAACGAGGAAACTGTTGAATTGATTTTAATGAAATTTTGACACAGTATTACTACCGTGGCGAGGATGGGAAACTCATGATTTTTATAAATCGTGTGAATGGCGGCGCAGCAATAATAAAAAACCTAAAAATATAAAAATAGCTCAAACTTCGTTTTTAGGCGTTTTAAGGGTACCTGATCATTTTCTACTGATTTTTGGCTGGGGGTGAAACTGGGGTTGTTGGGGGGTGGGGGTTGTAAAACTGAAAAAATTGTTGTATTCATAATATGCTGTCTATTGAATTGTGAAAGAAAGACATAGAGACATAATTAACTTTTTTAGGTCCATCTAAGCATTACCTTTCCTATTACAGAAACCAAGGGAATTGATTTTAATGAAATTTAGACACAGTATTATTACCGTGGCGAGGATGGAAAACGCGTATGATTTTTAGAAATTGAGTCCGTGGCAGCGCAGCAATAATCAATGAACTGAAAATATAAGAACTGCTCAATCTTCGTTTTTCGGCGATTTGGAAGTTCCTGATCGCTTCGATTCGCTCAGTTGAATCTTGCAGAATAAAAACTGTATCGTTTTACTTCTTATGGAGAGAGATGAAGGAAAGTATTTACGAGAGTTTTTGTGTTGGATGTTTTTTACGGAGAGCGGGCGAAGATTTGGTTGCAAGGGGATCTCAGACTATAGCTTTATGCAATGGGAAATAATAAAACACTGTTATGTGAGGAAGTACTGAGTCAGTCAACTTGACTCCATTTTTTTGCATGAAGCTATTTTAGAATGTAGGTATATACACTATCAGAGCAAAAATTGCCACTATTTGAGGCACTATAGCCCAATATACGTGGGTTCCTCAGATAGTTTACCAAGGGGTTATATTATTATTTTAGCTGGAGTGCTTACTTATTTCTGAGTAGTAGAGTAAATGTAAAATGCAGCTTCATTTATCAGAAGCATTCTGTTTTACTTTGTAAAATAAAAAAACATTAAATATTGTGGTTGCTCTGTCGATTTTTCTCAGTGTGTGTTACATGGTCATTATTGACTGTATCAAACTAATGTAGAATAATTGCTGATACAATGATACCTGCAGGTTTCGACACAATCCATAGACAGGCTGTATTCTGTCACCGTGTGCTAAGGACATTGCAACAGATTGCCCACGAATCAAAGATATTAGAAAGGGATACTTGGGAAGCTCTCCTTTTATTTCTTCTGGCTATTAATGATACCCTTCTATCCCCTCCAACTGTCAAGGATGATGTAGCAGATCAACTATGTGAAAGAGTCCTTAGTGTTCTTTTTGAGGTAAGCCCATGTTGTCTGTTGCATAGATAAAACTTGATTATTAGTGAATAAAGTTTAAGCTTATTATAAAGTAGGTTAGATATTTCAGCTTACTAAGCATTTTCAATTAATCAAGTTGAAAACTTTATTTATTATGGATATGCTGGCCGATTGTTTGGTTTAAGAACATTTTCTATAGAATCCTATCTTAAGAACCGGGCTCACGTGGAGGAGCTTTCAGGAGTAAGATCAGGTGAAAACAATTTGGGGTTGGGGTCCCACAAGGGTTAATGCTGGGGCTAATATTGTTTCTGGTATACATCAACAATTTACCTCCTGGGACGGACTACACTCTTTTTGGTCTGTGTCCTTCACTCTAATAGCTTAATAGAACCATGGAATTGCTTATTAGTGTCAGTCACAAAATTTTGAATGACAAACTTTACCAGATGGGCGTAAGGGGAAATGGCTTAAACTGGTTGAATAGTTAGTAGCTGTCGCCAGTTTGTGTCCATAAAATCTACTGGAACAGATAAGATCAGTAATGTAAAATCCGAGTGTTTAAATATTGGAATGGGCGTGCCTCAGGGTTCTATTTTGGGCCCTATACTTTTTATACTTTATGTCAATGACATTAAAGAACACTTCCCAGATAACTATTATGCTAATGACTTCTCATTTTTCATTAAAAACACATTAGGTACCAAAATGGAAGACAAATGCACAAACTTCATGGCTACGTTGACAGATTATTTTGCTAGTAACCGTTTATACTTAAACCAAAATAAAACTGAAATAATTCGATACCTTACTAGACAACGCTCGATTGATGATCTATCTATTATGTGCAACGAAAATGTCAAGGGATACTAGTAAATCTGTGAAGCTACTTGGAATTCTATTTGATGAATGTATTACCTGGAAGACTCAATGTGAAAAACTTGTTGCGAACTTAAACTCATATGCTTTTTCGCAACCAAAAAACTATTTTTGAAAGTACCCAATTCGTTAATTTGTATTATGCCTTAATTGACAGCAGATTAAGGTACGGTGTGTGTTTATGGGGTTTAACGTCATCTGCCACTGCAGTATTTGTCTCACAAGAAAAAAAAAATGATCAGGATCATAGCCGGATTTTCCACTACAACGTCATGTCGTGAAGTATTTAAGAATCTCAAAGTTCTCACCGTAACTTGTCTATACATGTGATATTCATTGTAGAAATACTCGAAACAAAAACAATTTGTATGTTCCTATGGCAAGGCTAAATATTACTTCGAATGCTCTAAACTACTTGGGTGTTAAAATATATAACCATCTACCTACTGTTATAAAAAATTGCATGTCTGTGAAACTTTTCAAAAGACATTTAAAGGATTTCTTGGTCTCAAATGCTTTTTATACGCTGGGTGAGTATTTCCAGAAAAAAATTAAATGCGCTTGTAGTTTTGGGCTCTCTTTTAATTTTAATATGTGTGTGTTTGTTGCTTTTTATATATACCACTATTGTTTGTTTTATTTAATTCTTTTTGGATGTAAAGCAGCTGTTGCTCCTATTGACAATTTCTCATACTGCTTTTACAGTGAAATGGAAAATAAAGTAGACTCGAGGCTACAGTGGGGTGCACATATTGTGGCGGTATATGGCAAGCTCGCCCCAGGCCTTCATGCCTGTTGTGCAAACTAATAATAATAATAAATATTAATATATGGCAAGCTGGGTAAGAACCTATCCCTCTTGTGCAGCTTGAGAGCCTGTGTTTCAAATGCGGTTTTAAGAACTGCTTATTTCACTTCCACCTCCCTTATGCGATCCTGCTTTGGGGACACTCTTCTGATGCCCAGAAGTTATTTGACCTCCAGCGGAAAGCCATAAGACTGACAAGTGGCCTTGTGCATCAAGAGGATTGTAGCGGTTGTTTTGGGGAATTGAGGATACTCACCTTGCCTTGTCTGTATGTTCTGGAGGATCTTTTGTTTGTTACACGTAATCCGGGATCACTTAGAACCCATGGGGACCTCCATAACTATAATAGTTTATTATACCCGATCCAGTAACAATATGGCACCTTCTTATAGGCGATTGCGGAGATACCGGGATGTCCTACGGCTTTGGCCAATAAAATTTTGTAATACGTTAGCACATGACATTGAAAACCTTCCTGATGACAGGTTTAAGGACAAAACCAAAGAAGAATATCAGAGCCAGGCATTTTAACTGTCTTTTTTTAAAGTAAAATATGTATGTATTAGTAACTATCTAGTAAAACAGCTATCTGCGTACTGATCGATTGACGAAGATATAGAGCAACCCTTGTATCTCGACTGTCATATGCAGTTGGCATAAAAGCGCGCTTATCTGGTTAGGTGAAGCGAATGCGCCTTTGCGTTCCGCCAAGAAGTTTGCTGCTTTTTAGCAGCGACTTCCTTTGGTTTGCCGTTACCTCCGGGTACCAGATGGCGCACAGGCAGATCTTTTCTGCCGCCTACTCTCTGTCTAGTGTAAGTTTAAATGAAACCTGCATATGAAGTCCATTGCCATTGGCATGTGTAACTGAAAACACTGGGTCTAAATTTTTCCTGTATTTTTCTTTTGTTCTCCAACTTAAGATAAGATGCTAATGTGCTTTAATATCCTGAATAAACTGACTATCTTATGTAATTTTAGATATGGCTAATAGCATGTGCACAATGTTTTCCATCACCTCCGTTATGGAAAACTTTGAGAGAATCTTGCATGAATTGGCGACATCGAGTGGCTTTAGTCGAACAATGGAATCGCGTCAATTTGGCTCTTACATCGAAGGTGTTGGTGTTCATGTATGGACCATCATTTCCAGAGCTGAAAATAGGTAAGTGAGAGTATATACTTTCCGGAATGATGTGAAATAATCATAGAAAAAACTGAACTCGCAAGTATTTTGTACTGTCATACAGTGATTACTGGATTAAATCAATGTGAGTTTCTATATAATCGAGGCTTTTAAGAAAATCTAAATTCACTGATCATGCAGATATACAGGGCTTGAATACTATTCTAAATTGCTTTGTTTAAAAAATATTGGAAAAGCTGTATTGTAATATCGTTATTTAATTGATGGACGTCACATCCAAACTTTAAGTTCTAATGAGGAAATCGTCAATAAGATTGAAGAATGCATGCTGCTGACCAGGAGGGATAAATTGAAGATCATGAAGTGAACACCGTTGAAATGCGTACAAACATTTAACGGTCCAAAGAGAGATAGAAGCTAAAGATAGGTTAGCTAAATTACAATGTACAATTTCAGTATGTCAAACCAATACCTCATACAAGGCGTAGCCTTCGAGGTTGCAATAATACTTGTATTTTATAGTACAAATAAATAAATAAAAATAAAAAAATATAATATTCGACAGTTCTATAGATACAACACATTTTAAATGTTTTCATTTCTTTCAGGTGAAGAAGATATAATTCCTCCAGGAATGTCTAATGACTGCATTGCTCAGAGCTGGTATAGGTTTTTGAATACAATAGGAAATCCTGTGAGTCTCACTAAACCAAAGGTATGTACATTCGTGGGGTTATAAAAAGGGCACCTATGAGAAAAGTTTTGCAATACAGCTTCTTTCATTTTCCGGAGGAGTTTTCTCCTTTATACCAGTTCTGCCAAGCGCCACTAGGGATTAAAGCACATTTGTGATCTCAAACCTGCAGAAGATCCTCATCACTAGAAAACTGCCTCCCTTTTAGCTTCATTTTCACATGCAGAAACAGTGCATAGTCCTAGGGAGCAAGGTCTAGACTGTAGGGAGGGTGCGCGAGAAGTTTCAGCTCTGTCATGGTGAAAAATTAGGGTGGAGGAACTAGGTGTCTATTCTTGACTTTGGCCGCAGATTCTTTATAAATCCAAAGACTTTAGGCAGGCACTGTTCAGTATATCACTTAGCTGTGACTGCCTTCTGTATGTCCAAAATGACACAATTTCACTTTATTTAAAAAAACAAAAATGTTCTTCTTTAAAGATGGGGATTTTCTGACATCAAAGTCGCGAACTTTGTTTTGGTCCTTGGTCAGCACATCGCAATAGAACAGTCAAGTCTCGTTTTCAAAATCAGAATTTTAAAACGGGGCCTCATGACAAATTAGCGTTTTTTGTATCTCAATTAGAATAGAAAAATCTAAAGGAGGATAAACATATTTTAAGACTAGTTACAAAAAATAGTGTTGTTTGGAATATGTAATATATATTGTTGCATTTAAAAATAGGGTTGACCACCATTTGAATTAGTTATTAATTATTTTAGTCATAGTAGTCAAATCTTTTCGGAAATTAATAGACCATTTTGAAAGCTGGCAACAGCACGCTGTTTTACAAACTCACAGTCTTCTCTCTATTCACAAAAAAGCCATAGTGACGATGTGACGGTGACGTATACCCTGCTACCCGATACTTTAAAACTTCATCCGTGTCAACAGCGAACAGATATTCGGCTAGTGATAACTAAAAATCCCCCAGAATGAATCTTGACACATGCTTTGACTGCATACGTACAAGGCTGCACTCGGTGATCGTACAACTATTGACGTGTAATTGACTTTTAACAACATATAAAGGAAAAAAATAGATTTGTTTTGGTTAAGCGTTTTTGATGTGAATACTTAGATAGTGAATCAATTTCTTTATCACAAACATAGGCATTATTTTTTGGCAATAAGATATTCAGCAAAAATATTACTAGGGCAGTCCTGACTTGCAGGAATGCCAGTTCAGACCACCACTGAAAAATTGAATCTCAGATGAACTTCTTCGTCAGCTGATATCTATCAAATAGATGTCAAGCCAGTTTAAAGTATCAGGTAACAGAGTATAAGTACGCAGTGTTCGTCGGTTTGTCGGTTAGGTTGGGTTGCTTTGTTGATTCTCGTTTGTGTGTTGTCTTTTGATTTAGCTGAGAACCATTGACATCTAAGACGTCATTACTGAGACACGCTGTTGACTAATTGATCAAGTAATTACAATGGATTCAAAGTCAAAATAATAACTAATTTAACTGATATTTTAAAACAGAGATCTTATAAATATTTAGTTTATATAAAAATAAATTATAAATAATTGCAAGATTACTATTAAACTTTTTAAAGTCCGGAATAAATTTCATAGAAAGTTAGTACTCATTTGACTCTAGCGTAGCGAATGAGCCCCTCAGCATTATTGTTTTAATCCCGTGTGTGTGAATTTATGGGCACATATTTTGAACAACTTTTTTTGTAGGTTATAAGCCAGACACAGAAATTCCTTCAGTTTGCTATCAGCACCGACGGTATCGCTGATCCTTGTCAACATTCCTGTTTGCAAGCTCTCCCGTTGATATTTCTTAAGGCTATCAAAGGGATTGCAGGACAAGTTGATGCCTTTTTGGGTTTGTACTTGTGGATTACATTGTTTTTGTGTGTATTTCGTATATGTAGTTGTAGTATGTTTTTTTAGTTAGTATACACATATCAATGAGCCAGGGTTGTACCAGTTTGTGTTTCACGGGACAGACTCGTATTTATATTTGTTCACAAATGAATTTATGCATTTTGTAGAATGAATTTTGTTATTCTTTAGATTTAATGCAGCAGTTCACTACACTAGGTGTACAAGGGCTGCGAAGATCAAAATCTTGGAGTTTAAGTCTCTTTGTGTCTTGGCCTTCGGAGCTATGACAAAACTGTTGATAGAGCGGACCCACAAAGCTTTTAAGGCCGCGCGGACTGACAATTCTGGCTGGTGAGTTTCTAAGCGACTTATTAGCCAGCTTAGCGAAGAGCTAGCTAAATACTACCTCTACATATCGAGGCAACACCTTCCAATTGCGACAGGTGCTGTTACTAGACACTGTCAGCTTAGGAAACGCCTCTACAATATGAGGTTGAGTGATACTCTATCCTTCAGGAGATGAGAACAAGAAGATGAGATCGCCCAGCTGACCTTCCATAGCCAGGTTAAGGGGAATTCCTAGTTGCATCACCACTTTGCTTACTAGGTTAGGATGGCTGAAAACTCAGTTCGGGAGGATTCTTGGGAGGATGTAAAAGGGACCCAATAGGGCTTAATTACTGTGATCTTGGCAGGTCATCCTCCTTCCAATACAGAGTACTGTAGATACTAAGAAGGTTATTGCGAAATGGAATATGTATCAATTAGGCTATCTACCAGCCAGTCTGAAGTTTCTAAAGACCCAAACACTATTTTAGCCGGGGGATACAAGAAGTATTGTAGGAGTGCAAAAATATGACTGGTACGAGTTTCTAAAAAGCAAAATCCCTGATTGCACTCAAGCGTTCTCTCTATGCTCACTGTCCTCTAAACTAATCCAAACCGTCGTCTGATCTTAAAATTAATTTAAGCAACCTTATTACTATCGAGCTAAATCAGATAATTAACGCTACTGGTATTCCCTGTAGACAGAATATACTTTTTTGACTTATAGTACATGTTTGTGCTGCTTCTTTTAGTTTCAGAGTTTGCTACGAGTCCTTGTTTTGTGTTCATTTCAGCTTCACTAAAAAGGTGCTAACGATTTTTTCAGTTTCAGCAAGTTTAACGTCTTTTCTACATCTGTTATCATACATTATTCATATTATACATAGTTTGCCTGTCTTGCAGAGCAAATATATGATTTTGTAAAATCACTGTTTATGTAGCTTTTTAAAATTTATGTTATAGACCAAAAACAAACGCATTATGTTTGTTTGTCAAACTTTGCCACATAAAAAAGTGCACGACGGTACAGCATACAATCTTTTCAAAAACGTACCCAGTGACTTTTTATCAATGGATGCTTTTTAGAGCTTTTCATAGAAGTGATTTATTATTTGTTTCTAGAAACCTTTGCAGTTGTTATTGAAATGTGTACAGTAGTAATGTTTTTTTTAATTACTATCAACGTTTATTTTAGTTAACATCATCAATTTATGGGGACAAAAAAAATCTTATTAATATTAAGATATTGTCTGCTGTAGAATAAAGTAACTACTTCTATTTTTTAATGAAAATCGCAATAAGAGGGCTTTGCTTTAAGTGCTATAGTTTAAGAGTATTTAGAATACATAAGGGCCGTATTCATAGTCGTCTCTCAAGTGTGCATTTAAGAATGCCTTACGTAAGTAATAATCAAGTGTGCCCTTGTTCATCTGTGTCACAGTCAACACTTACGAGAGGAAGAGAAAACGTTTGGAGACGTCCTATGTCAAAATATAAGTCAATTTGTAATGCTCATGAATACGCATTGTGATGTTTTCTGTTATCTGTTTTTGTTTTGTGCCAGTGTTTTGTGTTTTTTGCCTTGATGTGAGAGAAGCAGTCTGAACTTGACAATATCTTACTCCAAAACTAACCTACAAAATCGCCTTGAATGTAACGAAATGTCATGTTGTCATAATATCATGTTGACATTTCGTTACTTGAGTGCCTCTCAAGTGAGGTGTTACACTTGAGGGACTCTCAAGCGGCTGTCGAACGACTGTGAAACAAAACAGTACTTGAGGTATTCTCAAGTATTAAGGAACACTCAATTGGGAACTGTGAATACGGCCCTAAGTCCTACGATCTTGAGGCAGGTTTTGTATAGCACCTTTGCCTTCTTGAAATATTTTATAACAAATTGCTTCAGAATCTACTGTTTTAAAATCTTTATTAGCTTTTTTGTACATCAACGGCATCAAAGTTTTCAGCTTGTTGGTGTCCTTTGTAAATGGAATATCTTAGATTGGTTACGCACCATACAGCACCATATTGACTAGTTTTCTCCTCATTTGTGATTGTAATGCTTGTCATATATACCCCAATAACCATAAAAATGTAACATTTAATTTGCAACAAAAACATCTTTTTCTTTGCTATTTTTGAGAATAGGAGAATACAGTAAAGGAATTTTCTGCTTCCAAAAAGGAGTCTTTGACAAGAAACGATATTTGTAGATTTAAAACTAAAATAGCTTTGGGAGTATTTTATTTTGTGTTCATATACGTTCAAAACATAGTGATACAATTGCCAAAATTACCATAAATTGGACTGCATAAAGCAGTCGAAATTAATTTAGGAAATAAATAATTATATTTTCATTTGTTAGGTATGTGTTCGAAGAGGAGTTAGTGTAATATATATTTTTGCACCATACGCACAAGTATTGCGATAGATCTCAATTACACTATGTGACGGATATAATATTTTCTTGACATCGCAGCTTCCGCTTCTTTTTGTGCAAAAAGTCCAGTTCTATTTTGGATATGGTCCATTTGCTTACAAGTTGTGTACTGGTGTATTTTCTCATTTTGAATTTACTTACAAATGCTGTATATACAGGATGTTCTATGACGAGTGGAAGATACTTCAGGATAAGACTGTACAGTTCATTTGCAATAAAAAAAGTCATATAAAGTAGGACGCGAATTTCAATTGTTTCAAAGATATTTAATATCCTTTCATTACTTGATTCCAGACGACTTCGGCGCATGTTTGGTAAATTTACGACCGCCCGATGTTATGTAGCAAAATACCAAATACACAGTGTGAAAAACCATAAAATGTGTCATCGTACGGTACCTTCATATCACTGTAGCCTCCTCTGGGAATCGTATTACAAGAATTTTAAGTGAGGAATAACTGCTTCTGGTGGTTTGTGTATAGAAGTACAATAAAAATATCTCCAAATAAATTCACGTAAAGCATCAACAACAAACCATGCGAACGATTTATTCATCACTTTAAACTCTTGCCGACGCTACAGTACTATTAAAGCACCTTCTGGTAGGAAATTCCTTACCCTTTCACAGTGTGTATTTGGTGTTTTGCTGCATGGAATCTGTGGGCCGTAAATTTCGCAAGTACGCACTGAGGTGACTTTTTTGTTGCGATTGAGCTGTATAGTCTACTCCTAAGGTATCTTCCACTCGTCATAGAACACCCTGTATATAATAGTGGTGACTTTTTATTTTTATATGATCTGGATGTTTCAAATGTTGGCATATTTTATTACTCTTTCAATTTTTATAAAAGTTACAGAAGCAGCCACCTGGCTGGAAAGAAATTGTGTAATAAATTGGGCTTTATATGATCATTAATTAGAACAAATTTAAAGCTTTCGGTTTTATTTATCTCCGGCCAGGTGTGAAAATATAAACATAATTTTTGACGATGAATTGATTTTAACTATGATTCTGTAGCATTTTCACAAAAAAGGGTTTTTTATCTTGGAAATGAAAAGCACTTTAGGTCGTAACCTTGAAATTACAATATTTATGCAGCCTCATAAAATCTTTTCAAAATTGAAATTATCATACAGGGATTAATGTAATTCAACGTATTGCTGTCGGGGATAGAAGAGCTAAAATGTAACAAATTTTGGTTAATATATGTATGGACAATAATTTTTGAGATTTTTCAATTTTACGGAAATCTATAAATTACTCAAGATCTGGCATTTTGAATAAACAATACCCTACTTGTACTACCATGTACTTACATTTTTGTTTTTTTTTTGTTATTTATTTATTCATTTTAAAAGCTACATGAATAAATGAAGGTCATTCACAGAAGGCGCTGCCTTGTGCGTGAACATCCCCCGGTATAGAATAACTAGAATTTAAGTTATATGCCCCTACTTCTCGTGCACTCACTAACTTGTAGACCTTTCCATGATGTTCACTTAGTTTCCGTTTCAAAAGAATCATATCTAGCTCAAAATGTTGTCAAGACACTGTGCGTACAACCCACTGGAAAAACTTGCCTCGTCAACTTCTCAAGAAGGTATAAATGTCGAGTTGAAAACCTACATTCATAGGATTTAAATTCGGAGGTTCCAGCACAGTGTCTTGGCAATAATTTGAGTCAAATATTGAATTGAAAACCTATATTCAGGAGCATTGTCAGGATTTAAATTCGGGGGTTCCAGTGGTTTGTAGGCACAGTGTCTTGGCAATATCTTGAGCTAGATATGATTCTTTTGAAACGAAAAGGAAAATGAGAGTTATTTTATTTTCTCAATATCTGTTTTTTTCTAAAGTATATACTTATTTATGATGTTATTGAATTAGTGTAAGCGTATTGAACTAAAATAAGTGAACATGTTACTGATTTTTAACCTCCCTAGATGTTTCATTATTTAGACAACAATTCCTGATTTTGGGCAATTATTAGAATACCGTTAAAATTAAAAAATCTCAAAAACTGTTGATTTTTGTCCATACAAATATTAAACAAAATTTGTTGCATTTTAGCTCTTCTATTATGCCGCGTCAGGAATACGTAGAATTACATTAAACTCTGTATATGTACATATACCGAAAATATTGAACCGTTACATAGTGTCTCTGTAGCCTATATATCTGTTGATTGCCGGCGTATAGGTATAGCACAGCCGATATGGTGGGACTCTGTGGTGACTGGCGCATGGGGCAGCACCGACAAGAACAAAAACTCAACGCCTGTCACTCATTCACCGACGCCGCCTACGCAACGGCGTCTAGCTAAAAGTTTCAGTGTCACCCAGTCTTCTGCTACTAAGGGTATTAGATATAGTTTCTCTTTTTCTGCTTCTGGTGGTGGTAGTAGCACTGTACGATGTCTTTTATCTTTATTCACATGTATCATGGTAGTAAGTGTAGCTTGTACTTTGTTATTTCAAAGCTGGATGCAAGGATGATATTATACAGAATGTACCGATAGTTGTTAGTAACAAATAATAAAACAGCTTCATTTCAATTATATCTGATAAAGTCCATCTACTTAGTTTATTACCAAAATATACAATTACATAGTTTTGACATAATACACCGTTAACTAGTTAACATGTGCACTTAAATTTACTTTAAGGTTCTTTTAAAACCTTATAATTAACTTTTGTTTTTGACAGCGCTAGAAATTACGATATAAATTTTTGAGGCATTATAAGAGAAATATCGTTTAAAACATGCATGATTTATGCTGATGAATTTGTAATAGATATACATTACGTGTATTACAGTAATGGATTTTTGACCTGAAGGTTAGTTTCTCATAGAGATAAAAGCGAAACTTGTCATGCAGTATAGTAGGCGTCGCCAACCTTTTCGGTCGGTGGGCCATTTTCAAAATAAATTTTTTATGGTGGGCCGCACATTCAAATGTAACTTGAATAGTGCTTTTATATCATATACGAGTATAGATATTATTAAAAATAAATATAGATAGAATTTTTTTTAATGACTTGCTATAATTACAATAATGTCAGAGAACAAACATTTTACGATTTTTAAAAATAAAAAAAAAGAATACAGTTCCAATTACATATGTTTAAATATGTAAATATCACTTGGCTTGCTGGCGTCACAAAAATGACGTATGACGTAAAATTGACAGATGACGAAAATGACAGTGACAACGAAACTTCGGTCAGGATGATTCGGTGATATGAAACTGACGTCGTAACTAACGGATAGTTCTGTGTGACATTGATAGATGGCACAACGATATTGCGTATCCATTGGCCCAATTTAACTTTTACTTACCTACCCCTACAGTATACTATAGACAAAAAGTAGCTAAATTATATTATTTTGAACATATGAAGCCAATGTAGTTGTCTGAGTCTTCAGGAAATATGGTCTCGCCTGTCGAGAAAAAAAGATCAGTGGGTTTTTAGGCCGATGTCGTTGAGCGTTGAGGCTTGACGTTTTGTCACCACGAGTGAATGACATCTTCGAAGATATTACACTTCGGCAACTTCCTAAATACTGATTTTCGGCTGTATTTATCCCAATGGCGAGGCCCACCTTGGCAGCGTTGGTAGTAAACACCTCTAACTGAAATACAGAAACGTATTTCCAAACAGTCTAGAGTTACAGATCAATATTCTTACTCGTTTCAAAGCTTCAAAAAAATTCAAGATGACGAATTGATACAAAAATGTTGATTGACACTGTGGCAGTTGTAGATATTTAATCAATAAAATAAATTGTCAGGCACACCATAAACTAAACGCTGGAGAGCGCAACTGTGAATGAATGTCTTCAATCTGCATCCAGCTTTGATATAAGGGCATAAAATATTACCGTTGAAGTTGAGGAAACCAAATTTTATATATACAAACGCTGCAGTTGTTTTGCATTACTATTGAACCTTGGGGAGGGTACGTCTGATTACAAAGAAAATTGATACTGCTAGTCGTAGTTTAAAATCCACGCAGTTTACCTATGTCAGAAACTTGGATTCATTAAAATTACTATTATATACAGTCTTTATTATTTGCCGGATCGTATTTTACCCTTCCATTCATATGTAATGAAATTCATAAAGTTGAATAGAGTAACTTCAACTGTCCCTGACATTTAAATTTGGTGTTGGTATGTATCTGTTCATCTGCTGTGTATCTATATATCGAGTAGTCTATTCCTAGAGCCTCAGACATTACTTGGTGGTGGTATCTCCAATATTTGGCTTATTGCAATTCAACAGATAAAAATGCGAATTCTTTGTGATGAGGAATAGTTGCTTTGTATCCATTAAAAGAGTAAACTACATTTTCATTGTCCACGTTTCACAATGTGATATCTTCAATCTGTATCAAAAGAATCAGTATGCTGGTAGATATTACGAATCACAGCTGTCTGGATATTCCCTCTGATATTTCAAAGACGCAAAATATTTTGTGCCTTACAAAAAAGAGGAAACAAACCGATGTATGTGTTGGAGCCAGAATTCTGAGCTAGGTATTGAGTCGGTGTGAGACTCTGTACACCTAATCTCTCAGGCAAAACGATATACCCTAGAAATTTATATAGATCATCTGTTTTGAGAGTCAAGCTATGCTTTAAGCACTTGAATCGATCCATGGCAAATCCATTGGTAGCGTAGGTAATGGTAATGGAAATGGAATATGATGTACTGGTAACGAGTGAAATGACACGGCTAATCTTTTCGGAACTGGTTAAGCTAGTACTACCCTCTTGAATCGGGCTAAGTAGTAGTAGAGATTAACAAGGCATTCCATATCCAACAATGAAGATATCAGTTCTGCACATAGATCTAAATGGAAGAGACCTTCAGACCCTAGTGGTCATTGTAGATTGCGCCATGTGTTTGAGTGTTTTTGTTGAACTGATATTTGAGAATCTAAGTCTGAGACTGAGTATCACCAAACATTAAATTATTAATTACAAAGCATACCGATGTGTTAATACAATCAGTAATAGGGCTTCAGAGGTTGCAATCGAATTCATTAAGTCAATTTGTATATACTATTATTAATGCACTGCTGGCCACGATGCTTCACTGATGAACATATGCATGTCTTTAACTGAATAATAGGCGATTAATATTAAAAATTATCTGAAGGGATAAGCACCCACCCACAAAAAAGCACACTTTAGTAAAACAGTGGGATAATTTGCAATCACATTTTCTGTTTACACCACATACTTTTTTGTCTGTACAAATTTTATTTATTCCAATATATATTTTTTCAAGTAAGTACTGATTTGTGACTATAGCACCCAAAATGCTTCTGAATCAAAATTAACCTTGCATTAACAGCCTGTTGCCTGAAAGATTGCTATTTTGTGTGCAAGGTTCGACGTTAATATATTTCACTCTATGATCTTTTCTTAACGTGTTTTACTTACTAGGTATTCCTAAGTCATCTTTGATTAGTCTCACGACAAGCCGAAGTTCTGCTGTACCTCAAATGACCTCATCGAATTCAGGTCCATCTTCAGCTTCCAGTATCTCTTGTGAGTATCATTTATTATCATAGAAACGATGCAGCCTTAGCTTTAATCAGTCTTGGTGGACGAAGGTCAGGTTCAGAGCTGGGGGAGTTCATGTTCTTTGAATACTTCCAGAGTGTTTGGTTTTAGTTTTATGATTTTGTTCATTAACTTTCCTGATAATCCTCACTCACGTCATATCGGTTATAAATTTACTTTCTCCTAAGATGCATTCTGCAGTCTTATCGGAATAGAAATGTGCCTTGACCATGACCGTCATATTGCCTATATAGGATCTCCAAGGTCGTATGAATGTTAAGATGGTTTTTTTCAATGGAAACATTCATGTGACCTCAGACGTAAACTTACCATTCCTAATTTTGGGGACACAAGTGGTGGTTCCCAATCAAAAAAATATCTTGTCCTTCATTTGACCTTGGACGTCAAGAAAGTGGTCAAGGTATGGTCTATGAACGATTAAAAGGAGGGGCTTTCTGGGAACCAGAAACCACCAGTGCGTAGGCCTACAAGGGGACCCTTATGCACGTTTCCTTACCTTAGTTTCAAAGGCCAGCCCTTATTGCAAAAGTGAGGATGGCCTTGGGTCCAGCCCATCTTATATCCTTAAGTTCAAGGACTCTTGAACCTACTATAGTCTACCTGTGATACCCAAGGGCTTCACAGCGACATAGAATGTGTACCGAGGACTCCCCCACAGCATGCACACCTTCTAGCAAACCTACTACTACTAATGCATAAATTGAACGAGAGTCTCTAGTCCACCATTTAGTGTCCAAACGACTTAGATATAAGGATGGGGTTGGTGCCATCAATTGTGGTAACAAGGTATAGGTCATGGTTATATTTTGGGCATCCAGTTTCTCGCTCTTTCCAACAAAGGAGCCAAAAATAGTTTTCCAGTAAAAAAAAAATATCGACTTTGTAGATCAAAGTCATGGTCATATTTGGGCGTAAAATTTCCTGATCTTTCTGATACCGAGGTCAAAAGCTGAAATAGCCAGTATAAAAAACTTTTTTGTTTTTCATACGACCTTAAAAGTTAAGGCCCAGTTCACCGCTAGAAGCTAGAACCTTCAACTTCTACTTGGTAGATGTCTTTCTAATGTTAATATTTTCAGAGTTAGTTGAGTGGTACACAAAAAATTAATTTATATATTTCATTTTTCTCCATCTAGATATTAACAACTGTCCTTCAGATAATACTGTTTTATGATTGTTGGGATTATTTCAGCACTAACATCATTTGGCTCTGAACCAAAAACACCATTGGCTCCAGGAAGAGCCAAATGTAATACCATATTGCATTTGTTTGGCGAATGGCTTTTTGAAGCTGCATTTATTGGATGTGATTTACCTCAAAGTAAGTATATCATGCAAGGTGTTACGCGATCAAATATTGAGAACTTAAAGTTAATATACCTAGAAAACATTTTAAAAAATAGTTTTGAAGGTTTCATCATTTTGTTCAGAGTTTTTTTGTTAAAATTCATGCGGTTTGTTGAGGGTTTATAAGTTTATGAGAGACAGCTTTTTGAGTTATTTGTCTCGTTTTGAGGAGGAAGATAACAGCCAGAAGATAGATAGGCGACAGAGACATACACAAACAAATGACAGTCAGAACGCTTATTTAAAAAAATAAATGAATAACAGACACTGAGGCCTCTTGATGTTTTAGAGCATACAAACGAAGCGAAGAGAGCAAATTCGCTAGTGATGGAGAGTTATTCTCAGCCAGGATCGATCACTGATACCAGTGAACTACCTCCAGGATTAACGATAGATAAATACGAAAGCGGTCGAGCTGAAGCATTGGGCACACTATGTAGGATTATGTGCGCCAAAAAGACTGGAGAAGAAATTTTGCCTGTCTATTTAGCAAGGTTAGTAAGAAATTATTTTTGTTGTGAAGGATTGTTAAGACGGACACTGCAAATGGTATAGTACATCCCAGATGTAACATTTATTTACTATTTACATTTATTTATTTTTATTTCCTTTATTTTTTATTTGCAGTTGTTATTCAAACTGTGGTCACCCTTGAAGGATATACATATCTTGTATAAGGGTGTTGACCATATTTTGACAATATATTTGAATTTTGAGGTTCTCTTTGTTTATAGTTATTTCAGTGGTTCTAGTCTACCTTCAAGTGGTATCCTATACATAATTGATTTGCGGCGTTGTTATCATTTTCTTTATTTTTTCTGATCTACGAGCATTATAAATGTTGATTCCCCGAAGTTTTTTATGCATTTTCGACACCAAAATTTGTACAAACTGACATTGACACTTCTCTAATTGACTTTTTTGATATAATCATACATTCTTTTGCCCTTACTATTACTAATACATTCTGTTGGCTAATTTAACGAGAAGTTTCTGACTGAGTTTATCGCGTTGTATGGAAGTTTCCAATGAATTTGGCGTGTCAAATTCAAGAAATATAGTGACAGACAAAAAGAAGCAGGCATATTAGATTTTGGTAGAAATATGCAAAGAAAGTGATGATCGCAGATAGAGAAACGGTTGTTAGGAAATTAATTTTAAAGGAGAGTTTACCGAAAAGAGCAAAAATAAATCTCGTCATCGTCGATCGGGAACTGGACAGTACGATATCTACAAGTCATTTTTGTCGTATTTCGTTTTGTTGTACTTTCTAAACGATTGAATGGATTCATTAAATTCATCAAGTGATTCACGCAGTAAACTGACGTGGGTGAAGTATTAAATTCTTAGGAGTCATTTCTTCGACCATATTGACTACCGCACACTTTTTTAAATATTTAGTTTGTTTCTTTCCCTTAACAAGACAACACGCAAACATTGACTGGTGTAGTACCTTCTCCGTGATCAATGTCACAAAAACTGCGTAAAAATAAATGCAAAAAGCAGCGTCTGGATCAGCCTTTAGAGAGTTTGAGTGGACGTTTTTTGCAATACTTTCTAAATCTTTTTTTTATGGTCAGACTCCGGTAAAGGCTGGAAGCCTACGGCGCTGTAGAAGCGCTGCGAGAGGATAGGTATCGGTGCACGTTATATTTGAAATGCTGCAGGTTGTATCCGTCGGAAAACAAGTTCCCCGGCAGCTCATTCCACAGCGTCGAAGTTCTCCAAAAGAAGGAATGCTGGAGGACACTGGTTCGGAGAGTAGGGACCTCGACCTGGTAAGGATGAGCTCGCAGAGCCTCTATAGTGTTCCTCGTTAGGACGGCCTTTGGTGTTATTACCTAGGAGAGTTCACTCGAACATCTTCCGTTATAGAATCTGTGAAACAGGGACAGATTAGCCCCCATTCATCGATGTTCCAGGCTGTGGAGGTCCTTTGTAAGGTTAGGCGTATCGATTAATCTAATTGCTTTCTTCTGGATAATAGTGTTCAGAAGCTTTAGAGAGTGCTTCGGAGCGCATCCCATCAGATGGGAGCAATACTCCAACGATGGTCGGATTTGTACCTTGTAGAGCAGCAGTAGTTGCTCTGGTATATACAGCTTCCTACAGCGGAACAAAACTCCAAGCTTCTGGGTTGCCGTTTTACCAATATCGGCGACGTGGTTGTGCTAAGACATGTTATTGTTGATGTTGATCCCCAAAAGCTTGACAGAAGGTGACTCGACTATTGGTTGACTCACCACTTCCACAGTTGGTAAGCCAACGTGAGACTTCTTTGTCAGTGTTGTTGCCTGAGTTTTCTTTATGTTAAATTGTACTTTATTTACTAATCCCTACTCGACAATTGTATTGATTTCTACGTTGATCTGTGAGGCATGTTGCTGTCGCCGACGTACCGTCTTCTGGGATGATACTGGCTTGCCTTTCTTAAGAATGGGTTGTATGCAGTCAATCTTCCATGCAGTGGGGAAAAATCTATATCTTGGTGCTTGGTTCCACGCACGATATCAATGTACTGTCGTCTACGAAGCTGTAGATAGGATTGGCCGTTATTTCCAGCAGCTCGTTGATGTACAGCAGAAACAGTGTAGGAGATAGGACAGACCCTGAGGAACACCAGCGTTCGTTGAAAATACGTCTGATGAACAGCCTTCGATTAAACAAACAGAAATCGGTCGTTCAAAAAGCTATTTAGCCACTGGTGCAGGCCAGGCGGTAGTCCATAAGCAGCAAGCTTGACCAGAAGACCTCATGCCACACTCTGTCGAAGGCTTTCGATATGTCAGGTGCAACTACACGGGATTCGCCATAATTTTCAATTATTGCTGTATTGCATGAGTGAGTGACGTAGGTCAGGACGTCACCGGTAGACCTACGCTTACGGAAGCCATACTGACGATCATTTATGATATTATTGTTGTGTAGGTATTTCAGGAGCTGTGAATTAATGGCAGTCTTCATAACCTTAGACATGACGCTGAGAAGAGCTACAGGTCAATGGTCGCTAGGACCGTTTTTTTACCTTTCTTAGAAATGGGTTGTACGCAGCCAATCTTCCATGCACTGGGAAAAAATCTATATCTTTTGTCTGTTATTTTTTTATAGGTTTTACTTAGCTGTTATCCAAGGACTCAAAGTACCTCCTACTAGAGAATGTGGAGAATGTATGGCAGCTATACTGATAAACTCTGCAGATTTATTTCATCTAGATCTGGATGGTGTAAGAATACTCATACCGGCCTTTATGTCGGCGTTAGAAGTTGTGTTGCCGGATAAAGATCTGAAATTGAGCGGAAATATCAACAAAGTAGAATTAAGAAAGTCTTGTATCCAGCTTTTGTTGTCAATGCTGGTGTTGCCTCTACACTTTCAGAATGTGGTGATAAAGGAACTTATCAATTCAGGTAATTAAAGGGAGATTATCAGTAGTAATATCCCTAGGGCATTGAAAATAGACGAGATAATTTTATGAAAATCGAAAGCTTGAGAAAATTTTCAGAAAACTATGAGGCAATTGTTAATGCTCGAGGGCTATTCGGCAGAAATTTTTTTGAAAATTGACTTTTAACTCAACACAACGAAACAATTATTTATTTATTGAAAATAAGAGTTAGTGAAAGTAGTACTTTTCTTGCAGTTTACTTGATATGTTCCACACTGTTTTCACCGTTGCTCCTTTGAATTCGGTTCCGTATTTCTTTCGCATATTGAAAGCCCAAAATCAACGCCAATTGTTAGCAAAAATTCATAAATACTTCTCACACGTATTTATGACTTTGGGTTGTGCTTTTCTGATTTTTTTTTTTTGATGAGGGCATTCATACTTCGAAGATTCTGTTTACCGAAACGTCACATTTTGATATTAATTTCGAATTAAGTCCGTTAATTGCACTGAATCAGTGTAATTGGGATTTGATTGGATAAAAATCGATGATATCATACAAAATGAGGAAATTTCAATGGTTGTTAGAAATGTCAAAAAAAATTAATATCTATTACATTTTAAAGTTCGGAAAACCAAAAAAGTGGTATCCTCAAATCTGCAAAGTATGAAGAACAAAAATAGATTTGGCAAAAACCCCTAAATATTCTACCAGCCTCCTTTTACAGAATCTCGAAGAGGTTACAATAATTTGTAACATGCTTTTATTAGCTTCACCTGTATATTTGTTTGTGAGTTTGTAACTCTTTTTTGGTTTAAGAGGTCGGACCGAATATTGAACGCACGACTTTTGCCGCGAAAACGATTTTGTTACTACGCTTTTTTACTACTGTTGTTAACACGCTTTTATTATATAAGATTCGTCTATCATAGAATAATATGTTATTAAATTACTCAAACAATTAACAATTGTGTGGCTGTTTAATTAAAAAACAACAAAGCAATTTTCTTCTACATTCAGCTTAGAGTCATTTTGCTCATTTTCGCATAATCTAAGGAGTATTTCAACGACATGCGGTGCGGATGTAAACAAGGTTGACGCATTTGGATTTTGCGCATTTATAAACAGCTCGTGTCACTACTGACTAAGAGATGGCGCAGACACCTTAAAGTTTGTTAATATTACACAGAGGCGTAGCGACGAGAGCTTAAAAGGCGTGACATCCAAATGTTTGGGAGTTGATATTTTCGTGAAATTTATGGAAAGTCGACAGTTTCAATTATCGTTTATGAAGTAATTATTATGCTATGAATATTGATAAAAAATAAATGTTTATCTTCATCACAGAGTATTAATAGATACAGTTCAAAAAAACAAAAAAAAAACAAAAAAATACGCTTTAATGATAAAGCTAACTAAAAAATTAAATATAAATATAGTTTAAAAAACAAAAAACACTCTTTTAAAGATCATCGAATTAAAAAGTTGAAAACATTTTTTAGAAATGAGCTTAAAACAATAGTGAACGGAAAATATTAGAAATGAGCTTAAAACAATAGTGAACGGAAAATACTTGTATTATTGTGAAAAAAGCGTGGGCGCTTTGTGCCATATTATTCGTAAATCGTATAATTATTATTTTATTTTTGTTTAATATTTTCAACATTTTAGTTCGATGTTCTTTAAATGAGTGTTGTTTAGTTTTTTTAAAGTATAGTGATTTTAATGAACGCTGCATCAATTTCAGAACATCCTTTTTCGTGTTCTAGGATCTAATGAGAGACCGGTAACATTCCTTCAACTGAAACCTAAGCTGATGAACTTACTGATGAATGCTTTGCAAATCGAGTCAGATCCTCAAAACACCCATATGTTACTCGGTGGTTTGTTTTTGTGCGTTCAGGATTCCGCCATCTTTGAACAAGTCGAACAGGTAACCCAGCCGTCAACTGAAACCTCATCTAATTTACTAAGTTCTGGTAAGTAAACGATTTCAAGTATGTTGGTTTGTCTGTTTTTAAAATCAATTCCAATTAGTTAATTGTCACTTAGATTGCCTCAATCACTGTTTTGGGAGTTTCATGAGTAATATTACTTAGGTCGCACAGAAAATGTCTACAAACTAACACAGTCAAGGCAGATATGGATACCAATGAGACTGGAAACAAAAATCCAATTTATATTTAGTTTGACAGAATTAATTCAAAATAAAGTGACTCAAGAGTAGTGGAATATTTTTTCCCGTTACTCTCTTTTCATTTATCAAGTTTGCAAACATTTTAGCTGCGATCTCTGTATCAAATTGTTGCTAGCTTTGATTAAGAGGTGCATTTTCGATTAAAGATTGAAAAGTGTTGATAAGGCAAGAGAAAATCTTGACTTAAGACTCATCAGATCTTCCTTTCGAAGTATGCTGAAAAACTCATATGGATTTAATCATTATCCAAGCTTCTTGTTTCGAAAAAACATGCAGAAGCAGAAATGAAGATAAAGTCCGTGTCGTAAAATAAAAGGAACGAAAAGAGACAAACACCTTTTCCCATTGTTTGACCTCAAGAAATTGTATTTAGTAATTTTTTCTGAGGAACACTATTTCGCTTTTTATTAGCTGTCTACTTACAACTATCGAATAAGCAATAACTTTTTTGACATGGGTTTTTGCTATGTAAATACCACCAAATCGCTGTAAATTAGGTGACCTGTGTTTAACAATAATGAAGCATAATGGGTAGTCTCTTAATCTTTAGCTAGCATTTTGTCAAATCCAAGTTTGTATTATGGCATGTTGAGTTCATTGATATTTTTGTACCCTGATACTTTTATGATAATTATTATCACTTTTTACTGCATCTATTTTTTTACATATGACCTGTTATAACAGACGAGTTGTATTGTGAAGTATTACAGCCCACTATGGATATTTATTTTTTCTGAAACCCCGAAGACATTTTGGATTTATTTTATTTATCGTATGGCTCAAAAACATGACAATAGTAAATATAGATAAAAAACTATTATAACCTATACTAAAATAAAACAGATACAGCTACAAACTAAGATACATGAGACTAGCTCGCGTCCGTAGCAGGAAGCTACACGTGCACCCTGGGTAACGCTAAATGAGCTAGAGCGAACCTGGCAACCAGACTCTTTTTTTTTGAGATTTCCTGGTTAAAACATGACATTTTGGAATCTATGAATATTGAAATTATGTGCACCTTATTTAAACAAAAAGCTACAGATCCTGCGGCTATCAGGTTTAAATAATAAATAGGTTCATATTCGTTTGTTTTTATTATAATTAATTTAATATTGTTAATATGTAGATACGTTTTCAATGCTATGGTAGCCCGTATTTCAATGGCAAATTATACATCGTGTTCCAGGACCAAACCCAAAATAAAGAAATCAGACTTAGGTTCGGGATGTGAAGTCGTTAACAAAAGGAATTACTCTTAAATTCGCATTTGTTACAGAGAAATCAATCTAAATTTTTCATGTTTTTGCCGATTATTTCAACTATCAGAAATACAGAACGTAACTCGGTCTATTTCTGCCAATTTCGCAAAATAGTTAAGGGGATTTAAACTTTTTAAATATTACGGATAAACATATATAATTTAAACATATGACGGTGCCAGCAATTATTCGTTTTCGGGATTCGCCCTGAGAAACATTTTTTTGTATTAAATTCTTTAACGATGGACAGCCGACTTGCCAAGATCAGGCTATTCATAGACATAACTTGAAAGAAGCACTCCCTACAAGTCAGTTATCTATGTTCTTCAAACATCAAATTTTTCCTTATGTTTTCAGGTTTCCCATGTTCAAATAAATCCTGGAATAATATGTATTATCATTTACATAGTGTGGCTATCAACAACAGATTTAACTTTAGCATTTTTTCCGGATACTTTGTACTGTCAGCCGTGTCAACAGCGAAGCTAGCCTAGTGATCACTCAAAAGACACCTCAGTGAGTTTTAACTAGACTCAATGATGAGTAGTTGATGCTTGGTCGTAGTTTCTAACAATGTACAAACATTGTATTCATTTCGACCAACCATTTTTACTGTTCTCTAGAGATTGAAGCATTTTCCTGTTTAAAAAGTAGTCATTATTTTTTGTCAAGAGACATTCGTAAACATATTACTATGACAGTCCTGACTTGCAATATTGCCAACTCGGATTACTACTAAAAAATTGAATCAAAGATGCAAATTCAGTCAGCTGATATGTATCAAATAGACGTCCAGTCAGTACAAAGTATCCGGTACTTCTCTCAATTGAACTTCGAGTTATATCAGGTTTTAGTAGTTTCATAATGCTAGTTACATATACATATCGTATTGCTTGTATGACCATATATGGCGTATGCAGCTTCTGACACTGCCAGTATGGCGAGCATGGCTAGCAGTGAACATTCCACACCACCTGAGCCCTATGGTTCTGCAGAGTATGACCCGCTGTTGCTACCCTTAGGTATGTTCATCTCACACTGTACAGTTTTTGCATTTTTTAAGAACGGTTCGAATTTTCATGTATCAAGCACATCTTGTAGTTTTTGCGGCGTTTTTTTTTTCGAGAACTGTTTTTTAGGGTTTGATCATGACCAGTTTGATGAATGCTGATATGCAAAACGCATGTGTAAGGATCCTTTTCATTGTATGCGATTCGGACGTATCATGATACATTGCACTTAATTTTTATCAATGTTACGAAATTTTTGGGTTTGATCAACGAAAATGTTGAGTTTATGACAGATTCAAAATGAGATTGGGATGGCAATGCGTTTGCTGCTGTGGCAAAGCTACGCGAAGTATCGTACAATGCGACTAATATCAGAAGAAGTGGCAGAAATGTTTGCAATGGACAGCCAGAACGCAACGCATCGCTTGCTTGGCCATTACTGGAGCCATATCTACAAGACGGCGCATTCAACAGGTACGGGTGGCCATGACAAAGCTTACTAAAATATGGCGTGACCATAACATCACTAAAACTACCAAAATGTCGCTGGTTCAGTCTCTTGTGTTCTCCATATTTTTGTATGACTCGGAGACTTGGACTGTTAAAAAGGCAGATCGAGCTCGCATAGATGCTTTTGAAATGTGGACGTCGAGGAGAATGCTGAGAGTTCCTTATACGGCCTATCGAACTAATGTTTCCATACCGGATGAGCTCGGTAATCCAAAGAGACTATCCCCCATCGTGTCGACGAACATGCTTACATTCTTCGGACACATTCACAGAAGCGATAATATGGAGAAACTTGTAGTTCAGGGTCACGCCCCGAGTGGGCGGTGCCGTGGCCGTTCCCCTACACGCTGGGTGGATACGACGAAACAGTTGCTAGATATGGGTATCAAGAGCGCCACTGAACTGACAGTAAATCGCGAACGATGGCGAGCTACAGTTCTCAAAACTATTGATAATATTCGTGTCGCCAATACTATAGCTCCGACTTAATGCATCTTACGAGTTCACAACATGTCTGTTAAGACATTGTGACTATGATGATGATCTACTACATCAACACTAACTGGACGTGGAGTCTTTGCTAAATTTAACCCCTCTACACATTGAGGTAGAGAGAGATGCTAGACTGGGAGGGTATAATGGTTCCCAAGCGTACTCGGAAATATCCTACAACGTCCTTTTACCAGGAAGAGACGAATATGAAACAGGAGTGACTCCAAGCTTGCACTATTCACGGACGGCTCCATGTGAGAACTGAACTGAGCGAGTCATCATCATAGTCACAATGTTTTAACAGACATGTTGTGAACTCGTAAAATGCATTCAGTCGGAGCTAGAATATTGCCGACACGAATATTATCAATACTTTTGAGAACTGTAGCTCACCGTCGCTCGCGATTTACTGTCAGTTCAGTGGCGCTCTTGATACCCATATCCAGCAATTTTTCCGTCGTATCCATCCAGCGTGTAGGGGAACTGAACCTGAACATGACCCTGAACTACAAGTTTCTCCATTTTATCGCTTTCGTGTATATGTCCGAAGAATGTAAGTATTCTCGTCGACACAATGGAGGATAGTCTCTTTGGATTACCGACTCATCCAGTATGGAACCGTTGGTTCGATGGGCGGTATAAGGGACTCTCAGCATTCTCCTCCACGTCCCCATTTCAAAAGCATGTATGCGAGGTCGAGTTGCCTTTTTAACAGTCCAAGTTTCCGAGGTATTCAAAAATATGGAGAACACAAGAGACTGAACCAGCGACATCTTGGTAGCATTAGTGATGTTATGGCCACGCCATATTTTAGTAAGCTTTGTCATGGCCACACGTACCTGTTGAATGCGCCGTCGAATCTCATTTTCACAGCTACCCGAATTGTCGATCAAAGAACCGGTGTACACAAAACTTTGAACTACTTCACAACGGCCTATTGACTTTATTTCTCGATGATTATCGTGCTCTCTATCTACGATCATAACCTTGGTTTTGTTGTAGTTAATACCAAGACCATACGCTGCACTGTGTTGTTCTAAGATGCTTAATAGAGCTACTAGTTCTTCCTGAGAAGCAGCAATAAGGGTTGTATCGTCAGCAAATACAACGTTCTTTCTCTAGGAAAAGACGAATATGAAAGAGGAGTGACTCCAAGCTTGCACTAGTCATGCACAGCCATGTTAGAACTGGGCGTGGGAGCTGGAGTAACTGATACAAATCCAAGAGTTAAAATTTCAGGAAACCTTGCGAGGTATACCACAATTTTTCAAGCAGAAATGGTAGCCATAGGGTTGGGAGTGAGGGTGCTGAACAAACGGCTCCTGACAAACAAATCTATAAAAATCTAGCTGCCCTGAAGGCACTGAGATCTAAACGGGTTGACTCAAGATTCATATGCATTTCCTTAATGAACTTGGAGGAACAAATTAACTTTGGTTTGGGTTCCAGGTCATAACGGACTGGAAGGCTGACACACTCGCAAGAGAAGAAACTAAATTTACGTAATCCGTTTCAAATACATTTTTGTTGCCATGTCCTTCCTAATGTGTATTAATTGTATTTTAACTTGTAAATCTATACTTTGTAAAATGTAAAATATTTTCACATATCTTGCATCACAAATTAAAACTGAAACGGTTCTTTTAGACTCCGCACATGCTCTATTCGTCAGAGCCACCTATCTGGTGTGTCATCGATTAATTTCATCATGGAAAACAGATCTGAATATTTCCTTGGCTGCTTTGGAGCTGTTGTCAGGATTGGCTCGAATTCATATAAAAGGGTCAGGTAAATATTAATGTTTTTAACTAAAGTTTAATTTGTTCGTTTCTTTCAAAATACTTGGTTGCTGATCTTTATATTATTCGCCAGATGCGATGGAGTGCAGAAGAGCAGTGAAATGGCTGTGTGATTACATAGTGTCTCAGTGTTCAAGACCTCCGCCAGCGCATTCCAAAGATCTACATTCCACGATCGTTGCTGCGTTTCAGTGCTGCTCGGTTTGGTTGTTAGAACACCCCTATTTGCTCAAGGACAAGGACTGCTTAACAACGGTAAGAATATACTGTATATTTACCAGGATTTGAAAAAATGTCTTAATATAACCCAACGTACTTTGTAAGGCTTTCGCGGCCATCGTCCAATGAATTTGTGGTTCTTGGGTTTTTAGGCCGGCGTCGCTTAGTGTTAAGGCTTGAAGTTTCGCCACCACGGGTGGATGGCATCTTCAGAAGACATCTCACTTCGGCGGCATCCAAGATACTAACGGCTGGTGAATCTGCACCTGTATATATACCCGTTAACGGTGACGTGGCCCAACCACGTAGCGTTGGTAACCCCGCCCCCTGGGGTTTTGGCAGTGTCTTCAGGTCCTTTAGGATGGGTACCCATATCTAGTTGAATTTCTGTATTTATTCTTTCCTACTGAAATCATTGTGAATCATTTTTGTATTCCGATGGCTTCTCTGTGGAGTGGAGTTCTCTTGATCCTTTGGCCTCCTTCCCTAATATCACATTCGGCTACCGCTGAATTGTCCGTATTTCGGAAGTCGCCAAAGTGAAATAGCTTCTGAAGATGCCATCCACTCGTGTTGGCGAAACGTCAAGCTTTAACGCTAAACGGCGCTGGCCTATAAACCTAAAAACCACAAATTCACAACGGAACGTATTTTGTATTATTAAAAAAAGTTTCTGACAGCCGGGCGGCTCTAAAGGCCTTGGCAAGTAACCCTTTACTTAAAAATAGTGTGGGACTGCCATATCACCCTGAAGACACTGACGAAGACCAACAAGGTAACATTATCTTGGGTGCCTAGGCACATAGGAGTAGGTGGTAATGAGAGAGCCGACATGTGTGCCAAGGAAGGCGCAGAACTCCCTCACTTCGAGATAGAACCAGCATGTGATATATCATACAACATGGTAGTGACAGCTGTCACCAGTTGGGTGTCAAATGAGCACCAGAAGCGCTGAGACAGAAGGTCCCTTACGTAAGGCTCCCTTGAGTGATACTCAAGTAATGAAATGTCAACATGACACTTCGTTGCAGTCAATGCGATTTTGTAGGTTAATTTTTGGAGTACGGTGTTGTCAGTTTCTGTTTACATCCGGAATAATTTCCGGCACAAAACACGGAATACTGACACAAAGCAAAAAGAGATAACAGAAAACATCAAAATGCGTAGGCATAGAAATTGACTTATATTTGAAATATGACAACGTCGCCAAATGAATCTCTCCATATCGTAGATGTTGTCTGGGAAACAGATACACAAGGAAAGCTACACTTGAGGGTCCCTCAAGTATCTCTTGAGTGTTACTTAAGGGAATCTCAAGTATTACTCAAGGGACGACTGTGAATACGGCCCTAAGTGGACTGTCCTGCCTTGAGTGAACTCTTATAAAAAATGCAGGCCAGAAGGGAAGACAGGAGAGCATAGTCTAATGCATCTCAAAGTACGCAGAGAAGTTGGATGGGACTGTGTTTGATCCTGTTGACTAGGGGTACACAATAAGCCTTAAGGCTGAGCGGCAACGATCAAAAAAAGCCAACCTTAACACCATCGCTATTTAAAAAAAATATGTGTGTCTACCTTACTCGGAAAAGGATATACTGTACTTTTCCGACCAGAAATATACGCAACCAATAGATCCAGAATTACAAGCTTTTACCATAACATAAATTCGATATTGCTTAAGAAGAAAACAGCACTAGCTAAAATTCTTTAAAAACTGAAGACATCTTAACCGTACTGATATCTAAATTAATCCGAACAATTTGTCCAGGTACTAGAGGTAGCAGAATTGGGAATATCCGGCACGAAATCGGTGGGCAAACCGGGCGAGCCGATCAAAATGAAGGAAGAAAAGGAGCTGAAACCGGCGTCGATGAGAGTAAGAGATGCTGCCGAGCACCTGTTGAGCTGCGTTTTGGAGCAAGTCTCCTACTTTCCGAGCGAATGCGGACCGGAGTCCATCTCCTCGCTGCTGGACGAGGTGTCGCTGTTGAAACACTGCAACACTTGGCCCACCGATTGTAGCGACCAATCTGTGGCGGTCGAGAGGTTCCGGTACTTCGTAACGGAGGGTTCGGTGATGTTGGCGTTATTGGAGGAACCGCTGGGCAACGACCAGGTAGGAGAGATTTAGGGGTTAATTGAGGAAATATTGGGAAAGATCGATTTGATAATTATCACTCAAAATACGTTACTAGGTGTACACTGGTTTCAAAAATTACAGAGCTCCAAATAATAATAGCTTGCTTGTGATCACTAAATGGCTCCATGCTACAATTTGTTTCTGCCGAATTTTTGTGTGGCACTGAATGGACTACACAGAATGACTTTCTTTGTTAAAAAATTCTCCAGGTTCTGGAGTTGTCGGCGTGTCTTCGGTACAGGATTTAAAAACCCATTTTTCCTATTTTTATTTTGATATAACTTTTGAATTATTGCGGAAAAAAGAAACAAAAATAGTTTTGTTATGAAACATAATATATGATCATTCCATTTATCACAAAACAATTTTTGTTTAATTCAAAACCCCAATTATAAAACTGCACCTTACGGATATGATTTTACAAATTTCACTCAGAACAGCTGATATTCTTTATTGCTACGGCGCTATGTAGCTGGTAGGTAGAAGTGAGATAAACTGTAACTACTAGTAATTCCGAACTGTAGAAAAGGTTGTAGTGAGCAACTAGTCACTGTCAAAACCGATACCAAATTTAGAAATAGCCAAAGTGATCAAGATGTCTAGTGGTGGAATTTAGAACCCAATGTTGTATATGTGCCCGTGGCAACCAGATTCTTTTAGCATGCATGTGTACCAACTCAGAGAGAATGAAATCAAAACACAGAAATGTTATGATATGTTTTTTTTATTATTTGTTGCTTAACACTTGTTTTGTATTTATTAATCATGAGTGCTGAGTGTTTATGATATGATTTTATTACTTGATTCTTGTATTTATCAAATCATGAGTGCTTTGTATTTTTTACTGGTGAAGTATTTATATTGATATGTTGAAATATACGATTCAAAAATGTCTTAATAATAGTGGTAAACTGGCTCTTGTTATTGATATTGTTTAATAAAGAAAAGGTTATAAACATTCACAGTCTGATAAATAATAATAATAATACATGGTGGGCTAGGTCTCTGTCCAACGTCAAATAGGAAAATATGGGTAGGATGTGGAAAAATGTAAAATATCAACATATCTGAATAAATAAATATAATCAAACATATAAAGGAGTAAATAAAGTGGGTAAATGGGATAGGGTATATAAAATATAAACAGCATCGCAAGCATAGCAGCATAGCAAGCATAACAGCATAGCAAGGATGGTATCTAAGCGCATAAATAGATCAGTAAATAAATATAAACAATAAACAACATTTAAAAGGGCTGGTTGGAGGAAACGTATGGTACGTGTGAACGCGTTGAATCATTCCCCACTTCCACTCTGGGTAAGTGATTGGGTAGTCAGTTCGGGGACAGTCACCGTGGTTTCCACAACCATAAATAAATATTGTGCATACCTGTTCTTCCACTTAACCCTTGAATTTTTTTTCTACAAAAATTCAAGGGTTAAGTGGAAGGACAGGTATGCACCATGTCCGTGGTGCATAACTGAACTTCGCCCATTCGTCATACCATATCTTCCTTTTTTTCTATTTATTACTCTGGTTGATTAATGTATTTGGCGAATAAAGACGTTTATTATTATTATTATTATTATATCGTATATACATAAAGAGAATCAGTAAAGGTTGAAATAGATACAGATAAATAAGACAGAGTTGCATCTGTTCTCCAATACCTAGAGTAGACGTAAATCAGAGACCCAACACCATATAAAGTCGTCTTAAAAGTCCGGATATATAGTATATATTGTGAAGCACTTTAAAAATATCGTAGCCAGACCACGTTAGTTAATAATACAAACTCAAAAGACCCCATACCTGCAAATATTCCAGTAATACGTCCTAAAAACCAAAATAATCCCTTGTTTTCCTTGTCTCTAGCTTATTGCCGTTTTTTTTAAAAACAACCCCCGCTCGTAATTTTTCAACAAACTCCCCAAAACTATGGCAACGATCCCCACAACCCACTACTTTATGCCAGTGACCAAACACAACACCCAAAAGCATCACAGAATAGTGTCTTTTTCTGTGATTGAAAATTAACACGGAATCGGTTGCTCTATGAAAAATCACTCATGATCTGACCAATAACAAAATATCTGAACAATATAGGATAATCAAATAAATTACTTATCTTAACTTCATCGACTAATTACACTCATACTTTTTATAAATCATCCGTCGATGACATCAATGTCAAACTTCGGTCACGTGACCGCTAAAGGTGCGTTCTTACGTCTGGCAGCCAGGAGCGCGTTCCGAATCACCACAAGCATAGGAAAATTGGTGAAGTGCGCAGTCGACCACACTCCAGCTCTCTCTTTTTATTCTGGACAACAGAGCTGCATTTAGACACTGGATTTTTTTCAACGCTAAGGGCTGGTTTCACTAATCCCTGATACGTGTCAGATAGCCTATCTGTCAGATAACGCCATATAAATAACATGGGCCTATCTGACAAATAAGCTACCTGACACTTATCAGGTACCAGTGAAACCGGCCCTTAGTATCTTGATTATTCGCAAACATCCGTGGGTATGTTCCCGGGAAAAGCACCTTATTTGTTTGAAGCAGTTTACGCTGTTTTTTGAAAATTATCAGGTTTGGCAACCAGTTTATTGAATCACCGATCATAGACACAGCAAGAATTCCGCTTTCAATGCTGACTTTTTTCGCTTTCAATGCTGACTTTTTTGCTCGCTCTCTAATGATTATCAGCAAATCTTACAAATTTTGACTCTAGTACTGTTTACTGGGTTGAAATATAGACTTACGTATCGCACAAGATCATCGACGGCCGAATATATCTGGATTCCTGAAGAACAACAGTTACATTGTGTGCGAACTTCGTACATTAGAAATGAAAAGTTGTGTAGATTTTCATTAATTCTCGTACAATGAATAAAAGAGGCTGGTGAACCTGTTTACATTACCGGGCATAGACAAGAATGTGAATGTTAGTGAATGTACCTACATCGATTTTTGATTTAATCTTCTCTAAATACGTAGTAGTGACCTGAATGTAAATGGGTTAACAATCTATACTAATTCAATGTATTTCCTCCGAATGACAGGATCCTCAACCAACGGTGACGGTTCTGATACGAGGTCCATTTGGTAGGCACGCTTGGACCATGCAGTTACGTCATTTACCCCGTCATAGATCTGCTGTCAAACATCACGGCCACAACGCTTGTCGACCCGTCGCGATGAGAGACACCCCTACAAGGCCCTCGGTGAAGCAGAAGTATTTTCCTGACACCGTTGATAGGGTTATGCAGTGCAAAGTGTAAGTATCATCCCTTATCATAATCACTGAAGTTGTAACTTATATGATAGGTGTGTAAAGTGTAGAATGATACCAAGATCATTTTTTTAGTATAAACATTTTGAGTTTCTCCTTCACCCACACTCCCTATCACCTCAATTTCACCCCGTCCTAAAAAAGTGGAAAACATCTAAAAACAAAGTTTGGAACGACCCTGAGGATTTTGGTTTTTTGTTAATTTCTCCACCGCCAATTAAAAAAATAGCAAAATTACGTAGTAGCTAGTGTTGTCCCACAGCAAGTCGCACCTCAAATCTCACCAAAGCCGGTGAAGCGGTTACTTAGATTACGCTGTTGCTAATAGACCATTGATCAATAGACATACAGACAGTAGATCTAATATTTACGTATCCAAGGATCTACTTCAAATTCACGCTCATATTGATAGGTACTCTGCTCTACAACGGACTAGCATAGTTTTTTGTGTTTATTCTATATAAAATCAAGGAAGGAAAAATCAGAAACTAGCGTTCCTTGATGTTCTTCTAATAAGAAAATGAGCCATGTTGAGACATAAGGAGTATAGAAGACCAACGCATACTAACACTAGTACTTACATGAAGAATCCAACCACCACCCATCTCAGAAGAACTTTGACAGAATGGGCTAGCAAAGTGTGCGAACCAGAGGAACTCGACACCAAACTGGAACACCTAAAGAACGCTCTCAAGGCAAAACAGAGAAGGAAATAACAAGAACAATGGGAGGAAATAGGGCAAGCCAACAACATGAAAGCTTTTTTACCGTATGCGCCTGGAATAACAGTCAGAATAGGAAAAATGCAACAAAAAGAAAACAACAAGACCATACCATGCACATGTGGAAGTGTATACATCGGAATAAGGAAGCGATCGATAAACACAAGGATTGCAGAACATAAGGTTAGCTGTTGACTAGGTTATACAGACAAATCAACGGTAGCTGAACATGCGGTGGGGCAAGCATACCATGGGATCAGTTTGAAGAAACTCAGGTTCTTGCCGCCACGTCTTCATACTATGGTAGACTCCACAGAGAAGCAATCGAAATACAAAATCATCACAAGAATTTCAACAGGAAAGAAGAAACACAGAAAGTCAAACGGACATGGGTACCCATCCTAAAGGACTTGAAGACACTGACACTGAGTTATAGTAAACACGATGTCATTTGGAACACGGCGATGTGACGGCGATATACGAGGTAGTATCAATTCACCGGTATTTGCGGTGCTATTCCACTGGTGAAAATGCTCGAATTAGCAGCATATATCCCTGGTATACATTCAAAAGCTGCCGTCAAAGCACCCCTGCCGAATTGTATTCAGCAGGTAGTTGGGACTGTCCAGCCAAGCGGTCGAGCCAGTCGTACCAGTGCCGTTCACGGATACGGATTGTAAGGCTCTGCTTCCGCAACTTTGCGAATTCGCCATTTCTTATATTTTGGAAATACGTAATCATGGCCGTGTGGAGACCCTGGGAGAATGCACGTGATAGTGTGGCAGATGTGGATGCGGATCCTATTCGGGAAGACTTTTTTCACAAGGATTTAGAAGAACAGACACAAAAAGTAATATTAAATATTTACGATTGTCTAAAAAATGAAAACCGTGATGCCTCAAATGTGTTCACAAGATGCAGGGGTGGTGGAGGGACCGAACAGGGGCGAGAGCCGTCCATCGTCCGTCTTTTGACATAAATGCAGTATCCTAAACGAATTACTTTTATTTCAGCGTTTGACAAAAAAATCCTGAAATCTAAAAAAAAATGAGCGATGCCGTCTGCGTCGTCCGTAGAGAACATAGTGCTGTTCGGGTTTTTAGGTCGTTGTTTGTTAAAATTTCTTCTTAACGCTTCACAAGCACGGGTGACTAGGATCTTCAGATATCTGACGAGTCTTCACTACGAGAGCTACCCGACAATTATTGTTATTTGTTGCGCTCTTGAGTTGTTAGTCAGCTCTCGTGATGAAGACAGCGATCTCTGAAGATCCCAGTCACTCGTGTTTGCAAATTGTTAGGATTTTTTATAAGGCACTATAATAATCGATTTTATTTGAGGAAAACGTAATAATTCGTTCACATCCTTTGTATATTTTATACTTATTATATACTGTAGAAGGTCCCTGTGTGAACCTTCTTCATTAAATACTCAAATAAGAAATATTAGTTCATTTCATATTCACCTTCCATTTGATCATAAAATTTTTTCAATTACGGCGCGCCGCCTCTGGATCCTTCGGCCCTTACAAAGGAAATGCCGCAAAAGCTTTTTTATGCTGTTTCAAGTGACTTCGTATATACTTTACCAACGTTTCCAAGTTTGGCCAGGTCACCCTTGACAGGTATAAAATACAGTCTCAAGTCGACAGTCGAATTTCGGAAGTCGCCAAAGCGAACTGGTTCCTGAAGATGCCATCCACTCTGGTGGCGAAACGTCAAGCCACAACGCTCAACGACACCGGCCTACAAATCCAAGAATCGCAAACTAATTTATTTGCTTTGGTTGAAAAGTGAAGGATTTTTGTGGTAGATAGTGGTGGTTTTAGAGCTTGGAGAGTTGACAGCAAAGTCGTAGCAGTAATATTTGCACATCAAGTTTCATGTTGTCAAAATAGTCTATATTATATTTGCCATCTGTCTAATGATTCTTATTATCTAGAATGCCAAAATTCACCTTACCTAAACATGATTATTTTCCTTCAGGGACCAATCCATTCCATCTCTAGAAACAGTATTATCAGACAACGAGGATGTGAAGAAGAACATAGATACGCTTTCCCAGTTGATTGGAAGACAAGCTGCAGTTGAAACCAACATTGCTCAGACGCAGCATTCATCGGAGCAACCAGAATGTGTTCCGCCACCCGTCTGTCACGAATTTCAAACAGCCAGGCTGTTTTTGTCACATTTCGGTCTTTTGTCGTTAGATGAAACGCAGGTAAGTTACTAGTAAATAATATAGATTGTTTATTAACATTCTGAATTCTGCCTGAGATGATTAATACTGAGAACTTTTCCATTCTGTAAATTCTACACTTTACGACGACATCTGGAGTCGAACGCGGTCGGAGATTGTTACTGGCCCAACAGATTTCCTTCGATGACACAGATATAGCCGCTCCGTACTACCAGAAGATGACGACAGTGACTAGAATTCTGGTGGTCGCAGGTTCAAATCTCGGTTCTTTTTCCGGCATTTTCTGGTAGCATTCTCAGCCTTTCTCAGCGCTTCCTCTCTCAGGTTTCGGCGACTGAATTTTTCATGTTGGCGAAACACCAAGTAGGTAGGGCCCTTACGACAAGGCGGTGTTGACGCAGACTGAATAATCCAAAAACCACTTGTTTGAAAGTAGTGATGTGTTAAATACAAATATTTACATTTACAACACCTCTATCAGCTGTCATCACCATGAGATTCCAATCCACAGAAATTCAACCAGATTTTTTGTATCCTATATCAAGAAATATTTCAAACACGTCCTAAAAGTTCGAACAACTATGATGAAAAAGTACCGTCAAATCTCTTGAGACATATAGGATAAAAAATTTGATCGTGACGTAAATCTAAACGTATATATTCAGTAACAACGGTCGAGATATTCCCGGTAGTAAATTTTATAACACTCTAATGTCTCAAAATTTAATCTCCCAAAACCACTGTTATACCTGGTTATACAATATGCAACCCTCATTGCAGAGCCTTCTCTGTCCAGGATAGTACTCAAATAATTGTTATATTAATAGTAAAACTATAAGTGAGACTGTCATTTCCGTACAACGTCGAATTATCTAAATGTTTACAGGTTCACTTGTAATGTGGTAATGTGGTCTGACTTTAACAAATGTCATTTTATTAAAACAGTGGACTACCTTATTATCTTCGATTCAGATAGAGAATTATCATTAATCTGGAAACGTGCGCTAGTAATCGGTTCTTCAAGAAATTGAAAGTATACAAAAAATAGAGAAACAGAAATTCCAGATTATTGGAAAAAATGCCTAACACTTCGTTTAGTAAAGCTGAGATTATTGAATTTCTTACAAAACAAAATCTCACAATTTTACCAGAAACTAAAACAAAAAGTCAGTTATTGGAGTTTGTAAAAAGTTACAACTGATAAAAAGTATATCGTTAATGAAATGGTGCGAAGTAGTGGGTGTGAAGTTTTGAGACTTCCACCGTATATTTGTATTTTTAATCCAATTGAATTAATATAGAGCGATTAAAAAGGAATATCAGATAGTACAGTAATCAACTCGAAAACTCATCAGCAGTTATAAATCTTATTAGAGATCAGGTACATTTAATAACCCAAGAAAAATGGGGAAACTTTATTAAACATGTAATAAAAGTAGAAACATAATTTTTGAATACACGGCCGATTGAAATTATTATCAACCTGAACGATAGCGGCTCATCAGAATCTGATTTTAATTTGTGTTAAATTTAAATTCTTTTTTTTTTAATGTAATTTTATGATGTTAATTAATATCTATTAGAAATCTAATAGGCAACCACGTTTGGTTTTCTTCTTTAATGTTATAGCGTTTTCGACTTACTGAACCGACTTTAACTACGAGTTTGCTTCTGGAAAACTGTTCTGTCAGCCAACTGATGATAACAGTTTGATGTCATTTTGCATCCTGAGAGCTCAATTTCGTTTTGCGGTGATTTTCGAATTTGAATAGTCCGAATCCGCCTTGTTTGATCAATTTCTAATTTATCGACATAAAATCGACTAAAAATGATATCATATTTTTCTGTGTCACTAAATACTTAATATCTTGTCACACCTCTTTTTCCGTCAGTTCATGAACAACATCTTCGACAAACATTCGTATTTTTGCGACACACGCAGCTGTTGTTTGCAGTATAACTAGATATGGTCCAATTTCCTCATAATCATAAGATGACGATGTTAGCAGTTCATACATCATCACTTCCTGTACCTTCCGTAACCTATCGTCCATGCTGCTATGTATAATAATAAAAACCAATTTCTTGAAATATAGTGCAGTGTCAATTCAAATAGACGGGTAATAGACGGAAAGCAAAAAACTAGACGAATTTTGCACACAATTGATTTTTTTTTCTTGGGTTTAGCGTTAAGGCTTGACGTTTCGCCACCTTGAGTGGATGGCATCCTCAGAAGCTATTTCATTGCGGCGACTTCCAAAATACTGTGAGCTGGTGGATCTGCACCTGTATTTATACCTGTTAAACACTTAGTGCATATTGGTGCAGTGCTAGTGCAATAAGTCGAAAATTCTATTAGTGTCGCCCTGGATGATTCTGTCGTCAACATCCGGCACGCAACACTGTGCGTTGTACACTAATGCCGGTTATATCTCGAACGTTTTTACTATACATGTGTAGAATATTGTAATTGTAAATGTATAATATAGTTATTTATTTCTTTTTAGGAACATTCCGAGAGTGGATCACACCTAGTTTCTCTGGATAGCAGCGCAACCGATTTTTGTAGAGACTTATCACTGTTAGACGACATGAGTCCCAGGACTTGTGATACGGTACATATATTTTATGTACGTTCTCAACAGACCAACGCTCAGGACATTGTTGGAAACACTCTACTTGACAACGTCATTTCTCCTTACTTTTGGGAATTCATTCACAGCTTGGGGTGGCCTGTAGATGTCAGCAGACATCCAGGTAAGGATACAGTGGTGAAACTATGAACTGAAATTGATCTATGTAAAGTGTATTCAAATCCGCCGTGCAGTGGGTGTAAGCAATAACACGCGCTCAGCGGCTGGCCTGTGGATGTCGGTCACCAGAGCCGTATTCAAAATAGCAGTGATAAAGTCCATAGTTTCGGACGTGGAGTAGTATTTATGAATCATATTTTTCCATTACAGCTGTATTGATATATTTTAGATTTTATATATTATTCTTACCTTAGGAACCTTCATTTTGGGGGTAAAGTTGAGATGGGGTCAATTCTTCAGTCAATTATATCCTCCCTATCGATGAGAATACTTTTCCTTCCTCGTTTCCCAAATACGAAGTTAAGCTTCTTTAGTAGCTTATAAAGCGTGGTCCGCTTAAAATTGGGCAAGCCTCTTTCAGGACTTTGTCAATAGTCGGAAGTTAATTTCGGAAAAAGAACTGATGCACCTTTCTCCTAATTGCACTTTTATCGCCATGGTCCACAAGGTCAATGCAACGTTTGCGATTCTGATTAGTTAAAGGTGCAGCAAATGAGTGTCTGGTTCTGTATTCTCGCACCACTTTATAGACACTCCGTTTGCAGATACCTATTTTGTGTGCAACCTCTTCCACAATATCGTCAGCAGCAGTTGTTAATGATTTTTTTCTGGGTTTCGTATTTATATACGTTTAATATTACCTCCTTAAGCCTCACGTCAAAATGACTCTTTTTGACCTCTTCCTTGGTGGACTCAAGTCCTGACATCCATGGATTCATCTGCAGGGTCTGTACTACTAGACATCCTTCAATATCTCCTTTAAGCTATCGGGGAATAACACAAACACCACTAATAGCTATTAAAACAATAGTACAACACAGATAACACTAAAATTCGCACAACAACACGGCAGGTATGCGATGATAAAAGCACGATGTGCGCTATCATTAACGTGACGCGTCTTATACAGTGATAAACACACGGAGCACCTGAATAAAATACAAACCTGTACTCTGTTGAACGACCCAGACGGGCGGCATAGCGGCAAGCCTCCAAGGTGTTTATTGCCCTTCGGCCAATCGCAATGAGTGCCGCGTTACTTGGGCGGCGTGCGTGGTATCCTGTTTGTTTAAAATCTTCTGCACCTTGGATTTGAATACGGTTTAGTATCTTATTCCATGTATCTCTGACGTAACTTGGGCACGACGAATTGTTGTTTTTTCAGGTTGGACAGGTCACATCTCAACCAGTTGGCGTGTTTCTGGTAATATCGAGAAGAACACAACGCCAAAGCAAAAACGATACGACGGTTCTTCGCATGTTTTATACTGGGCAGATGCTTGTTCAGAGATTGCCTTTATCGTCCCTTCGCAGATTAAACCGAGGGACCCTTCTGTTGAACATCCTAGCTTCAATACAAGCAGTTTATCATGTAAGTAAGCTTTGCAAGTTGCAAGGGCGTCATCGCTATGTACTTTAGGGTAGGGGAAACATGGCTTTCCGACACACCATGTTGTATGGTCATGATTGTGTTCTTTGTTATATCATTGGGAGTATTGGGACGTACTATACTGACAGTGTTTCAGATGCTTTTGTAATAAATGATGGTTGGTCATGCTAACTTGGTATACATCATATTTTCTCCATGTTATAGCTTGGAGTGAGAAAAGCTGGTCAGATGTAAAAGACAAAAGGACGCTCAGCCTAGATCTAGACAAGCAGCCGGTTCCTCCCAAAAGAGCCCCACATCGCTCAAATTTGCATCCACACACGAACACGAAGATTATGGTTGTTTGGCTGGAAAGCTTTGAGGATCATCTGAATCTGCCAATTGGTGAGTGATAATAATTGATCTGAATTCTGAATGAATGGAGAGAGGGTTTCTAGTGACAAGGGTCACCACTGCATATGCCTAAAGCGGGCCCTTCTGTACCTCTCCTTACTCTAGGTCCCAAGTCCAACACACATCGCATAGGTGAGGATTGGCCTTGCATGCTTCCCATCTAATATCTTCAGATTCCTAGTGTTTCTCATATAGCAACTCTACTACTCTACTTAATTCAGCCCGTGTAAGAATTGATGGTAACCTGTCTGCTCAAACTGCAACCAGAAAAGGAGTTCGTCAGGGATGTATATTATCTCCGATGTTGTTTAACATTTACTCTGAATTTGTGATGAGACAGGTATTAGACAGCTGGAATGGCGGTGTAACTATTAGCGGAAGCAAAATATCTAACTTAAGATTTGCTGACGATACAACCCTTATTGCAGCTTCTCAGGAAGAACTAGTAGCTCTATTAAACATCTTAGAACAATATAGTGCAGCGTGTGGTCTTGGTATTAACTACAATAAGACCAAGGTTATGATCGTAGATAGAGAGCATGATAATTATCGAGAAATAAAGTCAATAGGCCGTTGTGAAGTAGTTCAAAGTTTTGTATACCTTGGTTCTTTGATCGACAATTCGGGTAGCTGTGAAAATGAGATTCGACGGCGCATTTAACAGGCACGTGTGGCCATGACAAAGCTAAAATATGGCGTGACATCACAAAAGCTATAAAAATGTCGCTGGTTCAGTCTCGTGTTCTCCATATTTTTGTATGCCTCGGAAACTTGGACTGTTAAAAAGGCAGATCGAGCTCGCATAGATGCTTTTGAAATGTGGAGATGGAGGAGAATGCTGAGAGTTCCTCATACCGCCCATTGAACTAACGTTTCCATACTGGATGAGGTCGGTAATCCAAAGAGACTATCCTCCATTGTGTCGACGAGAATGCTTACCTTCTTCGGACATATACACAGAAGCGATAATATGGAGAAACTTGTAGTTCAGGGTCATACCCCGAGTGGGCGGCGCCGTGGCCGCCCCCTACACGCTGGGTGGATACGACGAAACAGTTGCTGGATATGAGTGTCAAGAACGCCACTAAACTGACAACAAATCGCGAACGATGGCGAGCTACGGTGCTCAAAACTATTGATAATACTCGTGTCGGCAATACTCTAGCTCCGACTTAATGCATTTTACGAGTTCACAACATGTCTGTTATGACATTGTGACTATGATGATGATCTTCAGATTCAAGAACCCTTGAACCTGGTGATACACAAGGGGTCATATCGACATAGAATGTGTGCTGAGGATCCCATCACACAAACGTGACGTCTGAAGGTGTTATGCCCAAATAGCAGGCCCACAAGTAACGTTGGCCGGGTTCTGTCCAGTGAGAGACAGAACCGCCTCACCTTGGCCAGAGATCCTAAAATAAGTTCTCTAGCTTGACGTCCAGAGATCTCTCCATCTCCTAAGATGTTGATTTCTAATGGTACCTGCTACTGCTACCCCTACAGCCGACTCAGGACCCTGGAATTTATTTCTCAACCCTTGCATTGCGCATGCTCTTGCCATTTCATTACCGCAAACTGCAGAAGGACTCGGCACCCACATAACTGACACCTGGAACTGATGTCATCCAAGTCCTTTCTACGTTGCAGAACGAGCCTTGATGTAAATCTAAAAGTACCCAATGCTTTGAGTACCGTGACTGTCAGAGCAGACAGTAATCCGCCTCCTAGACGCCTAAATTTTGTGAACACGAGAGACAAGCTAAAATCACATATATTTCTGCTTGGAATATTGTGGTGTATCCTCCAAGAGAGCTTCGTATTCTGAAAACGATCATGTTTTCTGAATCATCACGCTTTTCTGGTTCATAAATAACCTCCGATTCTTTGGGATTAAAACTTTTGACCAATGTTGCGGCTACCTCTGCAGTATTTTTTAAAATACGATTGACCAGCAGTCTGTATAAGATCCATTTTAATGTTTCAACAGTGTATTTGCACTGACTAAATTTCTAAACCATTCAGGGACGTATCCAGACGTCAGTCTTGGGGGGGGGGGGGTAGCGAGGCATGAAGTTGTGTGTGCTTTCACCATTTTTTGTAATACCTTCGTGAAGGACGTTGATGCAATAGAAAAGGAAAAGCTAAATAAAAAAGAAGATATAAACAGCAAGTGAAACAGTGGAGTATCAGGTATTTCAGGGAGATGAAATAAAAAGTCTATTGATGCATTAATCAATTTTAATTTTACGGACATAATATGTAATACGTATCATCCGTGAACATTTTATTGGCGCAGCATACAAAATTAAACGATCATGAACACTCAACGGTCAGGTATCCTAGTAGCTTCAACACGTACTCCATTTTTTTTAATTAGTAATTTTCAAAACAGGTAATTAATGGGTTAGGTAAATTTTTTGTGACAAGCTATCACGTTCTATATAGGACATTCAACTGATTATATAACAATGGGAATATATTAGATATGCAAAACGAACCCTTTTGTAATTTAGTTACTGCAAATAATTTTTTTTTTCAGTGCGACAATTGTTTAAATAAATAATTCAAATAAGTCAAAGTTGATTTGAGTTTTTTTTCGAAAACCTTGGGAGGGGTAAGTACCCCTATTACCCCCCCCCTTTGTATACGCCTGTGAAACCATTTGGAGCTGGCATTGCTTTTGCAGATATAAATGGTTCCTAAAAAGATATTAACTGGGCTACATTCTCTTAATGATTACCTCTCCAGTATTTTTGTACCAAGGTTTTTATCTATTAACAGGAGACCTCCTGAACTGCATGGACACAGGATTGGAGAAAGAAGTCCCCAAAACAAGCGATGTGCTAGTAATTTATTTACATTTGCTCTCGACTGGATTGTTTAGGATCCATTTGCAGGGTCCAACGGGTCGTGTTGGATTGGCATCGCCTCTAGTTGACGGTATGGTGGTCAGCAGACGATCTTTAGGACCTCTAGTCAGATATACCACGCTCAACATGGCTCGGAGGAGGAGACTTGACTCTGATAGGTAACTCTTGTGAAAATTTAAATTTTTATTTAACAAACCCTTCTCTTAACACGTTTTTGGACACAACGGCTATAGCCGTCTGCGGGGAGTGATCGTGATACGCCACGACGGCTATACCAGTCAAAAAGTTATCTGCTTGTTACGGCAGAACGGCGACGACCGTCAGAATGTCTGTATACTTGCCCTGTTAAGCAATGTTAGTGCCGTAACGTGAAGCTCGTCATCTTTGAAATTGCCAAATTCTAACCCACTATACGCTATCCCAACTATTCATGTTTTAAGGTGCATGGGTAAAACAGCACGACGGCTATAACCGTCCATAACCTCCAATGTGATGCATTGACCACGTGTATAGCTGCCATATTGAAGAGTGTGTTTTTGTTTGATTTTCATGTTTTCAGTACTGATGGGAGGTAGGTAACCAGATATTTTTATCCTAAACAGATATTCGTCATCCACCTATTATACATATAGAATATATTGTTTCATATCAATACAAAACTCGAAGCACGTGTGAGACATTTTCCAGAGAAGCTGCCCCTACCAGAGGATAAAATAAAATCATATTTTCTTAGATGCAAACAATGCTTCGCGTCTGGAAAACGCAAAGAAACTAGCTATACAGGGTTGGGATAAAGTATGGAACCGAGCAAATAACTTTGGAACGGAAAGAGTGATATTGCTGAAAATTTGCAGGCATGTGTAATGACGTCTAGTGCATCCGAAGACATTATGCTAGCTATTAATAATGTACTTCCGGTTTAACCGGAAGTACCGTCAACTTTTTTAGTTTAAATGGGACACCCTGTATATTTTTGCAGATTTTAATTCATCTTTTTTTTCCGAATACGTCCATAGTGGGTTTAGCATTAGTTTCTGTAAAAACGGGAAAGATATAGCTTCTTTATCATTTCAGGTGTTTAAAATGCCGGTCATTCAAAGTCGGTTTTGGCGATCGCGTGAGAACTCACAAAGAAGTGTGTCAACTTTTAATGATTTACGTCCCGACAGGGCTCCTATAACACGTTTGACGGTGACTAAAAACAAAAATACAAAAAAATTACCTCAAACGGGAAGACCGCAGACCGCCACGGACGAATTTGAGACAAATTTTTTAAGAAACAAATACTAAACCCACTATGGACGTATTTGGAAAAAAATGATGAATTAAAATCTGCAAAAATATGCAGGGTGTCCCATTTAAATTAAAAAAGTTGACGGTACTTCCGGTTAAACCGGAAGTACATTAATAGCTAACATAATGTCTTTGGATGCATTTTATCCCAACCCTGTAGATGCAAGAGTTGTGAAAATAAACCTGCTTTGTGTCCAGACTGCTTTGAAGAGTGGCGTCAAACATAAATTTGTGCCAAAATTCTGTTTTGTTCGGAGATACCTCTGTTTGCTAATAAATTTGATTTTTTGTTTTTATACCGTCTATATTCTGAGAGATGCGTTTTTGTTTATAAACTTGATACAATAAAATGTTGTTTTTGTTGTAGCTTTTGTCTCGAAAATTGTCCTTTTCTTCCCACAAGATGTGTTTTACGATTACACTGATCAGACGGCTATAACCGAGGTTGCCATTCTAGAACATAAAGTCTGCTGTGATATGACACGACGGATATAGCCATCTTTTTTAGTCACCAAAAACCTCAAGAATTAAAAAGAGTCAAAAATGAATACCCCTAAAATATTTTGATAACGCAAATCATGTTACAAACGCAAAAAAATGGGAATGTTCTGAGGTGCCATATTACGAAGCCTCCTGGCCAGCAGAGTGTCCAACAATGTGTTAATTTAGTACAATGATTACAATGAACCTTTAATGCCTGCAGACTTAAAAAACTACGAAAATTTAGGCCTTCTAGGCTTTTTCAGTTGATTGAATTACAACCCCAAATCACGAAGTTTGTGTTACAGATTATAGGGTTTGATCCTAAGAATATCCCAATTTTTTTATTAATATTCCACAGCCATTTTTTATCGAAAATTAACCTTATCTGGATGTTCCAGTTACCAGCCACCCCACCTAAGGCGCAGACTGAAAATTCAAGAGATTGTCCAGAAATACAAGAGAGACATGAGCACTCCAGAACTGTTGACTTATTTATTTAGTAGCATTTAAGTATAACAAATCATTATATTAAATAAAAGTATATTCTAATAAAGTATTTACAAAGAGTTGTAAATTTTTCTTTTTCTCATTTTTTCCACCCAATCCTTGAGCTGTTCATCAGGTTTCTTGGGGTACGGGAAATAGTAATGCTCTGGAGGTTTGCCTTCCTCTAACCTTACAAAGTAGTGGACATATTTGTATTCTACTATGCCAACTCTACGACGTGCATGCCTTCTTAGTCCTTTGATTACTTGGCCTTTCCCACAAAATGATTCAGCTAAAATAAGGTTTTTAATTAATTTCATCTAGTGTGAATTACACACAAAAGATTGAATCATACACAGGGCAGTGCTCTCTTACGGCCTTACCTTTTAAATCAGAATAAAATGTTTTGACTAAAAAACGTTTAGTTTCCAAATAGTCTACTTGCAAAAAATAATTTCAAAGATGGCGGACATTGGGATATTCCCGAAGTAGGCATCAACTTCCTTATTTTAAATTGAACACCCTGTATATGCCCGTGTGGAGGCGGGTTAGAATGTCTCCCATCGTATATCCTGCGTGTCGTAAAAGGCGACTAAAAGGAACACTGAACTACTGTCGGTATAAACAGTAACCTCTTCTCAACCAACAGCTTCGGGTGGACGAGTTGAGAAGAGTCAGGACACCTTCTTGTCCTTGGGCTGAGAAATTACCCCTAAAGGTGGATGAACCAGTAGATACCATCTGGTCAACGGCATGAGGATGCAGAAAGCAAATGGGAAACTACTGCATTAAGGATCTTAAAGATATCCCAAGAGCAACTCGTAAAATGCGTAAATGCATTTTACGAGTTCACAACATGTCTGTTAAGACATTGTGACTATGATGATGTATATTATTACGTTCTTGAAACAAGCATTGATTTTTAGGTCCAGTTTGTTGACCATAGTCTACAAAGCCTATTTTCGGACTTATCCAGCAATCTTTAGAAACTTTGACGTCTGTAGTACTTTATGAAAAATGTTAGTATCTCAGAAACTAAGCACGACAGAAAGACGCGGAATGCGGGAAACTAGCAAGAAATGGGCTTGTGTTTCAATAAGAGTAAGAATCAATAGGCTAGCAATATTCACACTAAAGTTTAAAACCTCGAAAACTATTCTATATAAAGGGTATTGTATGATAAGTTTCTCAACAGTAGATGCGAAATTAGATCCTCTTCCACTTTTATCTAGGCATCTGTGGTTCTATCTTTGATGGTTTTCAAGATATTTATGATTTTGCAATTATTTCATAATGGTGCGTAGGAATTGGAAAAATGTCTGCCATCCTTGAAATTATTTTCTGCAAGTAGACCATCTGAAAAAAAACATTTTTTATTTACAACATTTTCTTCTAATTTAAACAGTAAAAGTGTTAGTAGTCAGCACCACACTCTTATTGTACCACCCTGTATACAACATATGGTAATTGAAGTTGGATGATGTTAATTTAAAAAGAACTATCCACAATTTTATGGTTCTAAGACATAATTCTTTAACCCAATAATCACAGTTAGCAAATGCACAGCAATGTTTTCATGTGATTTTATAACAGTTCACAGAATTCATGTTGATGACAAAAATAGACAGAATATCTGTGGTAGTTTTATCAACTTACCAACCCACATGTTACTTGGAAATTCAACATTATGCTCTTTCACAGCTAATTCCTTTGCTTCTTCTAATACCTCACGAACATCCTTTGCTGCTTTCTTTGAGAGAAACTTCAGTTGTTTGATAGCTTCATCTACTGGCATGCCACGGATGAAACTAGCTATGTACCACATTTTCTTTGGGCTGTACTTTATGTTGGCCCTTTGGTGGCAGACAAACTACAAAGTATAACAAAAAGTAATATTTAAATTTATTTGAGTTCAAAACAGCATATACTGCTGATATAGCTATCAAACAAAGTAGTATGCAGTTTTTGGGGTTGCTATACAAATAATGATCTAATGTCACATCATCAGACATCAAAATACCTTGCAAAATCTGCGGATACCTAAAGCTTACCAGCACCATCAATTTGACAGCATAAGCATGTCACTAAAATTTTTATTTAGCACCATGCCTTAAAGATTATGTTGTATAATGGTTGTATCAACTAGTTGTAACTCTGGGTTTGCCTGAAGATCTCAAAATTGACCTTCAGAGATTAACAATTTAGTTTAGAAAACAATAGGCCAATTACACAGAAAGTGTATTCTGCCTATCTTTAGAAGACCAAACAGGGTATATTTGTTCTTTACAATATAGGTAGTTTGAGGACTGTTTTGACTATGAATTGTATAAATAATAATAATAATGATCTTTATTAAATGAATAGATTATACATTCTACTACATGAGATAGGCAGCATGATGGCAAGATTTAGCTAAAGCTATTCTTACACCTAACCATCCTCTGCACCTGGAAAGATGTTCAGTCAGAACAGCGCAAATTATCAAATGTAGAATAATTGTCTATACAAATTTTACAAAAATGAAACAGTAAAAACATACAGTAACTAGAAAAAAAACTAGAAAAACAGTGATTGCAAGGGGAAGGGTGATAGAAAATTGTCAAGGTAATATTAAAATCAACTCTGAAGGAGTAACAACTTTATGTGCTTTTCAAATCTATTTACAAGATATATTAATTACATATTATATAGATGGACAGTATAATAACTGAAACTCCTCAAAAAAAAAAAAATAGATGTAGTATGAGGGGGATGGTAAGTAATGAGGAATTTCATATGGTTCTATCATGAACATAGTATCTGAACCATCGCTTTTCTCTGAAATAATTAGGTATGCTATATGGTAGTATGTATTAATTTTATTAGGTAATAGTATTTCATTAACTGTGGACTCTCAATGAATTGGAAATATTATAGCTACTGGATACATGACTAAACTTTCTTAGAGTAATATAAATCGTATTTTGTGCAACAGAGAGCCTATAGTGAAACACATAATTGAGACAGGGATAACAGTAACTACATAAAGAATATTTTCATCCATACATTATTGACGAGTAAGGAACTGACTTACCGCGGGGCGCGGTTCTTCATCGGGGCCTTGCGGTGGGTACACTTTTTCATTGTATGATAAAAACCCTGAAGGGGTTTTGTAGCTTTCATTTTTCCAAGCAAAGTTTGCTGTACAGGTATGTAATTTATCTAGCGGAACTATTAAGGAAGCGTTGTACTGTTTAATTAATGTGCTGGTAAAATTTTTTAACGTATTCAAAGCCATTGGATCTCATAAATTAATAGAAAAACTCAAATTCAAATTTGCAACCTGACCATAACCTTAAAATTTATAACTTATAACCCCAAATATTTGACTTTTGACAAAGTATGACAAGGCTAAACCACATTCTATGATGTTAGCACCCTACATTAAATTTACAAAAATTACATCCAACGTTGCCAAATAGTACCTGTTCTATGACGTTAGCACTTTACTCAAAAAAAAAAGTTATGGAACAAGTTGGGTAAAAACAAAGGTAAACGTAATACCAATGATTGAACCCTATATATCCGTAGCTTCTACAACCTCTTCATTGCAAGAAAGTCCATAGCTTTTTTTCAGTTGAAAAAAGTGATTATATGACTGTGGAGTTGGCCATAGATAGTCCGATGGATTCAGATGTGGTGAATAAGGGAATGTTCGAATTAATTGGAATTTCAAATCATGAATAATTTCTAGGTATCAGGCAATTTGTATGTAGATGTAGAGGCATTGTCCTACAGAATCTAAACGCCTTTGGATATGTAATTTTCTACATCCTTTTTGTTTTTTTCGCGAAGGGCGATCAACAATATCGAAGAATAATTCCCAGCTACTGTTCTACCCTTATCCAGATAATCACATATGGCACGTTTGCCAATCCTAAAAACCGGAATAGGCTTTCCAGTAGATATTTGAACACGAAAATATTACACTTAGGAGAGCCCAGAATTTCTCCATTCGATGGTAAGCGCTTTGTAACAGTTTCGATCCGGATCGCTCAATCAGTTGTTTAAGGATCGGTAGTGTGGTATTAGTGGAGTTGTGAGTCCATGGATTAAACGAACAACGAAAAAAAAACTGGTTTGATATCACGAAATATATGGTTAAGGAAAACAGCTACCCGATCAAGATCACTTTCAGCATGGCCGACTCTACCACCTAGTCGGTGGACTCTACTCACTAGGCCGGAGCATTGAAATATGGCAACACTGAATCGGGGACCGAGCTTTTCTTGTTAAGTGTTAACTCATTAGAGTAATCTTCCAGAGCAAAAAAGGAGATTGGAAGGTGATTTTTAATGTGTTTCTAATTATTTACCTGCAAAAACGAAACTATAGAGATAAAAAGATGCCTGCAAAGTGTGTAGTACCAGGTTGCACTTGCAATTGTGCTTCCATAAAGGACATACCAACCATAACATTCCAGAGTAAACAAGAAGAGTGGAAGGTGATGTTTAATGTGTTTCTAATTATTTACCTGCACAAACGAAACTATAAAGATAAACAGATGCCTGCAAAGTGTGTAGTACCAGGTTGCACTAGCAATTGTGCTTCCAATAAAGGACATAAACAGAAGTGGGTGAATGGTATTCCTCGTATGGGCTGGTTATATTTATAAGAATAAAGACAATACTTTGCAAACATTTCAAAGGATAAGACCTATTTTAAAGCACAATGTGGTGCCCACAATGTTTTCTGGACCTCCCAAATATCACAGAAAAATACAGTTAATAGAACTCATTTGGGCATGCATCTGGGCATACCTACGAGAAGATTTGATAGTGAAAGGGAATCAAGACTAGCAAGAATGGCTTCACGGTGACCTAATAGTGAATTTCTCTAGCTCAAGTGACAACTTACAAAGTAAATTGAGTGTTCATTTAAGTGGAAGTGGAAGTGGCAGCAGGAAACAGGTTGCGTTTATTTTTATTTTGTACTGTTTGACTACGATGAACCAGACATCAGATGTAAGTGGTATTAGTAGTAGTAGTTCTAAAAAGTATTTTTCTTAATTTATTAACCGAGATGAACTCTAATACATATAAAATGTAATAATTATTCTGAAACTATAGGCCCACTATTGGACAGCTAAGCCACATTGCCACATTGAAGGCTCCGGCCTAGTGTAGAGTCGGCCATGCTTTCAGTCTTTTACAATCACGGTTAATAGCCCTTACTAGCGGTCCAGTTCTATAAGTGGTTCTTCACCGTTTTGTGCTATGGATGTCATCTTCCTATGTGATGTGTCAAGAATGTCAAATTTAAAATCCAAACAAAAATACAAACATTCAAAGAAGGCTCAAATAATTATAATATAAAAGTTTTTAAATACTGCTAAGCACTTTGAAAAAATGGTTTTTGACGAACCCAAAATTGTCTCCGAAAAAGAACAAGAACAATCGTTTGCAGCATTTTCTACCATGGAAGGGCTCTTGGATAAACTCAAGTTACTAAAATATGAAAAAGAATTCTTAAATAATTTCAAGATCAAACCAATACACAGGTAAACGTATAAACTAACTCGAGACACTGAATGTTATACACTTTTAACATTGCAGATATTATTTTGTTGTAACAAAAAACCCTGGAGAACAGTTTTACCTATTTTCCATTTTGGCTGCCTGGTTGATTAGAAAATGTGGAAAAACCCTAGAGGATCCTCAAGAATTTGATGATCCAAATGAAACAATATCCAAAATTGTGAACGAGGCAAAAGAAATTGTATGTATTGTTAAGGGCTGGTTGTACAAATGCGGTTTAACAGGAGCTTTGTTAAACCTAAGCTTAGCTAAGCCCATGCTTAAAGTCGACACCCGTTGTATACCCTGTTACCCGATACTTTAAACTGTCAGCCGTGTCAACAGCGAACAGCTGTTCGGTTAGTGATAACTAAAAATACCCCAGATTGAGTCTTGACGTATCAATGTTAAGCTTTGAAGGAACAAAGGGCTGTACTGAGTGCAAGTTCTGCTAATGGCGACTAATGCTTATTTTACGTTTTATCGGAAAATCTAGCGTTTTAACCAACAAATTTCCCACTAGTGATGCAAGCTGTTCATTGAATCGTCTTTATTGCTAAATATAGCAGTATTTTGATAGTCTCTAACAATATAGAAATCAATAATAGTCTATTTCTTTTAACCGACCATTTTTGATGCAAATTTCTGGATATTGAAGCATTTCTTGTTTACAAAAATAGTCGTTACTTTTTGGCAATAAGATATTTAGTAAGAATATTACTAATACGATCCTGATCGCAGGATTGCCAATCAACACCACTAGTAAAAAATTAAATTTGAGATACCCTTCTTCGTCAGCTGATACCTATCAAATAGCCGTCAAGCTCGTTTAAAGTATCAGGTAACAGAGTATACAATCGTCGGCTTGGTTAAACCTGGGTGATAATGAAATTCACTATAGTTTGCATCAGTGATACTGATATAATCATCTGAAAAATTACTTTTTTTTTGGTTAGTCACTTATGACAGTTTGTGTCAAATTTCTGCAAAGATCGTTTCTGTCTCTGTTCTTTTATTTGCTCTCTTTGTTAAATTAGACACAAATCTTCAAAAAAATATGACCTGAGCTAAGCTCGCGTTAAGCTTCGGCTTAAGTAAGCTTGTGTTAAGCTTGGAGTGGGGGCTAAGCCAGCATTGTACAACAGACGTTTTGCAACTGACGTGGTTTATCGTCGGCTTACCTACCGTACCTGTTTTGTGGCTTACCTTAAGCCGAAGCTTAAGCTTACATTGTACAAGCGGCCCTAAGTGTTACCTATAATGTTACTTATATGAAGGTTTCTGTCCATTAGAGGAGATACAGCATGATCAAATACTAGCCATAATAGCAAAAGTGATATATTTGTAGCTAGATATTCTTATTTCTACTGTACTTATTCATAACTAGGAAGAACATTGATTTACATCTTCTCATGTCAATTTCAATTACAGGGAATAGCTATAGACTTTCCTGCTAGTAAATTGAAGCAAGGCGTTGGTGAACAAGTAGTATATATACTTGATCAACTGGCAACTCATGCTGTTAAGAGAAATAATATTATCCTAAACAGGTAAAACTATAAGACTTTCATATTACTTCCCACACCAATAGGTGAGGGGAGTATTGTTATCGCGAAAATTTTCGATTTTGAGATATTACACTCTTTGGGCATCTCTTGATATCTACGAGGGTCGGTCAAAAAGTAATGCCTCCCATTTTTTTTCTACTTAAAAAAATTAACTTAAGTGAAAAATTTGAATTTGGCGCCATTCCTCAAACCTCCTTCTGCAATCCACTGCAGTAGTAACCTTCTGTGTCAACAGGTGGCAGCACAGCAGAAGTTTGTAAGATGGCCGACATCGATGTTCGTTTGAGACAGCGTTGTGTGATTGAATTCTTGAATGCAGAAGGTGAAACGCCCATACGCATTCATGAAAGACTGAAGAAGGTGTATGGTGTTGTGACAGTGGATGTCAGCACTGTTAGACGATGGGTTCGTCGTTGTAAGGAAGCTGAAGGGCAAACACCGTTGACTGACGAAAAGCGGAGCGGCAGGCCGGTGACTGCAGTGACTCCACACAACATTCAGCAAGTTGATGACATCATTCGTGTTGACCGTCGGGTGACCGCAGATGAAGTGTGTCGCATTATTTCTCTTAGTAAAGGCAGTGTGATCACGATTATTAAACAATTGGGGTACTCAAAAGTTTGTGCACGGTGGGTTCCAAGAATGTTAACCGATCAGAATAAAGAGGCAAGGAAAACAATAGCCTCCCAACACTTGCAGCGCTTCCGTTTGGAGGGAGATGAGTTTCTGAAAAAAATTGTGACCGGGGATGAAACATGGGTGCATTTTTTTGAACCCGAATCAAAGAGGCAGTCAATGGAGTGGCGTCACACAAGCTCGCCGAGGAAGAAAAAATTCAAAACTGTGCGATCGGCAGGGAAAGTTATGGCAACAGTTTTCTGGGATACAGAGGGTGTGATTCTGGTTGATTTTTTGGAGCAGGGATGCACAATAAATTCTGTTCAATACGTCACAACCCTCAAAAAACTTAAAGCACGTCTTCAGCGAGTTCGCCCAACAAAATCAATGGCAGATGTTCTCCTTTTGCATGACAATGCAAGACCACACACCAGTCGTTACACCTCTGATGAGATTGTCACAATTGGATGGGAAGTTTTGCCTCATCCCCCATACAGCCCTGACCTGGCACCATCAGACTTCCATCTGTTCGGGCCACTAAAAGAAGCTCATCGTGGGATTCATTTTGAAGATGAGGAGGCCGTCAAAACTTCCGTGCGTCAATGGCTTAGGAAGCAGAGCTGTGATTTTTACCGTGCTGGGATACATGCACTTGTTCAAAGATGGACCAAAACTGTAGAGATGGGCGGAGATTACATTGAAAAATGACAAAATGATCCTCAATGTTGTGGTTTTCAATCTATGTAATTGCATTTAAATTACCTGACAATTAAACGTAGAAAAAAAAAATAGGAGGCATTACTTTTTGACTGACCCTCGTACATAACGAAAATCCACGTCACTCATTTCCGTCGGTCTGTCTGTCTGTCTGTCAGTCTGTCTGTACACGTTTTTCTGTCCTCGTAATCTCAGTAACCACTGCATGGATTGTGATGAAATTTGGACAGCGATATGATGTGGGGTCGTAGTATGTAACGTTCCTATACTTTTGGAAATCGTTGTACAGGGGGCGGAGTAATTATCAAAAAACAAAAAATTTCAAATATTACCTTAAACTTTGTTTTTAGGCGTTTTAGGGGTTTCTGATCAATTTCTAGTTTTTTTGGTTGGGGGTGAATTTGGGGTGGTTGGGGGGTGGGGGGTTGTAATACTGAAAAATTTGTTGTATACACTTTTTAGGTCTGAATCTGAACGTTGCATGCTTATTGTAGAAACCGCGGGACTTACTTTGTGATGTATACTAACGAGTATTGTTTTAGATCGTTCTATATTGCGTAATACGAAAATTGTTCAATTGATTCTAATGAAATTTTGACACAGTATTACCGCCGCGGTGAGGAAGAAAAACGCGTATGTTTTGGAAAAATCGTGTCAGTAGCGGCGCAGCATTAGTAAAAAAACTAAAAATATAAAAACAGCTCAAACTTTTTGTTTTTCGGCGTTTTAGGGGTTCCCGATTATTTTCTGCTTTTTCTTGGGTGGGGGTGAATTGGGGGTGGTTGGAGGGTGGGGGGTTGTAAAACTGAAAAATTTGTTGCATTCATAATAGTCTGCCTATTGACCTGTAGAAGAAATACCTAGCGACATCGTACACTTTTTTAGCTCCATCTGAACATTGGCTTGACTATTACAGAAACCAATCCTGTGACGTGTACATACGAGTTCTGCTTTATTTCGTTCTATGTATATTGCACAGAGCGAAAATTATTGAATTGATTTTGATGAAATTTTGACACAGAGTTTACCACCGCGGCGAAAATGGAAAACGAATCTGTTTTTGAAAAACCGTGTCAGTGACGGCGCAGCAATAATCAAAAAACCAAAAATACAAAATCAGCTCAAACTTCATTTTTAGGCGGGTTGGAGGCTCTTGATCGTTTCGCATCGTCCAGTTCAAGTATGCAGAAAAATAGCTAACTGTGGCGTCCTAGTTCCTGAGGAGGGAGACACAAGAACTATTTACGAGGGTTTTTATGTTGGATATTTTTTTTGCGGGCGGGTGGGTGATGATTTAGTTGCAAGAGGATTTCAGACTATAGCTTTATGCATTGGGAAATAATAAAATGGTATCATCATTATGAGTGGGAAGTACTGAGTCAATCAACTTGACTCCATTTTGGTAGATGAATCATATTTGTTGCACTAGAGAAATTTACTAGTTATTTCACACTCAAAGTTTCATTAAAGCATATACTTCTCATATACTTATTTTTGAAATACTTTACTTTTTTCGAATATATTTCAACTTTATGGTTTTTTCATTATATGTAGGATAATTTGATTCTAAGGCTTTCATTTAATTTCAATATCTAATTTGGTAACATTTATACAGTCATCTATTCTGATTTATACAAGCTCTTCCTTTCCTGTTAGGCCTAAACCTCCGGAAGAAAAAGAAGAAGAAACTGAAGTTCTGGAAGACGAATCAGAAATAAATCTTGACAGAGTAGAGGAAGAAATGTTAGCAGCTTATTCTGATGACTCAGATGAAGAGAACCTCTTTCGTCTAGATGATCTTAAACCAGCCAGAAGAGAGATACAGTCCTCAGAGTTGAAGCAAAATGTTGATGAGGAAAGCTGGAAGCTAGAATTGGAAAGAGTTTTACCTAGACTGAAGGTGACAATTAAAAATGACAACAGAGATTGGAGATCTCATCTGGAGCAAATGAAGTCTTACAAAAAGAACATTGATGAGTCTTTGGGTACTACAAAAGTTCAGTTGGAAAAGCTGCATAAAGATATTGGATCTACATTGGAAAAGGTGACCAATCGTGAAAAATACTTCAACAGGTGAGACTATTTTGCAAACAAGATTTACTTCTTTGTATAAACTCACTTTGAACTAGTCATTTTGTAATTCTTTGGGTAATGGTACTTAGTAAAACCATTGATTAAGGTATTAAGGTAAAACTTTATAATATACCAATCTATATTAGACCCTGTCTCTGTCAGTCAGATGTTAAAATTATCGAAGACATAATTTTGCAAATTTGTGAAACTTATGAATTACAACATCTTTACTGCCCACTTTATTTGATACAGTTTATAGAAGAGCAATAGAAATAATTATATATATGTAGGTTGGTTTAGAATATACAGGGTGTCCAGTTAGTGTGTAATTCTTCGATATCTCGCAAGGTATACCTGATAGAAGAAAATGTCAAATACAAAAGTCATTTGGTCACTTAAGACGCATATTCTAAAAATATTTTGAAATATACAGGGTGTTGCGGTAGATTAGGATAGTGATCAACTTGTTTTTTTATACGGAACTATAACGTTTTCTTAAATTCTTCTAGTTTCCATCATTGATCTCTATTCAATCCTGAAATATTTTAGGAATCGGTTGCGACGTTGCCAAGCTATAATTTATTTTCTATTAATTGCCGGATTTGCAAGGTCGCAAGTAATACGTCCAAATTGATATATTCCTTTAACTTTTCTCATAATATTATACAGCGAGTTACTTGAATATTAAGTGGATATTATTTTGGATGTTACCAGCAATTTGTATCTACAGGGTGTTTTTGGCAGAATTTTAAATTACGGCAATTTGAAGGTCATTTTACTTTGTTTTTATGTAACACCCTGTACGTTTTATTTTAAATCGGAATATCTACTAATACCCTATCTCGCCTTGTAATATTTTTTTTCGCGTTTGCGGCGTTGCCAAGTTATAAATTATTTTTCCAAATTTTTAAACAGATATCACCAATTTTAATTTATTTTAAATAGTACCCTCTACTTATTTTTATTGCAATGAATTGCACATGTCGAACTTAGTAAGATCTCACAATTTGAAAATTTTGTTTCTGTTAATTATTGAGATACGGCAACACCGCTTTTTCAGTAAACAGTGCCGGAACGCTTAAATATTCCCAAAACTGCTACAGCTGGAACGGTGAAATTCAATACTTGGGGTTTTTGAGCATACAGAATTCAAAAACGCTAACATAAGTGTTGTCAGATTCACCACTTTTACGTTAGACTTCATAAATAGGGCATTCCATTCAAAATTATGACGTAAAATTGGTAAATCTGCCAACACTGATGTTAGCGTTCTTGAATTCTGTATGTTCAAAAACCGCCAAGTATTGAATTTCACCTCTCCAGCTGTGGCAGTTTTGGAAATATTTAAGCGTTCCGGTACCGTTTACTGAAAAAGCGGTGTTGCCGTATCTCAGTAATTAACAGAAACAAAATTTTCAAATTGTGAGATCTTACTAAGTTCGACATGTGCAATTCATTGCAATAAAAATAAGTAGAGGGTTCTATTTAAAATAAATTAAAATTGGGGATATTTGTTTAAAAATTTGGAAAAATAATTTATAACTTGACAACGCCGCAAACGCGAAAAAAAAAAAATTACAAGGCGAGATAGGGGATTAGTAGATATTTCGATTTAAAATAGAACATACAGGGTGTTACATTTAAAAAAACAAAGTAAAATGACCTTCAAATTGCCGCAATTTAAAATTCTGCCAAAAATACCCTGTAGATACAAATTGCTGGTAACATCCAAAATAATATCCACTTAATAGTCAAATATCCCGCTGTGTAATATTATTGAGAAAAGGTAGAGGAATGTATCAATTTGGACGTATTACTTGCGACCTTGCAAATCCGGAAATTAATAGAAAATAAATTATAACTTGGCAACGTCGCAATCGATCCTAAAAATATTTCAGGGTTGAATAGAGATCAATGATGGAAACTAGAAGAATTTAAGAAAAAGTTATATTTCCATATAAAAAAATCAAGTTGATCACTATCCTACTTTCCCGCAACACCCTGTATATTTCAAAATATTTTTAAAATATGCGTCTTAAGTAACCAAATAACTTTTGTATTTGAGTTTTTCTTCTATCAGGTATATCTTGCGAGATATCGAAGAATTACACACTAACTGGACATCCTGTAGAATTATAATATTCTAAACCAACCTACCTCATAAGCTCTTCTCATCATATCTATGGGTAACTGTATGGTTGATGCTTTGCTGCTTAGGATAGAAACATTCTAAAAAAAGACTGAATCGTCTGATTTCTTGTCTTTCTCACTATGTGATTACTTAATGTTAATTTTATGACAATATGATTTTGTTCAGGGAATTGGAAGATATACTAGGAGAATATAGGAATCTCCAGGATCAGTTGTCCAAACTAAAGGATAACTATAAAAATATGAGTGGTGGTATAGCAGAGAGGAACAGAGAGCTACAAAAGCTGACTGATACATTAGAGAGCATTAAACAACAAATGGAGGAAAGAGGCAATTCTATGACAGATGGAAGTGAGTATAACATTGAAGTAATTCTAAAAGCCCAGCACAGTAACTTTTGATTTTTTTATGACCCTGTCACTTTGTTGCTATGGGTGAAGAACCTGCAGTTTATAGGTGAATTAATACTTCATAATGCGAACCCTTTGGAAAATTTAGATCTGCTTTTGTATTTTGTTTAGACATTCTTTATTAAGACTAAATCATATCTGAGGTTCGGTTGATGCCTGTCCACCACTGAGACTGCATTCTGTGAGAAATGTTGACCGATTATGAGATGTTTGTTGAAGCATCCAGAAAAAATTTTAGGTCGTGTTATTTGTCGTCATATAATTTTCATACAGAGAGACTCATCAAAATACCTTGGTTGTTACCAAAGTTAAGAAATCTCGAATGTATAACCATTTTATCTACAAGCATTGACGTTGTATATGCAGATAGTTGCTAGATATCGGGAAACAAGCTGACAACTTCCGGAACCATAAGATATTTCGAATGTATCGTTTTTTTTTATTTTTTTATGGTCAGCCTCCTGCAAAGGCTGAAAGACTATGCCATTGTAGAAGCGCTGCGAGAATGTAAGTGTCTGTGCATATTATATTTGAAACGCTGCGGGTTGTAGCCGTCGAGAGACAAATTCCCCGGCAACTCATTTCACAGCGTCGAACTTTCCCAAAGGAAGGAACGCTGGGGGAGACTGGTTAGGGGAGTAGAGACCTCGATCTGGAAAGTAGAAGCTCGCAGAACCCCTCTAGTGTGCCTCGTTCGGACGGCCTTCGGTGTTGTTATCTGAGAGATCTCACTTGGACATCTTCCGTGATAGAATCCGTAAAACAGGGTCAGGTCAGCCACCCTTCTTCGATGTTCCAGGTTGTGGAGGTCCTTTGTGAGGTTAGGCGTATCGATTAGTCTAATTGCTCTCTTCTGGATAATGCCCAGAAGCTTTAGAGAGTGCTTCGGAGCGCAACCCCACACATGGGAGTAATACTCCAACGATGGTGGAATCTGTGCCTTGTAGAGCAACATTAATTGCTATGGTGTAACATTTTCCTACAGCGCAGTGGAACAAAACTCCAAGCCTCTGGGATGCCATTTTAACAATACTGACTACGTGGTCGTGCCAGGACATGTTATGGTTGAGGTTGATCCCCAAAAGCTTGATGGAAGGTGACGCGACTATTGGGTAACGCTCCATTTCGACAGTTGGTAAGCCAACGCCTTTGTTAGTGTTGTTGTCTGAGTTTTCTGTATGTTAAACTGTACTTTATTTACTTATCCCCATTCGACAATTGTTTTGATATCTACGTTGACCTGTGACGCATGTTGCTGTCGCCGACGTACCGTCTCCTGGGATGATAGTGGTTTGCCTGGTTCCATGCATGATATTAACGTACTGCCGTCTGCGAAGCTGTAGATTGGATTGGATGTTATTTCCAGCAGCTCGTTGATGTACAGCAGAAACGATGTAGGTGCTAGGACAGATCCCTGAGGAACACCGGCATTTATTGAAAATACGTCTGATGAACGGCCTTCGACTACAACAAACAGCGATCGCTCGTTCAAAAAGCTATTCAGCCACTGGCGCAGGCCAGGCGGTAGTCCATAAGCAGCAAGTTTGACCTGAAGTCCCTCATGCCACAATCTATCGAAGGCTTTCGATATCTCTAGTGCAACAACACGGGATTCGCCATGATTTTCAATTGGTTTGTTCCACAAGTGAGTGAGGTAGGCCTGGGGGTCACTCGTAAGCCTATGTTTACGGAAGCCATACTGGCGATCAAGTATGATGTTATTGTTCTCCAGGTATTACAGGAACTGTGTGTTAATGACAGTCCCACAGATCTATAATTGATGAGACCGGTTTTTTGCCTTTCTTAGGAATGTGTTGTATGCAGCCGATCTTCGATGCAGCGGGAAACACGCCTTGCTGATCTCCAATCTTTACAAGCATCGACGTTCTACTTATGCAGATAGTTAATAGCTATCAGGAAACAAGCTGACAACTTTCGGAGCAATATTGCTAGTATATGCTATCTCACTCTGGTCCACATACCATATGTGGACTGTAGAGATGCGACGATGAAACGATATTTCGAACATTAAAGGTGGAGACCATTGTCTGACCATTCTGACCATTGATTAACTTATTTAGTAAGTAAGTAAATAAGTTAATCAATGGTCTGACTCGAGTTCTGAACCGGCAACTATCGGGCAGCCGAAGGTCGCGACGTTGGGCGCCAAAATTATTTATTTTCTAGAA